>OW386290.2:111505027-111912527 GCA_936432065.2 Rutpela maculata
TTCACTATAAATGCAATTAAAGGCGTCCCTTTAAACGATGTACAATGAACAAAACAAAACAAAAATAAATCTTTACATGGAAATAAAAATTAAAAAAATAATAAAAAAAAACATATGCTGGGAAAGGAAAACACCCCTTTGCACTGTGAGGGCATCGGATCACAGGTAACTCTGGAACTAGGCACTCGCAGTCATTTGCTAGGGCTTTATGAACTCATCCATTTATTAATCACACATTCTTAAGAGTTTCAAAAGTTAATGATCCTAATCCATATTTCTACCAATATATGAAACATCAGCATTATTCAAGGTTGTAACCGTTTATTTTACTAATATGACATCATCAGCTTATCTTGATATCTAACACATATTATGTAATAACTTTCAAAAATATTAATGACATACAAATTCTTATTAGATCTAGGGATAACTTATTCCTCCTTTGGGTAACTTTTAGGTAATTTAACGTCATTAATTTCTATTAAGATTTGCCATTCTAACTCAAGCAAAGCATTATACAAATATATAGCCAGTCTTCCTAAAATAGAATAAAAATAAAATGTAATAAAATAAAACATTTTATATTCAGTTTTCTACAACTACACTGATTATTTTTACAGCCTTTCTTACATTTATAAGAGATATCACTTATCAGTATTTTTTTAGGAAAAGCATTACTTTTACTCATAACATCAGGCAATAAGCCATTCTCAGTTTTAAGTCACGCAAATTTTAACAGATCTTTCTCAGAACCTAACCATTTTTAGACTTGGAAATAGACTTTTAAACAGTGTTTTTCTATTACCTCTTCAGTGGGTGGAATTGCAGATCATTTGCATGCCGTTTTAAGAGTGCAGTTTCTAAAACATTGAAATCGACCTTAACTTTCATATTTGCTTTTGGATCAAATTTATATAGAGCTTGTACAAACAATTTTCCAGTATGAGGTAAATTACATGCTAGTGTATTTTCACCGTAACTTTTAATCGAACGGAAGTCTGTCGGGGTAGAAGTAAAGAATTGACGTAGTATAGGTCTGGAACGGGTGAAGTACAGATATTCGTTTTAAAGAAACATTAGTTTTAAGTTATCAATATAATGATTTTCACTATTTTCTGTAAAAAAAAAATGTATAAACAGTGGATCTACTTTTCAAATCGACTACTTCGTGTAAGACACAGACACATAGTAAAGGTAAGAGAGACACTTTGACAGGACTCTTATAAATATGCTATATTACCTACATAGATGTAGGGTAGTAGATAATTCGACTTTTTCATAGAGCTGGTAGATATTTTGTCAGTTGGTTATCTAATGTCAGTTGTCAACGTGTCTCCCGATGTTTCATGGATTTTATTTTTATTAGCTATGCTTGGAAGAATTAAGCATAAAAAATGTTACATTTAATGAAAGCTACTTCAACATGCCTTTTACCGAAATCGATAATGTGATAGTATTGTCACAATCGCAGCAAACACAAAAATAGTTTTTGTTCGGCCCTTAATTGGCCAAAGTTAAAATATATTCTTTAAAATCTTGATAAGTTCTTTCATGATATCTATATTTCATTTTGTTTCAATGAAAATTATAAAGAGGTTTAAAGGAGGGTTAAAAAAAATGCATTTTTGAAAATTAAAAAAATTGCGCTTTTTTAAAAATTAAAAAAATGAACTCTATCCCTAGCCCAGTCGATGAAGGTATTTACCCACAAAAAGTTGCAAACTGTGTAAACTTTTTTTTAATGAGTTCGTGAAAGTTATAGAATAATATCCTGAAAAGTTTACATTTCGCTCGGATGCAGAACATAAAAAAAAAGTTAAAAAAAATTTTTCTTCATCCATTTTTTCAAAATTTTGAGATTAAGTCAAGCTAGTAAAAAACAAAAAATACAGAGGGATAGATCACGTATTTATGAACAAAAAATATGCTAACAAAATTTATCGCTAAAGCCACGGTTTTCCCGGAAAAAATAGTCAAGTGTAACGTTATAACTCGAAGCGAGAACATGCGTGCGCACGCTTGAATACGCATGACTGAGACGCCGACGCACTGAATTGCATGTCACTAATTCAGAATATGTTCAATCTATATGAGTGTTGGTTCATTTAAAAGATGGAAATTGTAGCTTTCCGATGCTTTTTTGTTTTAAACAATATAAGTAAAGGATGGATGGGAAAAATATACTTATATATATTATCACGCTCGAACTCAATCGTCGCAATAAAAAATATAGAAAAAAAAAGCCCTTCAAAAAAATTCTTTTTTCATTGAGAACTGCTAAAAAGTATGTACACTTCATGATTATTATGGTTTTTTAAGTTGTAGTATCGTCGATTAAAAAAAAGTACATCTCAAATCATTTTAACGCCCTTGCTTGATGATTTTCTTGATAAATATACCTGGTGATTTTTTTAGTTGGTAGAGCACCTTTTCCTCGCTTATTATTAAAGATAGAGTTTTGAAATTTTGCAGGCATACTTAGTGACGTTTTATGCATCTAATGCACTTTTTTAAATTTTTTTGATGTTTCCCGTCTAACCGGAAGTGACGTCAACTTTCGATTTTCAAATGAAACACTGTAGCTTTTCTTTTGGATTTCAAAACTAGATTTTTTAGAATATGTAAAAAAGTATTAGGTTGGAGTTTTTGTGATAATGCGATTTTAAAGTTTCAGGTGTTGAGAAGCACTAAAAATCGAGTTACCTATGGAATGATTTTGTGGCAGATTAAAATTGCCATCAAAACGCGTAGTAAGCGCATGTCAAGTCAATAGAAGTTTGCGTTGTCCTTTGAATTTAGCAGTTCAAAGTTTTGTGGCGTCAGTTCACAAAAAAATTAGTGAAAAAAATGGAAAATGATTACACAAGAGAAGATTTCTTTAACATCCTTATGATTTTTAACCAAAATGGTCAAATATATTTACCAACTTGTAGTAGTTTCAATGCAGAATATCCAGAGAAAAGAAGACGATCGTCGATTTAAAAAAAAAAATACAAATTTAAGAACTTCAGGAAAATTTAAAGTGAAACGAAACTGAACTTGCTATGTAACGAGGCAGGAGTATAATGAATTAAATATTCTATTGGCCGTTATGGAAAATTGAGTATTTCAATTCATCAACTAGAAGAGTAATATGACGTATCATATTCCTCCATCCAAAAAATATTGAAACTATATGGGCAGCGTCCTTACAAATACTCGATACATCAAAAGTTACTTCCTGGAGATTTTCCCAGATGAACTGCATTCTGCGAATGGTTCATTCATGATAAAAAATTAAGAAGATACGGGGTTTTGGCGCGAAGTAATTTGGAGTGGCGAGGCCAGTTTTACCAATAACGGCATTTTCAATCGATATAACGCACACTACTGGTCCACGGTTAACTTACACTTAACTAAATCCAGCAACTTTCAGATAGTTTGGAAGTTCAATATTTGGGTTGGGCTTATTAACAACCAACTGATTGGACCTGTTGTTTATGATCAAAATCTCAATGCAGCGTTTTATTCTCAAAACATATTGCCTTTCTTGGAAGAAATTTATTTAGATAATTTACCTTTGGCAGCACTTAGAGAAATTTATTTAATGCAAGACGGAGCCCCACCTCACAATGCAAGGGTGATGGACGGTCTTATAACAGTTATTTTTGATGACAGGTGGATGGAAACCTCCGGGCCGATTAGATGGCCAGCGAGGTCCCTGGATCTCAATCCATTGGATTTTTCTTTATTAAAGATGTTTATGAATTCAAACGCGAAATAAGAGCGGCTTTGGAAGCACGTGTTCGTGAAATCTTCCAAGAGATGAACCCCCAGTTTATTGAAAACACAACAAATAGTGTCAAGAGAAGAGCTGAAAAGTGTTTAGATCAAAATGGTGGCTTATTTGAAAATTATCTGTGATTATTTCACTCATTAACGCTATAGCCAATGAGAGCCCGTTTTGTCAAAACATTGCACCAATCAAACGTCATTATTAGTGGTAATTCAAGCTAGATCGGCTTTTGACAGGACCAACATGCAAAATTTATCGCTCTAATTTTTTAGGTCGCTGCAGCGGCAAATATGCGAAAATTTTTTGACGTTTTTTGTCGAGCTTTTAAGTTTTATCTATAAATATCTTCTCTAGCTTATTACTAAGTAATTGTTAACGTACTTACCTTGTAAATTGTAATATTTTATTATGTAGTAGCAAACAAAAACACACCTCAATTCCAAAGCGAATCTTGTCTGAAATATATAGGCTGTAACTTTTGCCTATCTGTAACTATGTCAGTTTTCCTAGTGTTCAATCAGGTAACAATTACACACAAAGATTGTACTTAATATAGCTCATAATACAGGAACAAGTCAAGCACAGCTTTCAATAGCTCAATAACGTAGTTACAAAGGTAAGCAAATCATTTATTATAAATGTCAAGTACACATTCGCTCTGGAACAAACTAAAAATGTATAGTACTTACATCATCAAACATTATAATTTGTTGTATTTAAAATTCTCTTTGCTTAACAAAGCAAACCTCAACATAATTAATTCATAAACTTCGTAAGTTAAAAGGAAGGATTAAATACGTAAATATGAGTCGGTGAACATTTATTTATTATGGAATATAACTTGTAGCGCTAGATGGCGCTCTCTATGCCAATCTCGGAACCATGGGTGTATATTTTATTTGGGCGAGACATCGGTACTAAAGTAGTGCTCTCTCTATCGTTCCTTGTCGTATTGCACCTCAGAAACGCCTGAAAGGTGTTAAGCCAGTCTATATATTATCATATCTAAGGTTTCAACTCGTTTTATTTACTAGTTGCCATGGAAACGTCACTAGATTATTTTAAAATATAGCGAATCTCCGTTGTTTCTACTGCGTTTGTTTCAGATTTGCTGTTTTGACAATATGAGTCGGTTTGGAAATATTTCTGTATATCAAATTAATGATGAAATTGAAAATAAAGGTCAGTAAACTCCAAGAAGTAATAAGAAAACGTCTGAAGGCAGTTAATGAGAAAACATAATATTGAAGATGTACTTAATGAATTATTTATTCGTGAAATATTCTCCACAAATACCACTCGTGCTTTAAATTTTGTCTAAAAATTTTTTCTCAAAGTAAGTCGCCCCTAGTTAATATAACTCGTGCAAATTGGCAGTTTATTATCAAAGATTAAATCCCTCCCGCTAAAGCGGTCGGGATTTAATCAGATAATAAACTGCCAATTTGCACTCTTTATATTACCAGGCAACACGCTTTCGAAAAAATTTTCGATAAAATTTTAAGCACTAGTGATATTACATACGATAATTTCCTTGTTATTGCAGCTTCATGTTTAAATTTTTGTCACTGTTTGAAATAAAAATGTTTATTGTTTTGTTTGTTTTTTATTATTTGAAATGCTAAATTCAAAGACGACAACGCAAACTTCTATTGACTTAACATGTGCCTACTACGTGTTTTGATGGCAATTTTAATCTGCCACAAAATCATTCCATTAGGTAACTCATTTTTAGTGCTTCTCAACACCTGACACCTTAAAATCGCATTATCTCAAAAACTTTCCTCTCTAACCTAATACTTTTTTACATATTCTAACTCAGAAAAAAATCTAGTTTTGAAATCCAAAAGAAAAACTATAGTGTTTCATTTCGAAATCGAAAGTTGACGTCACTTCCGGTTAGACGGGAAACAGCAGAAAAATTTAAAAAAGTGCATTAGATGCAAAAAATGCCAGTAAGTATGCCTTCAAAATTTCAAAACTCTATCTTTAATAATAAGCGAGGAACAGGTGCTATACCAACTAAAAAAATCACCCGGTACATCTATTGGAGGCTGTAACTTGCCGAGAACTTGACCCATTGGAAAAAGTAAAATATCACTATTTCGGAAAAAAATGTATACTTTTCGAATGTTCAAACACAAATTCGTTTACTTGTATGCATTTTTTCGAAAATATGATCAATCCCGTCATGATCAGAAATAGCGATTTTCGTGATCTTATCCTTATAACTCTCTATATACTACAGTAAGTGAAGCTTTTAAATCCCAGCCCGAAAACGATGTAATGAATTTCCAACTTTTTTTCTTCAACATGCTTCATAAAGTATGTAGATAAGAATCTATATTGTTATTTTTCTTGCTTTTTGATTAGTGGTTGCCACCCTCTTGGGGGTCGTCGCGAAAAAAAAAAAAAAAACAAAAAATGCACATAATCTGATAGATAATCAAATTATAAGGAAGAAATGCCTTATACACTTTTTTGCTAAAATGCATATTTTCCGAGATATTGCGAGGTGAAAATTGAAATTTTCACCCCGTAAAATCAGTAATCCTAGACGTTTCTTTTATATTACTCGAAAAATGTGGACTTTAATTAAAAAATGCAAGGGTACAAAATTAAAGCTTTTACGAAAACAAATAGAATTGTTTTTTTCTTTTTTCTCTTGGATGTTTAGTTTTGGAAATATGGCATTTTCAAAATGACGCCGAAACGTTTACAAAAATATACGACGTTAAAATCTAAAATTGCTCAGAATCTACAACTATCAGAAAAATTCTTATTGTTGTAAAAATTAAAGATATTAAAATTTTCTTTCGATTGAGGTATTATAGCCTTTTATAATGAAAACTAAAAAAGTTACAAACAAAAAAGTAGCGCATTTGAAAATTTTGGCGACGCTTTTTTTAGTATTATTGTCCTAATTTTTTATTAATTCAAAATTTTTAAAAATCCTTCTAGATATTGTTAATCCATATTAATACTAACATGCTCAATTTTTTTAGAATTTCCAAAATAATTATTTTTCATTCTGTACCCATTTTCAATTAAGAAAATTTTCAAAATTTTTAAAAAAAATCGGGTTTTTGGAAATTGATCAGAAAATATTTTTTTATAAAAAATGGTAGGTTTTAGAAAATTAAGCTTATAAAAAAACGGCGCTTGAGCGCATATGCAAAAAAATTATATATTTAAAATTGAAATATCTCGAAAACTATAAGATTGATAAAAAAAATGATATACGAATGAAATGAAGGTTATAAAAAAACGAGTTTGGTTTTATATTTTTTTCCTACGACAAACTGTTCCAGAGATATGACAGTTTGAAATAATGTTGAAACTTTTCAGTTTGTACGCGCATTTTAAATGTCTATAGTAGGTAGAGAAACGAGCAATAGCCGTCTATTTTTTTGAAGAAT
This sequence comes from Rutpela maculata, assembly GCA_936432065.2. Lineage (NCBI taxonomy): Eukaryota > Metazoa > Arthropoda > Insecta > Coleoptera > Cerambycidae > Rutpela > Rutpela maculata. The sequence goes on from OW386290.2 coordinate 111,512,222, forward strand.
GCGCAGAGAAAGTGGGTTGCATTGCACTTAGTATGTTTAGAGGGCAGATTAAAAATGTTATTTGATTAGTTTACTTAATTGTATTAATTTTATTTATTTATAACAATCTGTATTTTTAATAAAATTAGATATATTACTATACTCTTTTGTGACCATTTTTAATCCACTATTTTTTTGGTTAAATTTAGACCTCATAATCATATTCAGCGACCTAAAAAACATAAGTAAACGGATTGTAGTGAATTTATTTGTAACATTAGAAAAATTATTAATTTTTCAGTATTTAAGGGTGATTTCAACCCTTAATATTTTCGTGTTTCCTATGTTTCATCCTCATAATAATTATATTCAGCGACCTCAAAAACATAAGTATATCGATTTTCGTGATTTTATTCGTAAAATTAGAAGACATTAATTTTTCATTTTATTTAAGGGTTCATATTTAAGGGTTAATAATTTCGTCTCATAAGTTTTGACCTCACAGTCGTATTCAGCGACCTCAAAAACATAAGTATATGGATTTTCGTTAATTTATTCGTAAAATTAGAGGAGTTATTAATTTTTCAGTTTTTAGAGGTGGTTTCCACCCTTAAAAATAAAAAGCAGGTAATGCAACAATATAGATTTTGATGTACGTATTTTATAAAGCATACTGCAAAAAAATTAAGGAAATTCCTTTCATCGTTTTTTTTACTGCTTCGTTTGCTGTACTAATAGTTTTGAATATAAATTCTGGAACTTTTCCAATGCATTAACAAATGTGTAAAAAATCCATTGGATATAGTTGAAATTTGGATGTGCCTGTAATAAATGCAATACATTAAAGGCAGGTAGAAATTCATGGGAGTGACGGCGCGGCAGATCTGCTTCGATCCAGCGGCTATGTGTAGTGTCTGCGAATGCGTTCATAATTATATATTTTCTCTCCATACTCATTATTTATTCTCCTATTCATTAAGAAAAATGTTAAAAATGTGAGAGGAGAAAGACAAAAAAAGTTTTATTTTACTCGTTAGAAATACTAAGAATGTTTAGATGTTCCATAGTACGCATTTAACCGTGCGCTTGACCACGCAAAGTGACAAAGTTACTTCACTATTTTATTCAAGGAACACCGTGGCTTTAGCGATAAATTTTATTAGGACATATCTTGTTCAGAAACACGTGGTCTATTCACCTGTATTTTTAATTTTTTCCTACGCTGACTTAGTTTGAAAATTTTGAAAAAATGGATGAAAAAAAAAATATTTTTTCACTTTTTTTTATGTTCTGTATCCGAGCGGAATGTAAACTTTTCAGGATAAGTTTTTGGAGATTTCACTATAAAATTTTCTGCTATGGGTATTTACTGGATTTCCCTATGCATTTATTTTGGTTCCTCGTATATTTCTGTAAAATATCTGTAAGTAACAGTATCCTGCTGTACCTTTTCACTTTATTGTGCAATATTATCTTGTAGTTTGTATCCGTTGGATATTGTAGCCGAAAATAAAAATAATACCAATTTAAAAATATTTCACAAAATTTTTGTCATTATTTCCTGCACTATTATTTATGGTTACATTAATTAATACAATTTTAACATGTCATATCTTTTTTATTTTCAGATACCTCATTATTTATCACTAATTGGTACGTACTGCAGTTTTACAGCGATTTACCACATTTTTAACGTCTAATCGCCTCCACCACCTATTACATGCATTACTTGCACTAGCTACGGACGTCGACGTCATCAGCCACCCATTCCTATGCGTGCGGAGCGTAGTTCGACCCCGAGACGTGTTGAGATCCCGGCCTCGCCAACCTTGAGAAGTAGGGCACGCAGGCACACGCAGAAAGGACACGCACTTGTTCCCGTTTATCCTTTGCGTCCTGGAAACCAAACTTTCACCCCTTCGTGACACCGTTCGTCCTTTTGCGACCCAGTCAAGGGCGTTCTGTGACCTTCCGTGGCCGGTCATGACCTGGGAGGCTTATAGCGTTCGTACAGAGGGTGAAAGTGGAAAATGGAGCAAGGATAACTAATATCGGGGTGTAGGGGAGTATTTGTGAAGGGCACACTGTTGGCATGCAGCGTCTGTAGTAGAAAGGGATGGTTGAAATTGGAGAGAGTGAAGGGATTATTGATGTCTGTTGCTCATTTATTTATCGACCAAAATAATATGTTAATTAAACAATTAAATAATAATAATAATAAATTGTCTTTATTGCAAAATGTATAAAATAATTCTCTTATACAAGGTGAACTCTAGCTACAAACTGTTTAATTTAAGCATAGTTATGAAAATACTTACCTTTGAAGAAACGGATGGCTTTTTAGTTGAACGTTGGTTGTAACATTCTTAAAATATACTAAAACATAGATATACCTGTTTTAAAACAAACAAAAAGATAAGACACAGAATCGGCACATGCATTACTCAATAAGCTACAATTTTTAAATATGCTATGTTATATTCGCTATATTCTTTAAATAATATGCGGGATATAAGCAGGGCCGGTTTTGTGACTAGGCCTCATAGGCCTGGGCCTAGGGGCGCCACTTTGTGGGGGGGGGGGGGCGCTACCGCTTTTCAAAAAAAATTTTGGAACTAAAAAAAATTTTTTTTCTTGGATTTTTTGGATTTCTCCCTCCCGCTCTTCAAAAAAATTTAATAATACTGCTCACAAAGGCCTAAAACTAATGCATATAGAACGTAGAACTAGTTACTCGTTATAACACTGAATAAATTTTGGCTGTTGACTCGAGTGAAAAGCTAAACGAAAAAACCCGTACGAGAACTGCAGACCTGGTGGTCTCCCTGACGCCAGAAAAATGTGGTAGAAAAAGAATAGAGTTTAAAATGTTTGAATTTTTTGAAGGTTTATCGGTCAAAATGAAATTTTTGGTGACAAAAAGAACAAAGAGAATAAAAAAAGAAACAAAAATAGAACATACAGAAAGAGAATAGAAAGGAATGGAAAGATAAAGTTGAGGAAAGATCAAAGGTGGGAAAACGGTAGGTCGTGGTGGTATAGGAAGCTATGGTTAGGGAAGAGGTTGCCGGAAGATAGGCAACACCTGGTATGGTAGGGGACGTTGTGCATTGTGATTTGGGTTATGTTGCTGATTAGCGGATTATCGCCCAGTTTGAAGGTATAGAATTTTTGGGGGATTTCGGGATTTCTTGAACGTAGTCCTCTAGTGGGGTTATGTCGTGACATCAGTTACATCTATTTAGATAAGTTTTTTGCGCTTTGAGTGCAAAATTTTTTTTCAGCGCAAAAAAAATATTTTTGAAAATATGTGGCCTGACTTCATGCACATAAAGTTACGACATTATTATTTTTTTTTTCGTCATTTTTGTTCTCATCGACTTATCCTTTCCCATGATGTATAATGTACTTATTATAATCAACAGAAGTTACAATCGAGCGTGGCCGACTGCGAATGCCTATTTGAATAACATTTTGCTCAAACACAGCACAGACCACTTTTATATGATGCCAGTAAGCTTAAGCCTACGGTCAACACCTTTTTTAATTTTCATATAGGTATTTGGCAACATTCGACTGTAACTTTCATTTTGCTTCGTAATAGTCTTATTAATCATAAACATTTTAAAATAAAAGTGATATACCATCTATTCGTCATAAAGTTCGTACGAACCCTGAGAGACACAGACAGAAGAAATTCATTGTTTCAGTTTATTTTCAGCTTGATAAAACTTCAATGAGAAGTTTTCAATTAAATTTTACCATTGCCATATACAGTGTGTCCCAGGATAGATGTAACAACAGGTGTAATGGACCAAAAATTTTGTAATTTTTTAATGGTATTTGGGGATTGAGTCCTACTTGTTGTAAAACTAAAGTATACCAAAAATGACTTGATTTGGTGTTTTATAAGCAAAGTCGTAAAAATCACCACTAATAAAGTACCTTTATTTTTCAAAATATGAAAAAATTCCACTAAAAAAAGTTATTTAGAATGCAATTCTATACCTCTGTACCAAATTTCAGGAATATAAAATTATGTTTTTGAAACTTCCCATTTTCTGCGAATTAAGAGTATTTAAAGTTGTGTAGAAGCAAATGTTAATCATCTCAAAAAGTAGGCTATTGGTAAATAAAAAATTGAATATACGAGATGTAAGAAGGTATAATGTTAATCGAACTAATTGTAAAACAAGAAACAATTACTAATAGAAGATTAATGAGGTTTAAAAATTATAACAAGTAATAAATGTCAAAAACATAACAGATTCACAAACAAATTAATTATTGACCAATACAAAACAATGTTTACAATTTTTTTATTATTCGACGTAGCTACCACCCACATCCACACACATTTCGATCCTTCTCCTGTAGTCCTTAAAATTCTTTCAAATATGATCTAACGGTATGGAATTTACGGCGTTTGTAATTCTCTGCTTCAATACTGCTACATCGTTAGGAAGTGGTTCAGCGTAAACCAACTGCTTGAGGCGACCCCATAAAAAGAAATCCAATATTGATAGGTCTGGGGATCTCGCCGGCCACTTGATCGGTCCATTCCTGGCAATCCAATTTTTTCCAAAATTTAAATTCAACCACCGATTAACCATTTCTGTGGAGTGGCCAGGGCATCATGTTGAAAATGAACTAAAGGCATATCTCTTAACATATTTAAATGTTCTTCAGAAAATCTTTCAAGAAGCTGTAAATAAGTATGCTGGTTTAATCTTCTCTCAATGAAATAAGGTCCAATAACTCCAACGTGATAAGAAACGGCACCCCACATATTCACTTTTTTATAATATTGTCCTCTACAATGAATTCTAAAATTTGGATTTTCAGAAGCCCAAAACCGACAATTCTGAGATGAAACAACACCATTGGTTGTGAATGTGGATTCATCTGAGAAAATTATGAAATAATGAAAAAATCTCTCTTCCATGATTTTTTCTCCAATGGTCAAACAAAAATCCAACCTACGGCCGTCATCTCCCTCCTCAAGCGTATGTTTATAATTTGCTTTATATGCCCTAATTTTCTTTGCCTTGTAAATTCTTTGGAATTCAGACTTGCTAATATTAATAAGAGCTGATCTCTCTCTTAGTGGCATCCTAGGATTTTCTATAACAGAGGCATGAGCTATAATAGCCCCAACATTGTCTTCATCATATGCTTTTATTTTTCTTTTCATGTTAAGAACACTACCAGTAGCCATAAACTTTTCAATTATTCTCATAGCCTGAGTACGTGACAAAGCAGTATTTGGAAATTTCAAATTAAATTGGCTTACTACTTCTCTTAGCGAGTTTTTACCCTCAATTCCATAGCATTGCACAATATAAATTTTTTCACGCACTGTGAGTACCATTTTCACTTCATTTTTTATGCTTGGTTCGTTAATTTGAAACAAAAATTAAGGATAATATTGACTACGTTTGACAGATATGTCAATAATAAATGATAAATGTGTATCCACTGCTTTTCTCATACTTTTCTCTACTTTTAGCTTCTACATAACTTTAAATATTAATTCACAAAAAATAATTTCTATGCAGTTTTAATTGAATGGTTCAAAATAAAATACTAATTTATTGAAAAAAATGGGAAGTTTAAAAAAAAATAATTTTATATTCCTGAAATTTGGTATAGAGGTATAAAATTGCATTCTAAATAACTTTCCTTAGTGGAATTTTTTCATATTTTGAAAAATAAATTATTAGTGGTGATTTTTGCAACTTTGCTTATAAAACACCCTACCCTGTAGAACACCAAATCAAGTCATTTTTGGTATACTTTAGTTTTACAAGCAGGACTCAATCCCCAAATATCCTTCCAAAATTCCAAAATTTTTGGTCCATCTATCCTGGGACACACTGTATAAAGTTTACACAATTTGTGTCATAAAATTATTTTCTGCTATTTTCCTTATTATCTCAGATCCTAGTAATCGCATCGCAAAAAATAAGAATACAGATTGTTGGCAATAAATTTTGAAGAAAACTAGATCAATAATTTTCTGATGATTTGTTAACTTGCAAAAAATAAATACCACGAAAATGTTCTTTTTTTGTATTATTTAATGTGACTTTGTTAACGTTCCAGCTTGTGAATTTCTAATAACTACATCGAATATAAAGCGCCTATAAAAGTATTAGACTAAGAGCTAGTGAACATTTCGCGTCATTACTCGAAGTATGCTAAAAATTTGCCAAAAGGTTGCCATGGGGGTAATGAGTTGCCTTCTCGAACGTTTCGACTTGGCGATGGGTGGCGGGGGTGTAAGATCACCTCAAAGTCGTAAAATAGTGGTCGAAATTTTCATTATTGCAAGTTGGTTGAAACTTTTTATTTTGCTTGAATTAAGGTATATGAATAACCATAACCATACAAATTGTCAAACAAAACTTTCAGGTAGCAGGAGGTGTAAGAACACCTCAAACATGTATTTTTTTTTACATGACATTTTTATTATTTGCTCCTGTTTGACAATTGAATATGTTATTCTAGAGACCTTTTTGACCGTGTAATTTAATTGTCAGAAAAAAATTCGGAGCAGCACACCCTGTAAATACGTTGCAAACTTTCCTCTCGGCCGGCCGCCAGTGACCTCAAGCGCGACATATATTTCAAAAAGGGATTTCGATTTCTATGGCGCAATGATTTTGTGTTTTTTTTTATATTTTGGAAGTGATTTAAAAAAAAAAAAGAATAAAAAGTATTGATATCACGCTTAATTTTGAAGATATACTCCATTCTCCGATTAAACAATTAATCCACGTTATCTTTTTAACTAATTTCAATTTAATTTTCTACAAGATATTCAATGACTTTTTTTTGTTATTTCATTTTATTCTCGAGATGTAAGCTGAAGTATAAAAAAAATGATTTAATTTTTTCGGACTTTGAAATTTTATAATGGATCAATCAAAGCGCAGTATTTTCATATCCGTGATTCTTAAAGTAAGTTTTATTCGTAAGAAAGAGGGATTATTATTAAAGATTAAGATTAGAATTTTCAATTTTTTAAAGAAAATTTATCGTAAAATCTATAGTTTAAAAGATTTTGGTATTTTACGATTTTGGGGTATTCTTACACCCCCTGCTGCTTCGGTAATTTGAATAGTTATTCATATACCTTAATTGTTTTAAATTCAATAAATAGTTTGATTCAATAGTCAAAGTCAAAGTTGGAGGTTTCGTTGGAGGTGAGTTTTACCCCAACTCGGGGGGGTTTCGAAAAAAAAAGTGATTATTGAAACGTGTAGATCGTCGAATTCTATCTCAAAGAAACCCCTATAACGTTATTTTTGCTTTAACACCTGCCGAGTTACAGGGGATTGAAAATGTTGACTTTTAAGCAAACAGCATGGATTTTTCAAAGGTTTGAAGCAAATTACTCAAAGAGGATCACATTTTTGAAAAAGTTTGTCATAACAAAAAAGTTAGCTTATGAAGTAACAAAAATAATCCTTGAAATAAAAATTTGTTTTGGGCTCATCGTTGCGGAGATACAATTAATGTTAGGTGCATTTAAATATAGCATTGAAAAGGCCATGCTCTTCAAATAGTCATAACTCTGGTTTAAAAAACATTTTAACATGTACCTTGAACTAAATTAAAGCTTACAGAGGCTTAAAATTTTATTTTGGCAAATGTTGATATCTGCAAAATCAAAAATGATACAAGGAAAATAAAGGCAACATTTGATTTTTTACACAAAAAAGTGCTCGTTTTTTGGTTCCAATAAATTCCAAATTGAAAAAATAAAGTCCTACTATTATGTATACGCTTAAATGATCATTTTGACGATGGATACATTATCTAAAAGATTTTGCACTTAATGTAATTTGAAAATTTTTGATAAAACGATTTTCTTTTGGCTTTAAGGTCAAATAAGCAGGGAAGCATCTTAGCTGAATGTTACTATAAACAAACAATTATGACAATAAACTAAGGAAGTTAACTCGTTTTTTTAAGATGTATACACAAAAACTAACAACCTTTGTCTTACTCTAACCTACCTGACCTTAAAGAGGATTAAGAGACCTTCAAAATGCTTTTTTTAGATGATTTTTAGCGTTAATTGCAAAGGAGATATGCCCGAAATAAGGAACGCGCCTCGTTTTAGTAAATTACGATATTGTTCGTTTGGCGGTAAAATCTCATAATATTTTCAATTATAAAGAATAATCATGATTTTTATACTTTTCTGATATTCATGCACATTTCTTAAGTCGTTAATTATCGCATGCATTTATGTATTTGTGTAAATATGTATAAAGATGTAAATGACTCAAACATTGATGAAGATGAATAATTATAATAAATTTAAGTTAAATCTTTATGCAGTTAATAAAATTGGAAAATAATAATTAATGTTTTATTAATTTGTTACACCTTAACACAAAAACCGGATCCAAATTCGTAATCAGCGACTCCAAAATCATAAATAATATTGTTTTCATTATTAAATTCTCAGTACTTCCTTTATACTTATTTTTAACTTTAAGGTTGGTTTTCACCCTCCTAAGAGAGATAAGAGCAATTCTTTTTCTCATTAGGGGATGAGTTTTATGTCGCAAAATGTAATAATCTGCTAAAAAAGTCCTAATTTCTCAAAATAAAAAACAGAATAATTAATTCGTCCATTTTACCCTTTCTTTATCGGCCATATTGAGGGTGCAACATAAAATTCTTAATTTATAACTTCAAATTCATGATCAGCGACCCCAAAAACATAAATTATATATGTTTCAATAATCCATTCTCAGTACTTCGTTGATTATTGACTTTTTGGCTTTGGGGGTGGTTTTCACCCACTTGGGGGTAAAAGCACATCTATTCGCTTTTAATATTTGAAATTGATACTCTTAAAAATCCGCAAAAAAAATTATAAGCCGCTATGGAATTAATCCGAAATTTAGGTAGTTTTTGACACCAAGTGACTGTACTAATAAAGCACCAATGATATGAAAAATCTATGCAAAAATAAATAATTTAGAAAAAATCTTAATACGACAAAAACTTATAATACCAATTATAAAACAATTTAAAATGTATTACACTTCATAAGCAAATGGTTAATAAATTGGTTTGTGTTTAATTAAAGTGAGCAATGGAAATCTAAGTAAAAACAGATAATACAAAAAACGATAAAGAAATTATTTTATGTTAAATAAATACAAGAATTAAAATCCGCGCAAAAAGACGATTATTTAAAAAAAATAATGTCCCTATACGATGTGAGTTGAATACTAGCTTAATAGCAAAATTCGATAAGATGGGGAGGGATACTTTTCGTGTCAATCATACGCTATGTTCTCAAAGACTGTATTCGATGTAATTTTACTTCCACATCCAGTGGAAGTATAGTAACGGCAAAAATTTTTTAAAAAATTTGTATTGTTCAAATAGGCTTAGAATGTTACGAAACGTCGAGAAGTTTGAGCGAAAAAAAAAATTTCTGTCTATCGGTCTGTCCGTAACTTTCTTTGTGCGCACGTTTACTCTGGAACCGTTTGAGATATTAACTTGAAATTTGGTACACATATGTACTTTAATGGGATCTAGAACTAGATTATATTTTCATCTTGTTCCGTCGAAGGGTTGCGGGGTAAATTTGGGGAAAATAGGTAAATCAAGAAGGTAAGAGTCCATAAAATTGGTATTTAGTATATACAAGAGAAGCTGAGGCCTCAAAAAAAAATTTTGGCATTAGCCACCCCCATTACCACCCCCCCCCATTATTAAAGAGGATGAAAACAAACTGTGATTTAGTGTGTGTACAAGAACCAGAAACCTCAAAATGTTTTTTTACTTCATCCACCCTCTATCACCACCCTCACCCCGCTACCGATGTGGGGTATCGTTTTATGGGTTTTTGGGGTAGAGGATTTCAAATATAAATTATTAAAGTTCCATAAACAATTATTTCCACATACAAAATTTTTTCGTTGTGAGTGACTTGGATAGAAAATCTGGATGTGGAAGTAGTGATTCCTTGGGCAGCGGTTTTTAAAATTGTAATTCAGAATTGTATTCAACTAGCTGATACAAGAATACAAGCATTGCAGAACAACCAGTCCAAATTTGAAATATCAATTTGTTTATATATAAACTACCAAAACGCATCACGACTACAAATGCAAGCATAGCATTAATTACTTTACTAATTGGTTTATAGACAATTCGAGTTATTTGAATTCATTCATAACTGCAATTTCGAGAATTATAAACAAATGCAAATAATAGTTTTTTCCTTAATACTATAGCAAAACATGTAATAACCCACATGTTTTAAAACAATTGTCCTGCGAATCGATGCGCTTAAACTTTAAGCGATTCCGAAGTCTTTTTTGATTTTTGCCAGTCTAAATAAATATATTGTTCCAAAATTTGACACGAAGGTTTAGTTCAATAAAAGGCATACTTTTGTCCACCTTCGTTAAGAGTTATGCATTATTCCAATATATTCCTTAAATTACGCAAAAAGGACGATTTTTAATGGTTTTTATTTATTTTTTTCAAGTTAACAAAATGTCTGAAAGTTTTTTATAGTTGTATTTGAAATTTGATTACGAACCATTTGGTTTTTTATTTTCTACATTGCGATTACTAGGACGAGATAATAATGAAATAGCGGAAAATTTTCATTTTATAACATACATTGTTGATTATTAGATTTAATCCAAAACTTATTTGTGCATTTGTTGTCACAATGAAATCACTGCAGCAAAAGAATTCCATTCATTATTTTGACCCGTAGTATCATGATTTTGACCACTAAATGAGACTTTCTCTAATGTTTGAATTTGGTACCTATTATGTTATGAGATATCTAAGCGTTGTTGGCTTACCATAAAATTTAATTGTCAAATGTCGTTGTGTTCGGGCCAAAAAAGTACAGAGATCCTGTCAAAAATGTTATAAATATTGCTGTAGAGAATCACCAAAATGAATTGGTAGATGGGGCTAAAAGTCTTGGGGTTTTAATTGGCAGTAATCTTAGATTTGAAAAATTATCCCAACGAGCATATGCTGCCTTAAAATTAATTTACGGAAACAGACATTGCTTACCAATAAAGAAGAAAGTTACTTTATGTGAAACTTTAGTGCACTTTTTGTTAAACTTTGCTGTCTGTCTGTACCGTCCCAATTTAACTTGCAAGTATAGCATAAAGTGCAAAAGATTCAAAATTCCTACCTAAGGCTCATTCATGGAATTCGTCGACGAGAAAGAATTTCATACAAATTAAATGATACTGGCTGATTAAATATGGAAAGTAGAAGATTGTTGGACTCTGCCTGTCTGTATCATAAAATATTATTAGAAAAAAACCCATCATACAGACAGGTTACTTTCAGAACAGATGTCCACGTAATATTAGGCTAAGGGATTACTTACTCCTCCACTGTTTCCCACTGAACACTATAAATGCTCATAGGCCTATCAAATCTGCCATGTAATATATATATAATTCAATAAACAAAGAACTGAAAGCATTAAAGTCTGCCCAATTTAAAGCCACACTAAAAAATAATTACTTAATAGTTAGAGATTAAAAAAGTAAAATAAAATGCCTAATTTAAATAGATTACACAGGTCTGCGAGGTTCTGGGGATCATTTCCGATGTAATTTTTCGCGCTGAATCCGAATCTGGCCTCAGAATTGGCCACCACGTTAGGATTTTGAAACATTGGAGGTTAAATACTTCAAAAATGGCTTTTTGTCTACTTTTGAGGTTATGTATAGGATTCCAAAATTTTTTCAGTTTATTTCTAATAAATACATCTTTTAGCACCATCCTGCCTCTTTCAAATAGGCTTTTGAATGGTCCTCTACTATATTTCCTCGCAAAGTTATAGTCATTTTAAGGTGACATGAATTTGAAACCATGATCCCCTACAACTCAACAATCTTGATTCATCTAGAGTCGTTTGTTCAAGATTGTTGGGTTATCCATTCTGTTGTGTTAAATCTTGATTCGTTTAAAGTCGTTTGGTTAAGATTGTTGGGTTGTATGGGATCATGGTTTCAAATTTATGTCACCTTAAGATGGCTATAACTTTGCAAGAAAACATCGCAGATGACCGTTCAAAAGCTTTTTTTGAACAGGAAGAATGCTACTAAATGATGTATTTATTAGAAATAAGCTGAAAAAAAATTGAGTTCTATACATAATCTCAAAAGTTGCCCTAAAAGCCATATTTTAAGTACTTAACATGAAATATTTCAAAATCCTGACGTGATAAGCCAATTCTGATGTCAGATTCGCATTCAACGCGAAAAATTACTATTAATCAGCTGCCCAACAACATTTTGCATAAGAACAGGTCTTTATTCGCAGGCATGTGTTATGCAAAAGATTTCGTAGTAGCCCTCCTGTATGTCTTTTGCTTCTGTTACTTTCTTAAAGCATTTATGTTCTATAAATTCATTTCATGTTTGTATTTCTTATCAATTACTAATATTTTGTTTTGTATCACTTGAAGAGCTAAGTGGATAAAGGTGTTATGTGACATTTTTGAAAATTTTGAGATTTCTACACAGAGAACTATTTTAACTTATAATCTATCATTTCAATAAGTTTTTGGGATAATAAACCTTTCCTAAATGCGTTTTAATGTTTGATAAAGGTGTTATGTACATATGGTTTTTATATAATTTAATGGATAAAGGTGTCATGATCACATACCACCTTTATCCATTACTGTGCGATATTAAATTGTTTTAATCCAAAACACTTTGCTTTTAAAGTTGTTATATTGACATTAATGTGACAAGTTGTGTTAAGTGTTTCTTACTATAATAGTGAAAATAGTCAGTCGTAGTAAACTGATATTACAAATGGCAATGAATAAACGATTTCATGAATCATGTAAGATGTTTATAAATTGGCTGATATTTGGAAATAGTGCTTATAGTGTTTTAATCCATATATTCATTTCGTTCAATTTCTTCCCAGGCAGCTTTTAATAAGGTTTAGAAACAAAACATTATCAATATAAAATGCAATAATAAAATACGAATTTACCAAAGTATTGTAGCAAATTAGTCTGTAAATCAGAAATACTGGAAAGTGACGCTTTGCGGTGTTGATTTTTGTACAAACATTTTTATGCTGACAAGTAGAAGAGGGCTGGACCGTAGAAATTTTTATGACAAGAGCAAAACTGATATCTGGTATGGCTTCTGCCCACCCAATATTTTGAAAGAGCATTAAATTGTTTAAGGCAAATCTGGCGAATTCAGAAATTCTTGCGGAAAAAATAATAAGTATGATAATTACGCCAATCAAGTCAAAGGTCATTTGGGTTTGTAAGGTTATCGTTTAAGAATTACAGGGTTCACTATGCTTGTTAGATCACGGTTCACATGAGTGACTTTTTAAAAAGATTTATTTACTTAAATGGAGCCAACGTTGGCTCTTGGAGAAGGAATATAATAATAATTAGAAGTGTTTCATTCTAAGTGAGTTTAATAACTGATTCAACAAAGCGTGTTTAGTCATATTTATAACATACAGAACCTGAGTAAGCAAAATATATAACAAAGGAATTGCAGTTCTGCAGTCTGCACAAGTTATGAGAAACAAAGGTGTAATATGATATCTTGAAGATAAGCAATTAATAAGAGAAGCTGTTATCGTGAAATACGATATACCTGTGAAGGTTTATTATGGCTAAGTCGCAATAAGATAGCGTGTAATATTATATAACAACTTCCCCCTTAATAAAAAAGTTGATGTTATGCAGCAACTTTTGAAAATTGTTAAAACGTTAAATGAATATAATGCAAAAATAAATTGAAACAATGTTGAATGAATACAAAGCAAAATAATAAAATAATGTAATAAAATTGGTAAGCGATAATAAAACATTACATAACGTAATAAGGATAAAATACAATAGTCTAAATTAATAGACAAGGGTAAAACTCCACATGAAAGTCTATGTTAACTCGATGTCCTCTTCTTCTTGAGGTCTAATACCAGGTCGCTTTCTTGGAGGGATCAGTCTAGGAAATTTGGTAAATACTCTGCTTCGCTCTGAAGGAGGTGAAGGAGGGTTATCCGTTGAGGGTTGGATTCGCAATGCTCCACATCTTCTTCTTCTGCATTTACAAGTTATGTAAAGTAGAACTAATAGGATGATGAGAGTGATTATGAAGTATGTGAACCAAGATACATGTTTGGTCACAAAAGGTTCGTTTATAAGGTCGTCTAGGTCTTTGGAATATTGCTCTAGTTTGTTTTTAGCAATATCTAAATCTTCTACGTCGAGACTGTTTAATTTAAGCGGTTTTAATTTTGGAATTTCGATTTTGTCGGGCATGTGATTGCAGCATTCAAAAGGAATTTGGATTGGATGTGAATTGTCCTTAATTTCGGAAAAGTCTTTAGCACTGGCTTGTATTCGAGTAATGCCTGCATAGGCGTAACATCCTGGTTGTAGTTTTATGATGGAATTTTTGTTAATTAGCTCTGTTATGGATTCTCTCTTCGGGCAGTTGATGGTAATGTGAAGTGGTTCGGAATTAATCACTAGCCATGTGTTGTCTTCAAGTTCTTGGACGTTGTATCCTTGACTAATGATGAAGGAAGTTTGACAATTTTCTGGGAGTTTCGGCAATGGTTTTAATATTCTAACTTCACAAATGGCATTTTGGTCGATAGGATATGCAAACAAGTTCGAACATAGTTTGGTTCCAAAATAAAGTGGTTTGCATTCTTTCAAATTTTGTATAGGTATGTACATCAAAGAATCATCGTCTCTCGCGATAAACTTTTGTGAAATAGATAAAAAGTGATGTAGACCAGTTCTGTTATCAAGTATGGGTATAGGGTACAGACGAAAGGTGTTGTAATTTTGAGGTTCAATGAGAGGTATTGTTAAAACAAATATTAAATTAGAATCTAGTTGAAAAGCTTTTAGTTCAATAATATCCAGATATTGAGCAACTGCTGATAGTTTAATTGGAAGAGGTAAATTGTTCCTTCGCAAACTCTGTGAAATCTCTTGTAACGCCGTTACTAAGTGATCAGGTGTTATGATTGATGAATGAATAATTCCTAATCTGGCGAATGTTATTGAATTTAAAATATCGTTTAGATTGTCTTCGATATACAAATAGCTGGCCATTAGTTGTTCGGAAATGTATAGAAATTTTAGTTTTATTTCGGCAGCTTGGATCGTTTGAGTCATAGTTTGAATTGTGTGCTCAATTTCTTTGATATCTTTGTTAAATGTTTCCTCATCAATTTGTAATTTTTGTATAGTTGAGTTGAAATTTTTGATAACAGAAGTCGTAACTGAGATTTGATTTTTGATTAAGTTTTCTAATTGGTGTTCGTCATTATTTAATTTATTTATACAGTTAGTGTAGTACTCGCCATCTTCGGCGTCTAAGTTTCCGGTAATTGATTTGAATATTGTTCCGAAACCGTTAAGTATTCCGCGTTTATATCTCTTTGTGTCTGAAAAGACTTCGTCAAATTTCGTTTTTATCGAACTAGCAATTTGCATTAAAAGGTTAAACTCTGTTTTGACTTCGCTTCTAAACAGGATTGATTTTTGGTCAGCACCATCAAGGGTGTTCAAGATTCTGTCTAAATTATTTTGGTTTTTGTCGAAAGCTAGTTTGAGGGATGAAATATTTTTATGCACTAGCAGAGTCCATTTGTCATTTGTCACCACGATGTCCGTGTCTTGGTGATAGTATACACCAACAGTGTTATTGATCGGGATAATTTTGTATTGACAGAGTGCTGATCCGAACAGCAGGAGAAACCTGAAAATAAATTTAATTTTCAGTATATGGTTTCATTCTATCAAAATTTACTTTAGTCTCTTGTTTTGTTTCGAGATTTAATAGGGTAGCAGAATTTTGAAAAATTTCTTTTATTTTAAAGGGACCGTTAAATTTGTTTTGTAGTTTGTTCTTAATTTGTGATTCTTTTACATAAACTAAGTCACCTATTTTGTATTCAGGTCGTTTTTGGGGAATATTTCTGTCGAAGCGAACTTTTGCTTTCTCTTTTTGAGATTGTGTTCGACTACGGGCTATTTTATAGTAGTGGGATATTCTATTGTTTAAATCTCTAACGTATTTAGTTATTAATTCTTTTTGGTTGTACAAAGTTTCGGGTGGTCTGTTAGATGTATGACCAAAGATAAGTTCATATGGGGTAAAACCGTGTGTTTTATTTACCGAATTGTTATAGCATATTACTGCATATGGTAAAATCGTAAAAGGATGTTCGTTTGGGTTTTCAGTTTTGTGGATTCTTATCATTTCGGCTAAAGTAGCATGAAATCTTTCTATGGATCCGTTCGATTGGGGATGTCCTACGCTTGAATAAGTTAATTTTATGTCGTAGAGGGTGCAGAGATCTTTGAGCAAGCGGTTGTCAAATTCGCCACCGTAATCGCAATGGATTCTTAATGGGGTACCATAATGTTGGAAATATAACAACAAAGTGTTTACGACAGATTTTGCGGATTTATCCGGGACTGCATATGCTTGCGTGAATTTAGTTAATTCGTCGCGAATGGTTAAAGCGTAATTTCGAGTAGGGAATTCAAATAAATCGATATTGATTCTTTCGAATGGTGTTCTCGGGGTTTCTGTGACTACTAGAGGGTTATTAAGGTTCTTCCGGCATACTTTAGTCTTTTGGCAAGTTTCGCAATTTTTTATAAAATTTTCAACGTCTTTAGTTAAACCTTGCCAAGTGTATTTTTCTCTAATTCTTCGAATCGTTTCATTTATTCCGCGGTGTAGATTATTTTTACCAAAATGATTTTGCTCCAATATAATTGGAATTTCATCTTCGTCGGCAGTTCTGACGATATCTTGACAAATTACTACTTTTAAGTCTTTTTCCGCAAAAATGAATGATAGGATTTCAAGTATGGGGAGGTCTAAATTATTTTCGACAAAGTATGTCTTAGAGAGATCTAGGACGTCTTGATTTTTAAATAATACTGAAAATAGATGTTCAATTACAGATTCGATATCAAAAGGTAGAGGGATGATAAAATATCTCCTATGTCTGACTGTTTTGCTCGATACAATATTGATTTTATCGTTATGAAATTCGGGGTTTTCTTCGAATATGTCCTCGATAATTTTATGATGGAGGTCTTGTAGGTTATTTTGTTGGAAGAAAGTTATGATATCTTTGTGTTCTCGATACAAAAGTTGTTTGTTCGAGGCTTTGATTTTCGAATAGTCAATTAAAGATGTTGTCTTATATAAGTTGGCGAAAGTTTCAAATTCTTGGGAAATTTGTTCGTTAGTGATTTCGTTATTATCGTCTGGGTTTTCGTCGTCGTCTGACTCTTCGTCATTCGCGGCTAGAACCTTTGAATAGAATTTGGAACATTCGGATAAATGATTAATTTTGATTCTGGAAAGTGCGTCCGCATTCTTATTGATTTTGCCGGGTTTATAAATTATTTCGTAATCGTACTCTTCTAATTTGAGTCGCCAACGGGCAAGTCTACTTCCTGGGTCTTTTATAGAGAATAACCAGGTGAGTGGTCTGTGGTCGGTTACAAGCTTGAACTTTCTACCGTACAGATAGGGTCTAAAGTGCTTTACACTCCATACTATCGATAAAAGCTCGCGTTCAATCGTTGAATACTTAGTTTCTGCACTGCACAAGGTTCTAGAAGCATAGGCAATGGGTAAATCTTTGCCAATGGGCCCCTGGCTCAGCACTGAGCCGACGGCAAATGCGCTCGCATCAGTGGTTAGAACGAAAGGTTCATCAAAATTAGGGTAAATTAATATCGGAGTTGTTGTTAATGTTTGTTTCAAATTTTGAAAAGAATTTACACAATCATTGTCGAAGAGAAATGGTATGTCTTTTTGTAGTAGTTTTGTTAGGGGCTTGGTTATCTTGGAGAAATTGGGGATAAAGCGCCTATAATATCCGGCTAAGCCTAGAAATGATTTAATTTCTTTTTGATTTTTTGGTTGAGGGAAATTTAGAATAGCGTCAACTTTCGAAGGATTCGGTTTTACGCCGTCTTTTGTAATGAGATGTCCTAAATAAGCGACTTCTTTGCGGAGAAACTCGCATTTGTCGGGTTGAATTTTGAGATTGGCTTTCTGTAATCTTTTGAAAACTTCTGTTAATCGAGAAATATGCTCGTGAATAGTAGGGGAGTAAACAATAATATCGTCCATGTAGACGAGACATCGTTCATTTTGGATACCTAATAAAATGTTATCCATCACTCTTTGAAACGTTGATGGAGCATTCTTAAGTCCAAAAGGCATTCTTACGAATTCAAAATGACCATTTTCAACTGTGAAAGCAGTTTTTTGAATATCTTTCGCATCAATCTCGATTTGGTGAAATCCGGAGGCTAAGTCCAAAGTTGTAAAATATTGACATTTGCCTAATTGATCGAGGAGGTCGGAAATATTGGGTAGAGGGTATTTATCGTCAATAGTCAGTTCGTTGAGTTTTCTGTAGTCCACTACAACTCGCCATTTTTGTTTACCGGAGGCGTCGAGTTTTTTAGGTACAACCCAAACCGGAGAGGACCAGGGAGAAATCGAAGGTCTAATGATGCCTTGATCGAGCATATTAGAGACTTGTGTTTTGACTTCCTCTTTATGGATATGAGGGTAGCGATATGACTTTGTGAAAACCGGTTTTGAATCGTTCGTGTCAATGGAATGTTTAATTTCGTTAGTAAAAGTTAAATTGTCTCCTTCCAAATAGAATATATCTTGAAAGTCTAAACAAAGCTGCGTTACTATTTCGGCCTCTTCTTCGTTTAGATGATCCAAGCGCAATTCGTTCCTAATTTCGAAGGATCTGTCCGTCTGTAGGTGTGAGTCAGAATTTTGAGTGTTTAAATTGAAAATTGATTTGAATTTTTGTACTGGCTCTAGTTTTATGTTAGAAAAATTTACCGTTTTTGGTATTGCATTCGCGTTTATAATTGAGGTTAAAAATTCTCCATTGTTATCGATTTTGACAATAGCATTTGGTAAGCGTACTTTCTCGTTTTCCTGGGCTAACAGTATAGCTTCGGTATTTTGCAAATTACATTTTAATTTACAGATTTTTTCCATGCGAGGTTCGATAGAAATTAAATTTTTGATGTTGCTTAAATTTGAATTTTTTGTATCAGAATTAATAGTTGATTGTAAAGGTAAATTTACCGTAGTTTCTTCCGTAACTTTAAATAATGGTACAGTCTTAAAATTTGTGACTAGTTGTTTATTTTTAAAATCTACTCGGCATTCGTAATGTTCTAGAAAGTCTGCGCCTAGTAGTCCATCAAAATCTATATCTAGATTATAGATATACACTTTGTGTGACTCGTCTGAGAATGGGATTAGAACAGATTCGTTGATATAAATTTTTTGATCAGTAATACCCTGTATACTTACATTTTCAGGAGATCTACGTCTATAATTTTCAGCTGTTTTTGGTTTAAAAATTGATATACCTGCGCCTGTATCAATAAGAATTTTAAATTTGCCGGTTGCATCTTTGATGTAATAAAGATTTTTTGAATTTACAGTTAATAAGGTGTGAGAAAGCGTATTTACATGAACGTTTGTTCTGGGAAGTTCAGCATTGGATCGAAACTGTCGTTGAGATTCATTGTTTGTATTTGGTTTGATATTTGGTCGAATTGGTCTATTTGTTGTGTAGGAGTATCCGCAGGGTACTCCGGATCTAAGCGAAAATCCTGAGGGTTAGCAGTATAATCCTCTTGTAGTGTTTGAGAATTAGCAGTATAATTCTCGTACTGCTCATATTGAGAATTTGCCGTATAATTATCTGAAAAGTTTTGAGCGTTGCCTGAATCGTAATTTTCATAACTATCACTTACGTTTTGATAATCGGGTGAGTAGTCATTATATTGATTATAGTTACATTGATTGTCATAATTGTCATAGGGTTCGTAATTCAAATGATGAGCTTTTTGCTGGTTAAAGCGATTAAAATTTGGGTTAGGTTGGATAGCTGATGGTCGCTGTTGCATAAAATTAGGGTTCGGCCTTATGGCTGAGGGCCTGTTTTGCTGTGATTGATTTGGCTGATTATTTTGAGGGAATGTCCTCTGACCAAATTGATTACTCGGTTGTGCGAAGTTTTGATGCGAAAAATTTTGGGAGTTTGGGTTTCCTTGGAAACTTGGTCTCTGGAAGTTTTGAGACTGTTGCCTCGTGCGGCATTCGCTTATTACATGTCCATTCCGTTTACAGAAGGAACAGAACTTTTGTTGCAAATTGGGACCCTGTGGTCGCTTTTGTTGAATTACTGGGTTTTTGACCGGACTATTTTTTGGGAATTTTTGTTGTTTAAAATAAGAGAGTTGTAGCTCTCTACGGATTCTAATAATTGCGTTCATTATAGTTGGAGGATTACTGGCACGTATTATTCTGCCTAGATTTGGTTCTAGACCCGTTAACAAATTATTTAATGTCATAGTTTCGATCAAGTTTGTTTGCGCGGTTCTTTGCTCTGTAGTTAAATTTTGTTTTTGCACTGCAGCGTGCATTTTCGCATTGTGCGTTTGTAGACGCGAAACAAATGTTAGTGCAGATTCACCAGGCAATTGGTGAATTCGTTGTAGGTCTTGGATAAGAGCTGTTAAATCTCTAGAGTCACCGAAGTGGGTTTCTAGAAGTGCTTTAATTTCTGGCCATGTGGCAGGGTTGCGCGAATTTATAAGTTCGGCAGCTTTACCTTTTAGTTTATTTTTGATATGAACAGTTAATAATATTTTTTGGTCATGAATTGCCATGCGTTGGGCACACTGACATGAGTTTAGGAAAGTTTGGAGGTTGATGGCGTTACCATCGAACTCCGGAATTAACGAGAAAATTTCTGAGAGTTTGTAAGGCTCTACCTCGTGCTCGACTTGCTCTGGTTGCTCGGCTGTCGTCGGCACTACTGGTTGAACTGGTTGAACCGGCTCTGGTTGAGCTCTGTCTGGCATTTTGCTTTTTTGTTTGGAAATTTTTGAACTAAAATTGGTTGCGTATCAGCAGTATGATACGGAAATTAGATTGAAATAGTTTGTTATGTTGCGTACGTAAATAAATTGTGTATTAACTGTATAATACACGGTCGTTTCGTGAATACGAAAATAAATAACTTAAAATTAAAATTGTTGCGTTGTAGCTTGTATAGGATTTGTTTGATAACAGAATTGGCTTTGTTTGCCGAGTGTATTAGCGGTATAATACACGTAAATAATTGTGAGAAATAATTGTAAAATAAAATAACGAGATGATTCTTAAAAATGACTTACATTAATTTCATCTCCATGAGTAGGTTCTTCGTCCGTCAAGGGATTGGGATCCGCCACCACCAGTGAGGAAGGTCTCCTTGTTCTCGTAGATGTACACGCACTAGTTAGGCACCTTCTGCAGATGTTCTCCTTGTTCTCTTACGCTTCACTACCAGTTAGGCTTCTTGTTCTGATGATGTTTACGGATCCTACCGACTGCGCCAATGTTAGATCACGGTTCACATGAGTGACTTTTTAAAAAGATTTATTTACTTAAATGGAGCCAACGTTGGCTCTTGGAGAAGGAATATAATAATAATTAGAAGTGTTTCATTCTAAGTGAGTTTAATAACTGATTCAACAAAGCGTGTTTAGTCATATTTATAACATACAGAACCTGAGTAAGCAAAATATATAACAAAGGAATTGCAGTTCTGCAGTCTGCACAAGTTATGAGAAACAAAGGTGTAATATGATATCTTGAAGATAAGCAATTAATAAGAGAAGCTGTTATCGTGAAATACGATATACCTGTGAAGGTTTATTATGGCTAAGTCGCAATAAGATAGCGTGTAATATTATATAACATGCTTACATCTATTGGGTTAAAAAAAATTAAAAAATAAAATAAAATAAATAATACTAAAGAATACGGAGAAAATTACAAACTAGCTTTCGAACAACAAAAGCGTGACGGAACAAAAGTTATAGTAGATAGAACGATTTGCGTTCTTACTTTAGATCTTCAGCAAACCATGCCGCTGCCAAAATTAAGTACATCGAAAGCATTTTACCTTCGTCAAATGTGGTTTTACAACCTTGGCATACATACATTGAGGAATACTGAAAAAAAAAAACGTTCTTTTTCACATGGACTGAAGATATGGCCAGCCGTGAAAGCCTAGAAATTGCTTACATACCTTTTCACAAATTTACAATGAATATTTCCAAGAAAAGATCGATCACATTATAATATGGCCCGACTCCTGTGGTGGACAAAATAAAAACTTCAATATCATTACACTTTACCAGTTGTTGATTTTAAAGAGAGAATTTAAAGTTATCGACCATAAATTTTCGGAGGTGGGACAGTCATATTTAGATTCAGACAGAGACTTTGGCAGAGTCGAGAAAATTTTAAGGAAACATCAAAACATCTAGCTTCCGGACCAGTATCGAGAAATTTTAAGAACTCCCAAAGACGCCGTTGTCATAGATATGAAGAATCATTTCAAGGATATTGATGGAATTGCCTCAAAACTCAATTTGTACAACAGGAAGAAAAACTTGAACAATGAAAAGGTTTATTTTCACGACGGTATAAAATGGCACCTATGGGTGCTACTATTACATCACTAGATGAAATGACTCCATTTTACAAAGTCGATATTTTAAAGAAAAGGAATATGCATAAGATAAATTCCGACGGTATTGGTCTAACGGTGTTTAATGAAAACAAGGGCAGCCTAAGTGTAGAAAAACTGGCCAATCTTAAAGAACAATTACCATTCATAAATGAAGAATACAGGCCGTATTATCACAACATACTTGGAAATGACCAAACTGTGGCTCAAAACCGTAGAAACCGTAGAACTGTCCGACTACCTAAAAATTGTACAATGTTTTAATAATAATAAAATATGTTTAATTTCTTAACACTTTTATTCACTAATTCCTTATTCATTTCAGAGAAACTTATGAACGGATAAAGGTGTTATGTACATTAATTTTTTTAAATTTTCGAAAATAATGACAACTGACAACTTTAGTTATTTGTCTCTGAAAAGTACATCAAATGTCAATATCATCGCAAAATTAAAGCTATATAGTCGTTATAACAAAAAACTTCTCGCCTAAAAACTTTCGAGTTAAATTACTCAATAATGTGTTTTTGTGACATAACACCTTTATCCACTTAGCTCTTCACTTATGTATAGTTTATTGAATAACATGCATTTAATTTATGTATACATACACTAACTTCTTGTGTTAATAACGAGGTATTATCTAGATTAAGTGGGAGAACAAGCCTGCAATAGAATCTCTACTGTAAGGGTTGAACTTCGCCTTTTATTTCTAATCCATTATAATAGTCACTCCCTTAAAATGTAAATTCAAAGGAAATAATAAAGACGTTTATTATTCTTATTATTATTAAATAAACAATGCTTTCTATTTTACTTCATTATTAAAACGTGATACATAGAAATAAAAATAATTAAAAACGATTGTGGCACAAGTTAAGAGAATAACTCTGTTACTGGAAGCTTAAAATGGAAGTATTATATTCACTTCTCTATAAGTGGAAGCTGGTAGTCAGCTTTCAGGAACGTGCATATTATGGCGGGAACCGGTTCCGCAGCACCAGCCAGGGCCCGCGTGCGTCACAAAGTGAGGTTATATTATAGCGGCGATTCCTCTGTCTCCGCTTACCACGTGTTACGTGACGCCTGAAATGGTTCAGTAAGTAAGGTTAGGAGCGTGGGATCGGCGTTCTCATTGCCTTTGCGTAGCAGGAATGTTTGAAGAGGGAACCGTTCATATTAGTAGGAGAGCAAGGTCCTCGAAATATGCAAAATGAAAGTGGCCTATGCAACTCGCTAACATAGAAAAGATAAAGTCATGTTCTAATGCAAAATGATTTGCTAAATTCGATTTTGGAGGTCGTGAGTCGATTCGATATCGCGAAATCGGAAAATGCCCTTTTCTTGTGAAATTTCTCGAAAAGACAGTATTTTACATTTGTCATCTCGTAATTTTGTTTTTAACCCATTGACTCGGCTTGAAAATTTAGACACCTATACTCTGAAACATGATAAATCGACTGCCATACATAAAATTGTACCAAAGACAAAATATCTGGTACAAAGAAATATTTTCATACGAGACTGTATAGATTTTTCTCTAGCGGTATTGAAACAGTCTGTATCGTGGAAATTTTTTTATTATTGGGTATAGAGTACTAGGATAAGTGTGTAAAATATAGTTTAGGGTTTGAATTAATTTTTGAAAAACTAAAACTAGTTGTGTATAACAGTTTGGTAGTCATAGAAGTGTAATAAGCTTAGACGTTGTATGTGCTGCATTAAATTCTAGGATACCTCATTTACCCCGCTAACAACTCAAAAACGGAGGAGTCGAAAATTTCAAAAAATTATGTATTCATTATGTGTCTAGTGTAAACTAAATTTGGGTAACTTATGTCGAACAGTTTTAAAGATCTGCTGAGTTATATAGAAAAATATTTCACTCATTCTCATAGAATGCATATTTTCCAAGATACATCGAATTAAAAGCTGGTATGCTGAAATATCCTCAAAAAGTGACACATTTTTCAATACAACTTAGCAAATCTTCAAAAACGTTCAATGTAAGTTGTTCAAATTCCGGTGGCTGGTTTACAATAAACAGACAGTAAAAATATATTTTTTAAATTTTATCTGGTCTTCTGTTTTTGAGATATTCACGGTTAAGAGGGCTATTTTGTAAATAGCGCTTTGTAAATTCGCTCTCAGAATATGGATAAAGAAATGCACTTTGCGGCACCAGTAGGCCTCTAAAAGTAATACATAGGGAGTTCCGTACCCCAAACTCCCGGGATTTTGCTATAAATTTTTTGCTTCCGGGACCATTGCTGAGGTCCCGGGACCACCGAAGTCCCGAAATTTTCAGTTTCGCATGTCACATACATGGTGGCGTGGCAATCGCACAGCGACACAGTACAGTAGTCACAACTGAGCTCGCAATGCGCATAACAATGACTCTTTGAATGCACTAGTTGCCCGAAAATATTTTTTTAAATCACAATAATTTTTTTATTATTATTAATAGATAAATAAGTATTGTTATTAATTATTCGTTACATGGTCGAATTGGCCATTGTTTGTTATGTTAATATTATAATTATGTTGGTTTAGTATAAGTAAAAAACCGCTGCTCAAGGAATCACGACATACTTCTACATCCAGATTTGCTACCCAAGTCTCTCACAACGAAATTTTATATGTGGAAATAATTGTTTATGAACTCTGATAACCTTTGAAATCGTCTACTCCAAAAACCCATAAAACGATATCCCACATCGGTAGTGGGGTGGGGGTAGTGATGGGGGGAGTAGTGGGGACGGATGAAAAAAAAAATATTTTGATGCCTTTGATTCTTGTATACACACTAAATCACAAATTTTTTTCAGCCCCTTTTATAATGAGGTGGGGGTGGTAATGGGGGTGGCTAATGTCAAAAGTTTTTTTGAGATATTAGCTTCTCTTGTATACAGGGTGCGCCACTTAAAACTCCCCAGACTTGTATTTTTTATTTTTGAAGCGATGGCCATGTTGGGCACATCAAATTGTAGATATTTTTAAAGCCTTTAGACATGCATACAGAGTGATTAAAAAAAATTTTTCTTAAAACTTAATTTCTTTAAATATTTTTTTACCTCACCCTCTACATGAACTGTGTTAATATTTTCTTATGAAGGTTTTAATTAGCTTCAATTTAAGTTATTAAAATAAAAAAATTTAAAAAATAAAAATTTGCAATTTCGTATTTAGTACATTTTAATATAAGTTTGTTTTTAAAAATATTTATTTCTTTTGTTTCTTGTTACTGTTTTGTTACGTTGAATATTGTTTGTGATATGTCTTTTACAAATAAAGCGTAAAATTATTATTTACATTCTTTTCAAAGTTATTTAAAAAAAAATCAGTTTGAAATCGGAAAGAGAGTTTTTAATTTTTTTCTCTAAAACCAAAAAGAATTTCGGATATGATGTAATGACATAAATTGAAGCTAATTAAAACCTTTATAAGGAAACATTAACGTAGTTCATGTACAGGGTGAGGTAAAAAAATATTCAAGGAAATTAAGTTTTCTTTCTTAACAATTTTTTCAAACATTTTTTTAAATCACTCTGTACACATATTTAAATGCCTTAAAAATATCTACAATTTTCTGTACCCAGCATGGTCGTGGCTTAAAAAATAAGAAAGTTACAAGCCTGGGGAGTTTTAAGTGGCGCACCCTGTATACTAAATACCAATTTTATGGACTCTTACCTGCTTGATTTACCTATTTACCTCCATTTACCAAAATTTACCCCCCCAACTTCTCAACAGAATAAGATGAAAATATAATCTAGTTCCAGATCTCGTTAAAATACATACGTGTACCAAATTTCAAGTCAATATTTTAAATGAGTAATCGTGCGCACAAAGAAAAGTTACAGACAGACCAACAGACAGGAGTTTTTTTGCTCAAACTTAAAATCTCGGCGTTTTATGACATTCTAAGCCTATTTAAACAATAAAAATTTTACTACTAATAATAATACTTCCACTGGATGTGGAAGTAATTTAAGTTCTTTACATATTTCAATGTTTTTTCATACACCACTTATAAACACAAACATAAACAGAGATTTGAAAAATTCCACATTAAAGAATGTGGACTTTTTCAAGGTTGTTTAATAAAAGTATTAAGCAATCCTTAATATTATATGCGCCATTTTCATTAATTTAACCAAGTGACAGGATTCCCAAAGATTAGTTTTTCTCTGCATATGTGTACAGTAAAAATTTCTCACCTGATCTTTTTCTGTTATAGCTACATGGTAATCATAAACGAGTAGAAAATAAAATAAAATTATAACAAAACTTGTGATAATATATCCTAAAAAACAAACCCCATATTCAGATAGAATGTAATAAAATGAAAATTATCCATAACGATACGGTTAGACATTATGCACCGGGGAAATTTTCGTGTACAAGGTGTTTTTCTCATTTTCTTTGCATTTTGTAAAGAAACGCTCCAAATAAAAAAAAATTCCCCATGTCATTAGCTACAAGCTACTCTCTCACAGTATGCAGTTAATTCGAATAAAATTATACAAAAAATATATTTTTAAGAAAAAGCTTTTATTTGAAAAACTGTACTAAAAAGTAAAAATAATTTTTTAAAATTCATACACGTGGAAACCAAAAGCTTTGCGGTCGGTCATATAGCGCTATTGCATAGTTACTTTGCTCAATTGACCGCTCCCAAAGCTTTTGGTTTCCAGGTGTATGAATTTAAAAAATATGTTTTTACTTTTTAGTACAGTTTTTTCTAATAAAAGCTTTTTCTTAAAAATATTTTTTTATATAATTTTATTTTTTACTTTTTAGTCTACTTATTTTACAGACAGACAGACAGACAAAACCTTTTCATTTAATACAAGTGGCAAGGGAGTCGTGAAGAAAAAATAATTTGATATCCTAGGGTGTCCGCCATATTGGATTTATAATGGCGTTACCTAGTTTATCGTATTTTACTCATCAAACTCTTTCATTTGATACCCATATCAAGGGAATTGTGAAGAAAAAGGCGATCCGCCATCTTGGGACGTCCGCCATATTGAATTTGGAATGACGTCACATAGTTTATTGTATTTTACTCGTCAAACCCTTTCATTTGATACCCATACTTATACGGTATACGAGGTGTGGCATATGACTGGGTAGCCTCTTTTTTGAAAAATAGAAAGCAATATGTTAGTCTGACATACACTAATACCAAAGCCACCTCTAAAATTAATTCTGAGTACAGACCAGTGAATACTGGTGTTCCTCAAGGGTCTGATTGGGGCCAATACTATTTATATTACACACGAATGACTTTGAGAACCGGACATCAAACGCATTTTCAGTGCTATATGCTGATGACAAATCTTTGTTGGTGTCCGATATATCGGACGATTTATTGACATACGAATGTAATAATGCGATGGATACCTTATGTAATTGGTATGGTAATAATTCACTATTTTGGAACAATGATAAGACAACTGTTATAAGGTTTCATAACAGGCAAAAAGAATGTTCCAAATTAAATATTAAAGTAAATGGTGTCATATTAAAAAGTGAGGAGCAAAATAAGTTTTTAGGAATCACAGTGGATGAATGTCTAAACTGGAAGGCTCATTGTGGCAACTTAATATCAAAATTAAATACAGTCTGTTATTTGTTCAGAAATATTAGATCAATTCTAACACGAGAACAGTTAATAAATATATACCACGCACAGGTAGGATCTAGATTAAGATATGGGATATGTATTTGGGGTAGTTCCACCCTATTCTCAGATGTTTTTATCATTCAAAAACGAAGTTTAAGATGCATTGCAAATGTTTCCAGTCTAGAATAATGTAGAGGATTATTCAAAGATTTTAAAATTTTAATCCTTGTATGTGTTTTTATTTATGAATTGTGTGTATATGTTTTTAAACATAAATCCAACTTTATGTTAACCAAAGATGTCCACAAAATTGGGACTAGATAAAATAATAATTTTTATATTTCCTTTTGTAAATATAAAGTGTCTAAGGATTCACCCGCTTATTTAGGTCCAAATATTTTTAATAAACTACCTTCTGCAATAAAAGAGGTTAGACACTTGAGATCATTCAAAATTAAGTTGAACAAATACTTGATAAATGAGTATTACTATACATTAGAAGAATTTTATGACAATTGTCAGAATTAGCATTAGCACTATTTTGACTATTCCTATACAAATATGTATTTGTCTAAGAGGAAAATAAATATTATTATTATTTTTTTTTTTTAGCGAGCTAAAAACCAGTCACCCTTCTCTGTGGCTCCGACCCTCACAGAGGGGAGCTGGTAGTACCGGTAGCCACTCCCCACGCCCGTGGGGTAAGTGACTACTGGGTCCGGGAATCGTGTGCCCTGAGCAGACGTAATGAACCAAGAATGACGGCCTTCTGCATTCTGCCAGCTAAGATCTCTGCCGAATTTCGGCATGCCGGTATGATCTTGAGTTCCGAAAGCAGTGTGTGTCTCGTTCCACCGAGGGCTCCTATGATCAGTACCACTATCTTAACAGTATGGTCTGGATACAGTCTGCGGAGTTCGAAGAGCAGATCTCGATATTTTGTCCGTTTTTCCTCCTCCTTCAAGACAATGTTGTTCTCCGCGGGAGCCGAGAACTCCACGACGAACATTGTCTTGAGTTGATGGTCGAGGAGTACTACGTCAGGCTTGTTGGCTTGTATTTGCCTGACGGTGGGAAAAGAGTAGTTTCAATAAATTAGACACTTCTCATTTCTCACAACGGACTCAATATCCCCCGGAGCGTAAGGCAGCACTGGTGTTTCGTCTATCCCATACGAGTGCCTTAAATGGTAATAAAGCACTCGTAATGCTCCGTCGTGCCTTTGGATATAGGCCGAGACTGCATATGTCGGGCAAGCCGACAGCAAGTGCATAAGAGTCTCTGGCGCCCTGCGGCAGGCCCTGCAGCTGACATCAGGGACCTCCATACCCATGACACGACTACCATAGACGAGGGTGTTAAATACACCATCCTGGCAAGCCATTATGAATCCCTCGGTCTCAGACTTCAGTCCGGCTGACCTTAAGAAGGCAAAGGTCAGCCTTTCGGATAAGCCAAGGTTTTCTATATTTTTATAGAAAACTCCATGCATTGGCTTATCCGTGTGCAGCTGCAGAAAGTTGTTGTGTTCTGCAGCTTTAATTTCGGCTTTTCGCCGAGCAGGTTCCAACTCGGTGACAGAGTCGCGATTTACCCGCTCGACGTCGAAGGAGAGACCAAGTTCATCGGCTGCTCTCTGTGCTGCCTTAAACAGAAAGGTTATTATTATTATTTTATTATTTTTCTCGACATGTTTGTCGGTTATTTACTACAGTTGAGAGGGAATTCACCCTATTCAACTGTCGTTACGTAGACAGAAACTTCCTTACTAAGTGGCAGGTTTGTAAAATGACAGCTTTCTGCATGGGTATTATGATACCATTAGGAAGTCCTAATTTATCCAGGTTTGACTCTAGATGTTTAGAACAAACTCCCTCAGCAGAGATAATCACTGGAACAATTTTGATGTCACCCAGCTTCCATATTCGTTTTACATCTTTTGCCAGATTCTGGTATTTGGTCGTCTTATCTTGCTCTGTTTTAATTAGGTTGTGAGTGAGAGGAACACCAACATCAATTATTAACGCGGTTTTATTGATCTTATCTATTAGTATTAAATCTGGGCGGTTAAAATTTACTGTTCTATCAGTTATAATCGGTCTATCCCAGTATAGTAGTGCCTCATCAGATTCCAGGACAGCTTCAGGTGAGTACTTATAATACGGTTCAGGGTTACTAATTAATTTGTGTCTTAAGGCCAGTTGGATATGTATGATTTTCGCAACTTGATTGTGTTGACATAGATAGTCATTTTCAGATAGAGTGGAACACCCTGCAGTTATGTGTTCTATCGTTTCTCCAGGACGATTACATTTCCTGCATCTGTCTATTACATTCATCTTTAATATGTTCCTTTCGTAATTTTTTGTCCTGATTACCTTGTCCTGAATAGACAACATGAATCCTTCTGTTGCAGGATAAAGATAACCCTTTTTCAGAAACAGAACAGATAGTGTTTTGTCAGTAGTGTCAGCGGCAAGTTGTGTTGGATATCTACCGTGAATACTCTTTTCTTTCCAGGAGGCTAACATGTCTGTCTTGGATTGTCCTTGTTCTCTTACAGCATTTTGGTTGCTCAGGTTGAGAGGCGTGTAGTGTTTATCTATCCTTACAATTTTCTGTAATTTAGGGTTGTTATTATTATTATTATTATTATTATTATTATTATTATTATTATTATTATTATTATTGAATTTAGAATGACATCACATTGTTTATCCTATTTTACTCGTCAAACCCTTTCATTTGATACCCATATCAAGGGGGTTATGACTAAAATGCCGATCCGCTATCTTGGGACGTCCGCCATATTAGATTTAGACCGATAATGGCTATACTATCTTGCATTGTCACCGGACTTATATACGTGTGCCAAATTTCAAAGCTCTAGCTTAGTTAGAAAAAGCCGAAATTTTGATTGCAAGATTTGACTTAAACAAACATACAAGTTAAATAAAAGCTTTTAAAAATAGAAAAGTTACCTCGATTCACACTTTTCGCTGTAAATTGCACTGAAATGGAATTATTCCATTAATATTTATTTTCGTTATACCTCCCTCGTAAGTATACTCTAAACGTCGATCATAAGTAACGCTTTATGTACCAAATACTTGTTGCCATTGGCAACGGGTCGTTATTTTACTTCCACATCCAGTGGAAGTATAGTAACGACAAAAAAATTTTTATTGTTCAAAAATATTTTTGTTTAATGTTAGTATCTGAAGAAATGATATTTCAAAGGTGCTTGCAGACCGATTTTTATCAATTTTGGCAAAATCGCGGCCTTCTATCATTAAAACTAAAAATTAAAAAATCTGTATTTTTTATGAATCAAAATAATAATCAGATCATATGTATTTTGGCCAGCAGGATCCAAATATGCAAAAATATACAGGTTGTCCCATTTAAAAAATTTGATTTTCATGTCAATTACATCGAAACCGGAAGTCGGCCATTTTGGTTCTTTGCATTATATAATTGAAAATTTCATGCCATATGACTACACCAAATTTGAAAAAAATCCATTAGCCGATTCAAAAGCTACAAGAGTGTTCATATTAGCTGAGGTATACCGGGTATCTTCTATGTCCGACATTATTATCAAAAAATGCCCTACGGGCCTCGGTCTGCAAACTGTATTATCGACCAAAAAAGTGCACTTACGACCCTTGGTACATAAATAACTATTATTTTTCTGTCGTATTGTAACAAATATTACTTTTACATGCACCGTTGGAAAGCAGGTTTGAATATTGTAATACTAAAATATCAAATGAATGAAAAATATGTAGCAGTGGGAACTAATACAGTATAATAGTTGACCCGAAACAAATTTGTAACAAGCTGATTTTTTAGGGATTGTATTCTATAGCTATTCAGAACTCTCTGACTGAAAATCCCAAAAAGTCCGACGTGCAGAAATGAAAAAAAAAATGCGCCGCCATGTTGAAATTAGGCACTTTTTCCTTTTAAACGATAATAGCCCAAATAGCCCATACAGATGACACTTTAAGAAAAAAAGTAAAGAGGCAAAATATTGAGAGAAAGAGCTAAGTTTTAATGTGGTATAAAGTTTTTTGCAGTCGTTTAAATATTAGCAAAGTTACGGTTATCAAAATGACAGATTTATATAAAAAAGATTACTTTTTGTATTTTAATATCCAGTTCTCTGGATTAAGATTGTTGCCTAACCAGACTTGAATTTGTCAATACACTCTATAAATATGATATTTAGTGGCGTCGGATGTTGGCGGAAGAACTGCTAGATCGAAGTGTTGAAAAATAATTTGCCTAGCAGAAATCTGATTATACCTCACGAACCTGTAATCATTTAAACTATTAGTTTTCTTACTGCCATACCATCTTAAAATAAATTCTTCCCCACTTACCGCAAGCTGATTTGCTTCAGCAAATTTACTTTTGAAAATTAATAGGTTGTTACTTAGTTCAATATTATTTTCTAAAACTGAAAATACAGTTTTTTGCCCTTTTTATAAAATGCAGAGGTGGTATCGCATCCGGAGATGGCATGTGTAAATATATTTTTTACTACATTTTCACTTAGTTCTGAACATAACTTACAGATATTCGTTATTTTATCAGATTTACCTCTATCACCGGGTCTCATCATGTACACATTTTTTGTTTTGCAATGTTCAATGAGTAACGTTATTAAGTCTGTATCTTGACCCACAATTATAACAGCATATCAGCTGAGCAGTCAATAGCAGTTTTTACAATTAAATAATCAACAACTGAATCCATACATTTGACTGTGATACTGTTTTGTGAAAAATTTGATGTTAGAAGTTTGATCTTTATTTGACGTTGATGCTAAAAATTCGTTTTGAGATATCTCTAACCATGTTTAATTAGTATTATCAACAAAAGTTTTTGTTGAGTATTGTTACATTTTTATGGTGTTAAAATAAAAAAAATACCCTTTTTTATAAGAATCAGGTGTCATTTTGACAATCATACCTTTGTTAATATTTAACCGATTTAAGCCATAATTTTTTTCATAATTTTGCCTCTTAACTTTTTTTCATAAAGTGTCATCTGTGTGAGCTATTACCGATTAAAGGAAAAAAGTGCCTAATTTCAACATGGCGGCGCATTTTTTCTTTATTTCTGCACGGCGGATTTTTTGGGATTTTCATTCAGAAACTCCTGAATAGCAATAGAATACAATCCCGAAGAAATTAGCTTGTTACAAATTTGTTCCGGGTTTGGTCCAAATTTAATTCTATTTTACTGAAGTAAACCTGAAAAATGTAATAATAGAATTTTTTGTAAAAAAATGAATAGTTCGCATTCTCAAAAATATGTTTTGTGAGGTGTTTTTACATAAGAATCAACTGTTTGTTTTTATATATTCGAGAGTTGCATAGCATGTGTCGTATTTAGAGGTCTAGCTCTTCGACTATATACAATATGACACATGTTGGCGTTTTTAAAATTAACTCTAGTTGGGAAAAACGTGGTGGATTGCCGCCGTTTTGGTCGTGAGAATGAGGAACATGTGGGTTTTAACTTTGAGCGAAGTTGTTTATTTAGCGAGACCGAAATGGCATGTGATTTATTGTTTTTAAAATATAGGCTTCTGGTAAGGAGTCGGAAAGTTTGTTTTTGTGGCATTTTTTTTCGCTGCGTCGTGTGAAACGAACGTTCGAGATTTTGTTTTGGTTTCTGGTTTTCTGATGAAACGTATAAGAGATACGAAATGAGAAAAAAACGGAAAACACCCACGGCGTTAATTTAATTCCTTAAATATTTCAGTTGAATAAAATCGTTGCACAGCGTACAACAAGTTGACTTTAAAATGCATTTATCCAGTTTTTCATGTGAAAGAAATGTTTTACAATTTTTTTTGTAAAAGTTATAATGGCATCGGCAATTCCTTACATAGAATCCTCCATTCTTGATAGTGATATCTGGAAGAGTGTAATTTTTATACCTGCAGTGGTAGAAATTGAATTAATTATATTGTCTTGCACAACCATTTTTTCAGAATAATACTATTATTTGATTTAATGAAGTAGGTATATTATAACCGTACACCAGTTTTAATAATTAACGTAGAAAAAAATAATTGAACAGAAATACGTATCATAACAGGCTGAACTGAAATATAAAAAAAAAATGTATGTGTGTTTGTAGGTACAGGGTGGACCAAATTAGATGGCAACTCCGTTGCTGATAAGAAGAAAATTATGCATGCCTCAGTTTTCGAGATATAGACATAACTTGTTTTTTTTTAATGAAACACCCTATAAATAATTTTATTATTTGATCACAACTTAAATTAGCTATCCAACAATATATCATATGTTATATTTATCTCTAGAAAAAGTGGTTAATTTTCGAATTTAATATATTTGTGAGGAGGCCATGGAAAACTATTAACAACGACGACACTTATAATATCGTCGGCTTAGAGTGTTAACCTGCTAACTCCACTTTTTAGGCAAAATGACATTTATACACCGTTGGAAAGAGTGTCTAATTCTGCGTGGTGTGCTTTTACCAGCTATATCCATTTATAATTAGAAACACTAATTTTTTATTGATGCGTAGAGCTGCTAACTTAGCGACCTTAAAATCTCTAGTCGAATAACTGCTATCTCCTGGCAACAGTGTCATTTTGTATTGTAGCAGTATGTGTTGTGTACGAGTTTGTAAACAGTGGCTGTAAATTCTGTCTTAAATAGTGATTAAATTAAAATACTTATTTTTCAGCAAGTTATAACTGTTAGAGGTATGTATGAACATAAATTATAACTAATATTTCTATAGAATATTTAAAGATTATTCAGTTTTTGTGACAAAATGTTTAGACGTAATTTGTTTAGGAGTTAGCAGCTTTTCTATTTTACAGTATATTATCATGCAGATTTACTTAGCAGTTTTTCTTTGTTGTGTTCTTTGCGTATAGTATTCATATTTAAGCTCTAATTAATAGTTATTTTATTTGGTTCTAGATGTGGCGAGGCAAAAAATTAGTCGAATTAGCCAGGAATTCAACATTTGATACCACTAGTGTTACCAGCACAAATGAAAATAACTAAACCATTGATACAGGGGACAGTATTATAACCGACAAAAATTGTATCCTTCTTAGTAGTTCAGACGCAACTACCCAGGCTCCCTTTACAGAAGTGGCCCAAAACTATTCTGCAGTTTCAAATGTTGAAATAGTAGTTCTTGATGATCTACATCCTAACTTCATCCAGCAATTTTCACCCATTACTGAAGTTTTTGAGTGTGCCGACATAGAAATGGTAGAGTATTCCGTAAATGATCTTCCTAGAGATGTGGTAGACAATTCACAAAATGATAATGTTCCCTTCCAAGCCGACACAGACAGTACCGAATATCCTGAAAATAATAATGTTCCTGTTCAAGCTGATTTGGCAGAGCATGAAAGTAATAAACTTCCTTTTGAAGGTGACGTTGATGTAATAGAGTATCCAATATCAGATGAGAGCGACCAAGAAGGTTTAGTTCCGTATGAAGTACATTCCGATTCTGATATTTCAGAAGATTATCCACAAAAAACAAAAAAAAGGAAAAAACGAGTCCAAGTTAAAAAATGTACCTGGTTTGTAGAAAAAAACAAGAAGCTCAGGGAACAAGGTAGGAAATATTGTGGAAGAGTAAATATCAATGGGACCTGGAACTACGAAAAACCTATGCAACCCCGTGCTATGAAAGTTAGATGTAAATGTAAAGAAACTAAAACTGGAGTTATGAAGTGTGCATCTATCTCTGAAGAGGAAAGAAAAAAAATTTTTCAACAGTTTTGGAAGCTGACTTGGGGGGAGAAAAAAACCTGTATTGAAAATATAGTAACATGCACATCTGTAAAAAGACCACGTGGCCGTAAGAACGAAAATGTCTCTAGAAGAGCACAAAGTTTGATTTATCATTTAAAAGTAAATGACCATGCTGTTAGAGTATGCCGAACTTTATTTCTAAACACTCTTGGAATTGGTAGATGGACAGTTCTAAATTGGAAAAACCAATTACTTACATGTGGAGAGAGGAAACAAAGAGTTGTTAATCCTAATACCTCGAAACCCTTTGAGAAAGAACGTAAAGAACTGGAAGCTTTCTTTGATGCACTACCAGTTTTGTAGTCCCATTATTGCCGTGCGACAACTAACAAGAAGTATTTATTACCTGAGTGGTCCTCTAAGCAACGTCTATATGATTTTTATGCAAAGGATTGGTGTGAAACTCGTAAAGTACGTTCTCTCTCAATAGCCGTTTTCTATGAAGTATTCGACATAAAAAATCTTGGGTTGTTTCATCCTAAGAAGGACCAATGCGAGAAATGTGCAGCCTATGCCACAGGTCAAGTATCTGAAGAGGATTACAATATACATTTGCAGAAGAAAAAAGAGGCAAGAACAGAGAAGGCAAAGGATAAAGATTCAGAAAAATTCGTTTTCACAGTAGACCTGGAAGCAGTGCTATTGGCGCCTAAATCAAATGTTAGTAGCCTTTACTATAAAACAAAGTTACAGGTTCATAATCTAGCTTTCTACAACCTCATCAATAAAGATGGTTTCTGTTTTATTTGGAACGAGGTAGAAGGGGGAATGAACGCTGAAGAATTTGCAAGCATTTGGGTAGATTTTCTTGAAAATAAGGTAATACCACAAATTATCCCCTCATGTGAAGCCAACTCTACAATAATCCTGTATAGTGACGGCTGCACATACCAAAACCGAAATTCTGTTATGTCAAATGCGTTACTGAATGTAGCTATTAATAAGAAAGTAATCATAGAACAAAAATTTCTTGAAACTGGGCATACGCAAATGGAAGCTGATTGTGTCCATTCTACTGTAGAGCGCTCTTTAAAAAACAAAAATATAAACGTTCCTGCCGATTATATTTCAATTTGTAAATCAGCGAGAAAGAAACCACGGCCGTACGAAGTAACTTACTTATATCATGAGTTCTTCAAAAAATTTGAAAATATTCAGTTTTATAAAAGCATCCGTCCTGGTCGTGGAAAAGGAGATCCAAAAGTGACAGATGTACGTGCCTTTAGATATACTCCCGGTGGAGAGATGCTTTATAAATTAAGATTTAATGACCCTTGGCTACCAATACCTCAAAGAAAATCGGTTTCCGTGAAACCACTTCAATGGAGCGAATTAAATCGTCTCCACAGTGAGAGAAGAAAAATTAAGGCAAAAAAATTTACAGATCTTCAACAATTAAAATCAACTTTACTTAAAGATTTTCATGACTACTATGACAACTTACCTCATGAATAATAAGACTTTATAATGTTATGTTAGGCTAAACATAAGACTCAAAAATGCCAAAAATGGTTTCTTCGGTAGATTTAAGTTTGTAGTAACTATTACTATTTTTTTAAAAAGGCTGAAGTATGCAGTTTTAGTTTATATTTTTTTAGAAAAAACGCACTTTATTGTAAGTACCCAATTATTACGAATTAATTTTTTTCTTTTGATTCAGATTGCAATAAAAATTTAAAAGAGAAGTAATTTGTTTAATTTACCACCTTCGATGAAACCATAAAAAAAAAACTGCTAAATCCATTTTGATATTCTTTGTATGTTTAGGAAAGCCTGCTATGTAATATAAATATTAATAAGTATTAGATGAGTCAAGACATTTATTTGTTTAGATAATAGAATAGCCTACAAACAAATATTACAAAATATGGATTTTATTTTTTTTTATTTGGTTGTGTATTTTATTTTTTGTAAAGTTTTTTGTTTCTCCTGTAAAGTTCACTCCAATGGAGTTGGCAGGTTAACACACTAAGCCGACGATATAAAATAATTGCCAAAAATAGGAAAACTAAACTACAATACATGTTTGAATTGTCTTTCATTGACATCTATGCATATTTATCGCATTCCTAATATTTTTTGAGAAGGCCATGGTAAGAAAAAGAAAGTCGAAACAATCGTAAACGTCAAAAACTAATGTGTGTGTTAATTGTGAGTGAGCATTGTTAAAAATGGTTCAATTTAGTAATGGTGAAAAATATGATATGATTAAGGGTTTTACTTAACACTCCCTCACGACACAATGCGGTAACGCATCTCACAAATACCTACACTTCCCCTCCCATATTCCTTTACCATGCGCCATGTGGCACTCGCTGCTGGCAACAAGCATGACCCTGGTCCAACCCAGCGTGGACGTAGCAGGTCCAGCTGTATAACCCTGGGAGTGGCAGCAACGCCTACCGCACGCTGGTCAATCAATCAATCAATCAATCAATCAATCAATCAATCAATCAAAAATGTGGAGAAGACTCAAATTTAACTTCCGAGCTTTATTTCAATAGGTAAGTTACAGACAGCACAACTTTGCGCCAAAAGTTAAGCCTAAACAATATTTTTAGATATCCAGAAAAGAAACAGCGAGACATAAAAATATTCAAAAGGCTACAACAAAATTTAAAAGAGTTTGGATCATTTGTAAAACTTCGAGCAAAAACAAACAAACAAAAATTTATTATAATTAGAAGTACAATTCTGCTCCTCCTCGAAGCCTGGCCCGGAGCCAGGCAGACAACTACGGCGAGTAGCGCCGTTGTGAATGTGGGTCTGGACGGGGCAGTTCGATTCGGCTTAACGAGTGTTTTTGAATCAATGCTACTGTTTAAAAATTAAAAACTTAACATTAACAATAAACAATTTTTAATATACAAACATATTTAAAAATAATTAAAATAAAATTTCTTAAAATTAATTGTTGCACACACGCATTAAAAAATTTAGATTGTTGGCACGGGAAAACAAAACTCAACAAAAAAACCCGTTCGAAACAATTCCACCCTGGTGGTCTTCCTGCCGCCAGGAAAATGCGGTGAAATAGATATTTTCTTATAAAATGTTCAAATTTGAAGGGATTTTTTGGCCTAAAGGGGATTTTAAAAACAAAAGAGGACAAAAAGGACAAACAAGAAAAAAATTAAACAAATAAGGAGAGGATAGAAGAAGGTTAGTTTAGTTTAATTGAAATACAGGAAAATTTAAGAATCTCAATAACAAAAGCTTTGCGTTGTTTAAAAAAATAGATTCAAACCCTACAAAATTAGTATTAGTCACCATCTACACCCAAACGACTTTCAAAGACGTCTCGATTTTTGCCAGTGGTTTTTGCTTCAGTGCAATGCAGTGCCAGGATTTGAAGGAAAATTATATGGACAGACGAGACCCATATAAGCAGTGGCGGAATGTTTAATCGGCATAATTGGGCTCATGAAAATCTGCACGTAAACCGCTACAGTTAATCGTCAAGGGCGATTTGGATTTGGTGTATGGTGTGGGTTTTATTGGATACCAAATAATAGGTCCTTATTTTTTTTCACGATAATTTGGTTACAGAAAATGTTATTAACATTCTACGATAAGAAATAGAGCCCTTTGTAGACAATATGCCTGTAAGACAATTTGAAAGATTAATTTACCAATACGATGGCGCCCTAGGTCATACGTCAAATGAAACACGAAATTATTTAAATGCTCAATTTGGGGAGGATTGGACAGTTAGCTATATATCACTCAGGATAGTTTATCAATGTCTAGTTAAGTTAACTAAATTGATAACTAACAATTTTAATTTAGCTAACTTGACATTAATAAACAACAAAGTAGTTAGATATTGTTTATTATTTAGGAAATAATGGTCCTATTTTGTGGCCAGCTAGATCTCCCGATATAACCCCTGCCGTCTCTTGGCTTTGTGGTTATTTAAAAAATATTATATATAGAGAATGCTCTAATAACATAGAAGAATTGGAAAACAAAAATTAGCTGCGTTTCGGACAATAACTCCTGTCATGATTGGAAATGCAACAAATGCTGTAAGGAGAAGGTGTCAAAAGTGGATAGATGTCAATGGAAGACAATTTGAACATTTATTGTAGTTTAGTTTTTCCTATTTTTGCAAAATTATTTTATATTATAAGAAGTGTTGTTGCCGTTAATAGTTTTCCATGGCCTCCTCACAAATGTATTAAATTTTTCGAAAATTAACCACTTTTTCTAGAGATAAATATTGTAGCGGTTTAAAAAGACCCTGTATATTAGGAAGTGTATGTCTTAAATTTTTCCAGCGTAGCTCTTATGCAACCCTCTGTATATTGAGAAATAAACGGTTTGTATATCTGGTTGCATACTTAAGTAATTTAATTTTGTTTTGAAAATTCTTAAAAAAGGAATAAAATTTAAAATCGCTATAAATGTTACGATTAACAGATGTAATAACAGCGCTATTAATTTGCATAAAGACCTTTTTTTTAGCAAAAATTAATTTAGAAAAATGAAGCGTAAAGTAAAAAAAGAAGCAACGGCAAAAAGTAAGGGGACAAAAAGTTGAACGAGCCGTCAGAGAGATCGAGGTATCCGTGGTTTAGAGAGAGAGAGTAGATCCTAGTAATAAGTACGTGGTAGATCTCAACAATTTTCGAGTGCCCCATAAGATCTAGGGTGAGTACTTTAAAAATATATATATTGCTTCATTGATCGCGTTAAATCCACGACAAATTTGTTTAGACGTTTTGAATTTTTAGGCTTATTTTTACTATCTACTCGCACCTCATGGTAATTTCGTAAGGAATATCATTTCAAGAGGCCCCGCGAAACCTAGGGTGAGTGTTTAAGTATTAGTACCTTATCTCTTGCCATATTAAATTAAAAATACCAGAGGTCTTAGTGTTATAAATTTTTTAGGCCTCTTCTTAAACTCGACGTGAACTCTTCACAAGCTATTCCTAGGCTTGACCTAGAAATTGGAATTTTTACCCCTGTGCGGTTTTATTCATTAAATACTATCAAGCGTCGGAGCTTACCATCATTTTCTACAGCAGCAAATTTGATTTTCCTTTGGTCAGGAAGTCAATCTGGGGACAGTGTGCTCCTCATACTTTTTAAACTTTTCCATAGAACTTTTACAGTAAATTATAGTTTACTACATTTTGTACACCGACAGACAGCTGTCAATCGGGTAAACATTAAAACTATATTGTGTAGAAAAAGCGGCTGTATATTTTTAATTTATATCATCTTTGACAGTTATTATGTAACCAGTGTTTTACGTTTTTGCACAGATATAATACGTTGTCGTTAGCTACCGCAGTTATTGCGTATATGATCGAAGTTTTTTTGAACTGTTTGTACCTTCCTTATCTACTTTCCTGTTGCTATTATACACTTAAAAATTATTGTTGTTAAGTTAGAAAGTATAGTTTAGCTTTCAAGCATCCATATACACGTTGTCTCTTAACTGTAACATTTTTATTTATTAAATTTACTTATACTACTTACGTAATTGTTTTTCTAAAACTTGTTTTTTGAGTGTCTTGATCCCCCCTTTACCCTTGTCGAACTATTCGACTGGCGCCCGGGCAAAACTTACTATTATATAAGTGTTAAATAACATCTAAACGCTAAATTGAACAACATAGTAAATAAATAAAAAGAATCAAAATAAGAATAATCCTTGCCCACGACCCAGCCTCCGAATTTTATGACTGCCGCGAGCTGATGTTTCCGGTATCACCGAAACATCATGTAATGAAAAGTTACAAAAAAAGACATGATATATCGTTTGATAGCTTATTTAAGCCGTGGTCGAATAATCAAATAATTTATAGGGTGTTCAATTTAAAAAACAAAAGTTATGTCTATATCTCGAAAACTGAGGCATGCATAATTTTCGTCTTATCAGCAACGAATTTTACTCAAAAAAGTGTATCAAGGATATCTTACTCGATTTTCGATTCGACACTTGGTAATTGAGATATAGAGATGATCTAAAAATGCCAATTTTCCAAAATCGCTCTGTAGCTCGGTAGTCGAAAAAGATAGACGATCGATGTTTGCGATATTGTTTGTTTCTCGAAAATCAAGCTCGCTTATTGGTTTTTGTCTATCTGCCATAGTTTTAGAGAAAACCTCAAATTCCATCTAATTTGGTCCACCCATTATGTGTGTGTGTGTAGACTGTTTCTTGTAAACACGATAATGTCTTTTAGACTGAACATTTTCTTTTCAAATTTGACAAGTATGTAAAATAACATGCTAAAATACTGCCTATTGAGATTTTACCAAATGACTAGGGCGATCGATAGAGACGTGTAAACCATTATGTTTTACTATAAGCTGTATAATAAACGAGGCTCGGGAGATTTATCTCTGTGACGTCATAAACCAGGGTTGGCTCTAGGTTAGCGCGGAAAGATTTCTATGTAAGTATGACACAATATATCTTATCTTACCTTGTACTTTTTTTAGCGAATTTCATAATATCGCAAAGTTTATGACCATATTGACTTTGGATATTACAGAATTCTCTAAAAAAAGTACAAGGTAAGATATATTATGTCATACTTGCATACAAATCGTTCCGCCTAGAGCCAACCCTGATTTAACCGTCACAGAGATAAATCTCCCGAACCTTGATAATAAATCGAAACTGCAATACAGGGTGTCCCAGTAAAAACTCCCAGACCGTCTAAATTAATAGAGATATCTTAATTCTGTAAAAGTCAGTTTGTGGAGCATAGAGAGGGCTTCAGTTTTAAATATAATTGTTTTTTTAATATTTCAGTATTTAGATGGGAGAAGCTTTGAAATGGGATTTATGTGAAAGGAAATGCATTTTTAAGTAGATTATATTCTATACAAAAAATTCGAAACGCAGCCTCTGAGATTTACTTGTATTTTCGCTTTTCAGACTTAGTAGA
This sequence comes from Rutpela maculata, assembly GCA_936432065.2. NCBI lineage: Eukaryota > Metazoa > Arthropoda > Insecta > Coleoptera > Cerambycidae > Rutpela > Rutpela maculata. Next base: position 111,555,220 of record OW386290.2, read on the forward strand.
TTGCAAAAATTAAAGCCCTTCAATTTCATCAGTCTGTCTGTCTATCTATCTGGTATCTGCTTATCTGTTGGCGCTATATCTACGAAACTATAATATTTGTTAGATAGTTGACACTACTGCCAATGAAGAAATGAAATATGCTTTTAATGGAAAATTGACAGAATGGACAGTAAAAAAAATTGGAGAAAAAATATGGCGGTAGAAACAATTGCCATGGAAGAAACCTGCTATACTTTTGGTGAAAATATACACAGTGGTCACTTAAAAAATAATTCACAAAAAAATTAATGAAGGAGAATAATATTTAATGTGGTCGACAATATTGCTAAGGAAGTAAAATATACATATTGTTAGTGAATAGAGAAATATACAGCAAAATATCCATTGTTACTCTCGGATTCAAACAAACTATATGCAGGTAAGGTCTTAATAGGGGCAATAATGCGTCGCCTAGTGCGAATACCTATTTGAACAATAAAAATAAAAACATTAGTTGTGTACTTATTTTCAGCAGCACCATGTAAAAGTGTTTAAAAAAATTGTATTAAAATAAGTATAGGCAGTCGGCTACGCGAGAAACTAACCCGATTTACATTTTTATGGACGATGATTGGCAAAAATCGAATTGTACATTTAGAGTTTGAAACTCATGTCCTATCAAATCAAACATCCGCCCCACCATTTCAACAACTTACAATTGAAGACAACTTCCAAATAGCCTCTACATCACACATAAAAGATTTAGGGATAATTATTGACTCACGTGTCAAATGGGATCGACATATAGAGCATGTATCAAATAAAATAAGGAAATTAATATATAGGTTCAAAATTTTGAAAGAAATTTGAGATGTTAAACAGCTAAAAATATTATACCATTCATATGTTGAATCACACTTAGCGTATGGGATTCTGGGGAGGAGTTCTTGACTCACATTTGAAACACTTAGACATTTTGCAAAAGAGAATACTGAAAATCATTCTAAACAAAGAACAGACTTACCCTCAAATGAATTGTTTAGAGATGCAAACGTAATGGACATCAGATCACTGTTTTTCTTACAGTGTGTATTACATCAACTGCACTCAAAAGGACAAACAAAGGAAGGTACGCAACACCAACAACAAACCAGAGCAAATCGAAGAAATCACATCAGGCCGACTAAAAATAACACTACCTGTGGACAACGATGCTTTACATACCTTAGTACGAGGGCATATAATAAAATACCTAGTGATATTAAACATATATCTCCCTCTACATCTCAGAAGTCCCAAGGGAAGAAATCTATGATGTGGTAAATCCTAAACCCCACCTTAATAAATTATTTTAACTTAAGAATATGAGATTTAATTAACCTCGGTTTTACAGTAAGTGTAAATGTTTATTTTGTATATTTGCTGCGACTTCAGTTTTTCATAGTTGTTTTCAAAAGATGCCTATGTGTGCTTATATGTTTATGCATGTGTGTGTGTGTGTGTGTGTGTATGTGTGTAAATGAGCGCAATTGTACGTACGTGTAAGTAAATATATGTGTCTAGATTTACGCACATATCCGCATTTAATAAAATAACTAATGAGGTGACTATCTAGATATATCTAAATGTATAATTTTTATATTTATATGAGTATTTTAAATCCTATATTTTTAATTTTGTTTATAGTAGTTCTACATTGTAGTTAAATTTATATGTATACACTGTTTTACTCTTCATGTACAGTGCTGCAGGGCACTCCTTTGAAGTACTAAGTTTATCTACACCTTTGCAATGTTACCATTTATCTATATTTGTATACATTATTATATATTCGTAAATAAACTTTATTCTATTCTATTCTATCAATGTTATTAAGTAACACCCCCAGAAAGGATGTAAACTACCGTCATTCAAGATGCAACAAAAAATTGTTGCAGTGACTACTGAAAAAGCTATACTGTTGAACCAAAAAGAAAAAAAAGCATAGCTAAGTTTAAAAAAAGTAGTTACAAGTTTTCTAGGAAATAAAAGAGATGAAAACTATACGGAATTTGTCAAAGAACATGATGGCAGACTACTGTTGGTCTCTTATAAGGGAAACGAGTGAAAAACATAAAAGACGATAATTCGAAACTAAAGTAAAAAATATTATAAAAAGAAAGAATGAATCGACTGCCATTTATGTTTTGTGTAGGGGGGGGTTCAAGCACAACGTCGAACTTAGTCCAATTTCTTCTCACCCCCACAAAACGCAGACGTTTCGAGTTTTTTCAGAAGTCACTGTAACTTTTTGTAGTTGTTCCTCACACAAGGGGTAGTTTTCACCCCCTAGGAGAGTGGAATTGAATGACAACAGTGGTACGTGACTTTCTAAGTCTAACTCTGAGTACTACGCCATTTTAACCAATCATATCATCCATAAAAATGGAAATACTTTTGGATAAATGTTTTCTCTTATTTTTTTGTGTCATTTAAGATAAGGGGTGATTTTTGGCAGTGCTGTTGAGGTAGTTTTCAATAATTGAGCCAAAACTACTCACCTTTACAAACCTCCAGAGTTTCGAGCTTTTTCGAGATCATTGCAATTTTTTCAAGTTGAATCTTGAATAGGGGTAGTTTTTACACCCTCTGAGGGTTGTAGGACGTTGATGGTGCGTAAGTTTCTAGTACTATTTTAGAGTACTATGCAATTTCCTGTTGGACTTTACATTTTCTCTTGTTTTTCTCGTGTCCTTTAAATTTGGGGGGTGGTTGTTCTCAACCCTATAGGGGCAGTTTATGAAAATTACGTCGGACCTGATGCAGTTTTTATCACTTTAACAAAACTTAGACTGCTTTTTCAGCAGTCATTGATGTTTTGAGTCGATTTTCTTTTTATATATGGGGGGGGGGCTAGTTTTCGCCCCTACCTGGGGGTGTGTTTCGTATCTATTGTATGTACGCTGCTGTTTAACCTTAATTTGTATAATTCGATTGATTAAAATGTAACAACTGTTCTCGTAGCTTAATCTTATTTTTACCCCATTTCAGGGGCGTTTTTTGGCTCTAGCTAATGATTTTGGGGGAAAATACATAGGGATGCATGGGTCTGATTTGCTGCATTTTTTTTTTGTGGGGCTGTGTTATCAGATGGATTCCTATATGTCTTCCTCTATCAAGAGAATTTTTCTTTTTCCTGACACTTCCTAAATTGACACTTTGCACTTTTTTTCACTATCCATTACTGTAAAGATAAATCCAGTAATAGAATAAGATACATTTTACAAGCAAACGTGTAAAAAACAGTAATCTATACAATAAAAAAGTTGAAAACGATCGAGATGTTACAAAAACTGAGAATTTCCAACAAATTAGGAAACGCAAAATTACTAAAAAATCTGTAATTTTTGGTACAGCAACAAATAAAAAATCTAATCTCACAGCAGTAACTAGGAGGACGTGGCTCTATGTTGGACGTGTGATTCCTGGGACAGGCGTGGAGGGGATGCAAGAACATGTTAGCGTTATGTTTCCAGGTCACGAATTTATTGTAGAAAAATTACCACAATGGAAAAATGGAAAGACAGAGGCTTTTAAAATAGGGCTGGATTATGATCTTTTACAAGAAGCTTACGATGGTGAAAAATGGCCTAAAGGTTCTCTCATTAAAAAATATACGTTTTTCAGGAATGATGAAATAACAGTTGCAGGTAATAATAATATTCCGCTAAATAAAACCATAAATATAGTGCATGTAAATGTACAAGGGATACTTAATAAACTTAATGAAATTGACTTTTTGCTACTTAATAAAAACATTGATATTATGTGTATTTCAGAACATTGGGTATGTAGTAACAACATAGAAAATATTAGCTTTTCTGATTATATATTCTGATTATATATATATTATATCTCATTTTTCTAGACTTGACCACATACATGGTGGTTCACTTATAATGGTTAATAAAATAATACAATCATATGACATCCCTTCTATTAAACAGTTATCAGTTGAGGTTCACATTGAAATTTGTGCAGCATGCATAGACATAAGTAACAAAAAACTTCTGGTAATTGTGGTATATAGGCCCTCCGATGGTAATGTTGATATTTTTTATACTAACATAACAGAAGCATTAAGCATTGCTTTTACTATTTCTAGTAGCGTTGTGTTATGTGGTGACCTAAATATTGATATAAATATTACCTCTCGTTGTGCCAATGTAGTACTTGATTCATTTGAATTAAAGATTTCTAATGCAGGACCCACAAGAGTTTCTACCAATATCCATGGACACACCAGTTCCTCTACTATTGATTATATGGTCACTAATATGCCTGATAATACATATATGTGTGAAATATTTAATCCACATATTGCCGACCACAAAGCTCATATTTTGTCAGTAATATGTACAGCTGAGCCAAATGATAAAAGCACCATGAAAATAATTGAAACACGGCCTGTTAACGATAACAATATTCGCGATTTTTTATACAACTTTGACAAATTAAACTAGGCAGAATTATATTATCTTGATGTTGATGAATCTTTTCAATTATTTATTGACAATATTATCTGGTGTTACAATGTTAGCTGCCCTCTAAGAAAAATTAAAGTATCAAACAAAGATAATAATAAAGGATGGTTGACAAACGAGTTAATACAACAAAGTAAAAATTTAAAAAATGTATATTGGTTAATGACTACTCTTGATACGTCCGAGTTTAAAACACTTTATAAAACTGAAAAAAATAAACTAAAACACAGTATAAAAACTGCTAAGTATAATTACAATGCCAAAAAAATTAAAGATGCTCCAAATGAAAATAAAGTTATATGGAATATTGTCAACACGAGATTAGGCAGAAATAAATATAATAATAATATTACAACATTGGAGCATAATGGTGAACATATTAGTAATAAAAATAGTATTACTAATGCATTTGCTAGTCACTTTTCTGTAATAGCCAAAAATAAATTAGAGCAACATTTCGGCTTAAATATGTCCTTACCTTGTACCACTTCTGCATGCAGGGAACAATCTATGTTTTTTGAACTAATCACAAATGATGAGGTCAATAAGGCTATTGACAAATTAAAGAACAAAAAATCTGTAGGGTTTGGTAGTTTAACTGCATTTTTATTGAAGACTATTAAATGTAGTATAGTGGATTATTTAACATATATATTTAATTATATATATAATCTTTCAATAATTCATGGTCATTTTCCCAATATACTAAAACAATCAATTGTTGTACCACTCTATAAAAAAGGCCCTTTTGATGAAATAGAAAGTTACAGACAAATATCTTTACTGAGTGTTGTATCTAAAGTATTTGAAAGAATCGTATATGATAGAATTGCCTCATATTGTGAAAAAAACAGAATTCTGACTATAGCACAACATGGATTTCGAAAGGGAAAGTCCACTGAAACAGCCTGTTACAACTTTTTAGAATATGTGTATGAATCTCTGGATACCGGTAAATACGTTATATCTTTAATGTTCGATTTAACAAAGGCCTTCGATATAATTGATAGCAAACTGCTTAAATCTAGACTATACAACATTGGTATAAGGGGAACATTATTAACATGGATTTTGTCTTACATGGAAAATAGAAGATTAAAAGTAAAATTAAAAGGATACGAGTCTGAAACACATAATCTTGATGTTGGAGTTCCGCAAGGGTCTGTACTGGGGCCGTTACTCTTTTTACTGTATATCAACAACGTTCCTGAAAATATTACTTCAGGCCATGTAACAATATTTGCTGATGATCTAACGGTCACCTTAGTGCCACACACGCTTGAGGAGCTCCAAGCAATTGTTGATAAGACTATGGAGGAAGTAAGTACATGGGCTCAAAGAGATAAACTTATATTAAACAATAGCAAAACCGTGTTTATGAATTTTACGATACCCTGCCAAATAATATCATCATGTATGACAACATTGAGTCATCACAGAGTACGAGGCTGCTAGGTACTTATATTGACTACCACTTACTTTGGGATGTGCATATAAAACATGTATGTGAAAAGTTAAATAAGGCGTTCTTTGCTATATTGCAATTTAGGGATAGCTTAGATCAAACAGGTCTTTTAAATACCTATTATGCTCTGGCATACTCTCATATATCATATAATATAATATGTTGCGGTAGTGCCAGAGACAGGAATAGGGTATTTATAAGTCAGAAAAGAATTATTCGATTAATCTTCAAATTACATTACAATGAAAGCTGCCGAAATACATTCATCAACAAAAACATATTAACTACCCCTTGTAATTTTATTTATAAATGCCTAATTTATGTTAAAAAAAATATGGACTTCTTTGTAAAGCGGAATCAATATCATAGATATGACACCCGAAATGGAGAACTATAAAGTGTACCAAAACATCGTACAACAAACTATAAACATTCTCCCAAATATAACTGTATTATTTTATATAACAGCTTGCCATCAGACTTAAGGAACATTACCAACTTCATTAGATATAAACGCCCTGTAAAAGATTTACTGCTGAAGGGAGGTTTTTACGACATAAACGAATTTTTAAATAGAGAACCTTAAGGTTGTGTATATATTATGTATTTGTCTTGATCTTGTCACCATGTAGTTGTATTGACCATTTTACTCGTATTTTGTTATATATTGTATATGTATATATTTATGTTTAAAATGTTTAGTGTGCTTATACATTAAATTGTGTTTTATAATTCTAGATAAATTGTACTCTATACATACATTTCTTCATTTTATGACTTGCCATATATGCTTTGGGTGTCTTAAATGGTAAATAAAATATTATTATTATTATTATTATTATTAATATAATTAATTACTGTTAAGGGCTAATATTTGATAAAATTGTCAATATGAAAGATCTCTATTCATTTGGCGCATTGCTTCCCGCTCCACACTGATGATCTAATCGCCTTGCCTTTAATTAAAAACCATTATTTTTGCGCCATTTTTAGAGCGCTATAGTTCTCTTAGGAAACACTTTATGATATACTTCATTTTGAAATTTTTAGCTTAAAATTGCTTAAAATAGATTTACTTCCTAAAGTTTGTCAATGTAGTTGAGAGAAACCCTGTATACAAATAAAACGGAGGAGCAATCTGCCATAACATTTAAGCTTTACTTTTATAAGTGACAAAAAGTTTTAGGAAATTTGTCACAATAACTTTAAATTGCTTTAACATGACATCCTTCTTCCTTAAAATGGAATTTCCTGGGCAGTCATATGAGGGAAATGAGCGATAAATCGTTTCTCCGACTTATCCTGAACGCTGGGTAGGGTCATATTACATTATTAACATACAGGTTGAAAAAACACCACAAATGTCGGGGGGTGAAAGTGTAGACACCGAGGGTAAGGCATTAGTGAGACCTGTTGAAGTTAAATATACCCTTATGACAATCCACTTGTCTAGTCTAGACTGAGCACAATGTGTTTTGTATGAGTGTGAGATAATGGATCTAGGACACGTGTGTTTCAGCCAAAAGTTATAATTTTAAGAAATAATTTTTTCCAGCTTGTTTCACTTTTTATCGCGCTATTGATAAACACCTCCCAAGTATTTCTGGAGTTATTTTTATAAACATGACGATGTAAAAATTAATGTCATAAGTACTGAATGTAAACCAAACTTGACGTTTTTACTTTATTTAAACAATATGCGGACTAGCAAGCAGAAAATATAAGTAGCAACTTCTACTCTTTATTTAGAGAGTAGAAGTTGCTGTCGGGCGTTGCCGATTGCGAATATCAAATTGATTAACATTTTTTTCAAAAACGGCACAATTCACTTTAAATAAATAATAATAAATTACAGAATATTTGCATATTTCTCTAGAAAAAAATTGAGTAATCATGGCTACTTTCCCAAGCGCTCATTTCAGTTTAGAAAACAAAAGCTGGCTGATTGGTCTTGACCACCGCGACCCCCTGTCCCAAGTAGCACCTTGAGTCAGAATTACGTAATGTAGCCCTCGTTTTGGTCCCGTTTTCCCGTTTAACCTAACCTAATTGACTTAAAATTTACGTAAAATATAAGTAAATGGGGAATGAGACGACGTCATGAATACCTCTTAAATAAGGCTGCTCAGTTATAATGACCTATTGCTTATAGAACATATTTCCCTGAACAGGTAATTTAGACGTAAAAATTTTGTGTAATTGTGGTCGTTAATAGGTAATATTTACCAAACCAGTTATCCTCTTTCAACTGCAATCTTTCTTTCTCAGAAATAACTAATAAGATTTTATTTACAACAATAATGATTTACTTATAAGTCATGAGGCATAAGCAGCAAATACATAACTAGAAACCATCAGACATCTCTATTATAATGATGGAGTAGGAGTGCATCATATAATGTCATACGTAGTTGTGAAATAATGTGTCCACTTCCCCTCTGTGTGTGTTTTTTACAGCCAATCAATTTTCACTGTAAATATATCCATTCGGAATATTAAAGGGGCCTCAAGTATTTTACGTTTTTAAAGAAAAAATATTTTTTTTAGCTTAAATGTATTTTAAAAATATTTGTAAAAGCCTATTCAATTGCCCAGCAGGACTTTCCTGGAGCATAAAATATTATAATATTGTACTTTGTATCTGTTAAATAACCTTATATTAATGATTTTTTTCAATTAAATACTCATCAAAATTTCATTGTAAAATGGCCTCTTACAGCTGGTTGAAAAATATGGCGAACATAGTACCATGCGACTTCAAAGTATTCTCTTCCAATATTTTAGGTCTCATTGACGTTTTTCCTTGAGGTGTGTTAAAACTTATATTATTTACTTTAAAGTTAAATGGGACCAATATAGGTTAAAATAATTTTGTAGTCTTCAAAATAATTTTGTAGTCTGCAGAACTAAATTGGTCATATTTCTCAAATTAGGTTAGAGAAGGCGGTAAATTGAGTGACGTCACTTCTGTTTCTAACCTCAAACTTCTTTGGCTGCAATTGTTTTATGAGTTTGTGGTTTATCCCTTCAATTTTCTCTTGTATTTTGTCAATAAAAATGGATGTGGTTTGTTTTGAATTTGAGAAAGTATTCTCCAGCCAGTCAGGGTTAAATCGGCATAACAGAATTGTGTATAAATAAACAAATCCGACGTATTTATATCAAATCTACGGTGCCCAAAAGATACCTGTGCTTAGAGTGCAAATTGTGTTTTAACTTTAATAACGACTTGCGTTTGCATTTGATAGAAAAACATGATCACATCACAGATTCGGTGAATTCGGTAATATATACCATTAGAAAATTTATTGTGATTATTAGGAAACACACATTAGTAAAATGTACTAAAAAAAAAAATAGTGATTAAAAAAATGTAAAAAATATTTTTTTAAATTTTAAATTACTAATAACTTTTTTATTTACCAATCTATTTTGTTAAAAAGCAATAGGGTTCTTCCTCTAGCTAACACTAAATTACTCTCCAAATTTCAATACAATCGGATTTTTCTTTCTTGAGTTATCGTGCTTACAAGAAACGTGACAGACGGACAGACGGACGGACAGGCGGACGGACAGACAGACGGACGGACGAACAGACGGACAGACGGACATTTTGAAAGTTGTTCAGAATTCGTTCACTAACATAACGATATAAAAATTTTTTCTCTACAAGCGATATTTACTGATTTAGAAATGTGCCGATCAAATACAATATACTCTTCGTTTTTGCGAGTATAAAGTCACTCAGTTACACTACTAACACTACTAAACTTCACTTAGCTTTTCATTCTGCAAACTAAGTACTGAAATCTAGAGAAAAAAATAGTTATATTGTACTAAACTCTCTGAAAGATTAACAACTGTTTTACCTGATATAATGTAGTCATTACTTCGAATGCAAACAAGTCGGTAATAGAAAAGTTGAAATACAATTACAAGTATCTTTAAGTACACCGCATATTCGATATAATTATAATTATGTCCTATTTGCTTTTGCACTTTTTAGTTGTGCTGACTAAAGTTTGACTGGCTGTAGAATACTTTCTCGCATTTAAAACAAAACACCTCCAGTTTTATTTTTAAAAACACGAAAACAGAAAACCCAAACAATAACAAAATAAATTGCTACAAATTAGGACATTATCCCACTAATAAAGTACAGTTGACACTGGGAAGGGCATCAACATAAAACAATCTTTGTAGTCCTTTGAAGTAATTTAGACAATGAAAACGTAATTTTGCTTTCCAGGGAAGGGACCTAATTCTATTTTTTAAGTAAAAATAACTTTCAGGACATTTTATGAAGTAATATTTGCCTTTAGGTTAAACACATATGCTAGGTTAGTGGAGAAGTAAAATTAGGGTAAATTTTACCTAAAATTGGAACTAGTTGTGACCATGAGGTTAAAGTTATAACCTAAATCTGACTACAAGGACAAGACAAAACTCAGGTTATACTTACGTAAAAAATTGGTACAATTTCCCTGTTTTTATTCGGACAAAATACAGCGACTCCAAAGTTAATAATTTAGTCTAAAATTATATAATATTTTCTTACACATAGACCTCAATATGCACTTTAACTTTAGAGTTAAATTTTAAGGAACAGTAACGTAAATATTTCTTGTAAATTACACTAAAGTCAGTGTGACTTTATCAGGCATTTCATAAGAAAATATTACCTAAATATTGCTTACTAAATTACTATTAATTCCATATACCTTCAAAGTTGAAAGCAATGGTTGCAATTACGTTATATCAACTATCTTAGGTTAATGTGGCTTTAAACTGGTAAAATAAACTAATTGTGCTGCTTGGGGTAGATCTATTGTTATAAATCTTTTAAACTTTACATATAATGGAACGGATCTGGCGAGAAAGAGAAGGAGTTTTGAAACCAACTTAAAAAAAATTCTGTTACACGCGTTCTTTTTTAACATGTTATCAAGTTAATTCAGCACGGGGTGGGAGAGTAGTCAGTCAGGTAAGCAAAAAAAGTGCACTTTTTGCAGAAGTCGCCATACATCCAGTCCAGACCCATTGTCAACGTTTAGGAAGGGGAGCCACCTGACCCCCAACAAAATGGCGGTCATGTTTCCCAAAATGGAACCCATAAAATTTAAATTTTTTAAATTATTTTAATATGATAAACTTAGGTGCCTAATTATATGTTTTTATGGATGCTCTATTAAAAAAAGACTCTAAAACGTTGTCAGAAGTTCATAGGACGAAATATCCAATATGGCGACCAAAATGATCACAGTGTAATAACTGTAACGTGATTTTTTTTCTTTCGGTCAAAGAGTTTCTCTTCAGAACTGGAGAGAATATGTCTGTCCTTATCCAGAGTTATGCCCAATAATTTTTTGTGGTACATGCAAACTACAAATTGTTCTATCTCATGGAGCACATCCGTTTACAGTTCTGGAAGTAGAAATTGCACTAAGAGCAGAAGTAACTTTATCGTGACACTTCCATGTGTTCCACGCATTGAGTTTAACATGGTATGCAAATGCTGAAACAATGTCACATCCTGTGAATGAGTGGAAGCTCCTTAGAGTGACCGATTTCTCTGAACCAAGCGCCAGGGCAATGGTGTGAGCAAGAATGTAACTCTGTTTCTTTCCAAAGTTCAACGAAATCCATAGTTCTTCAAAGCCTAAAGTTCTTAATACAAAGAAGAAAGATATGGAAAGAACCAGAACATCAGTATCCACGATTTTAGGCCCATGGATGACTGCATCTCTTGTGTGCACTATAATCCGCCCATATGCCTCCTGAAAAAGAGTGCAAGTAAGTCCAACAAGCGCTTGAAGCGGTTTCACAACTGACATATTTATATCCAACGTTAGTGACGACCTTGGTAGTGCGCACATTATGAACTAGATGTCATCCTAGGAGAGAAATTCACAATTTCGAGGAACTGGTGAGTTTGGCAAAACTTGACGTCGAATTCCTTCACCTCTAGCATTACGTAGGCTACTCTTTAGGCTTTCCCGTCTGTACATATCAGGCCTTGCAGCAAAGATGCTCTAGATACATCCCACAATGCTCTGATGGAATTCCCGAACGCAGTACTTCTCAAAGTTACGCGACACACGTGGCTGAATTGAATGAATGAGAGCAGCTCCATCATACACAATGGCACCACATGTACCAGGAAATTTACGTTCATCTTTATTCACCATTTCTTCGAGAGGACCAAGTAAATCTCCCTTTCCAATTGCAGGCCGAAAGTGACCAGTAGAAGACCGATTTGGACGATGACTGTTTTCATACTTGAAGAAACTTTCCATGTCGAGTTTTTTGTTCATACTAACAGTAAGACATCTCTGAGAGAGATGTACGTCACTTCTCAGATTTTGAATAGTGCTTTTTCCAGTACCGTTTATTTTTCTTAGGCTTAAAAATTCTCAGTTTATGTGTCTTCATAGGTGCAAATATGCTCACAGTGGATCTTTGAACAAGTCTTTCAGAAACAAATGATTGGTACAGCATTTTTACTGATTCCGCATCAGAAATAGTGCGACTTTTCAATGATATTAGGTCACCTGAGGTTTCCTCAAAAGAATTACCAGCACTCTTGAAGCTTGTCTTCAACTTATCGATCCCATTCGCGAAGTTTTCTTGAAAAGTTCATGATGCAATGGTTTGTGTCCAAATCGTGATTTCGTTTGACTTGTGAATTCATTAACTAATCTATGTATTTCGGGACCTGCCATAGCCCACCTCCGCAATGCATCTGGATCCTGAAGAATGCCACAGCACCACCGTCATCTTTTATATTCTTGTTGATTTGCTCATGGGCCTGGTCTACTGCAATAGCAGAAAAGGGGTTGGACGAGTTCCATATAACACAATTTTCAGCCTTAAACTCGGCATGCACTGTTGATGAACGTAATGAAAGCTCCCCCAAGAAAGAAGAAAAATAATTGAGAAATTTTAGATTATATTATTCGTTTTTGCCAAAATGATATACTTCTGTCAATAAAATCAAGCCTATAAGTTTTCAAGAAGTTCTTGTTGGACTAGCCACGGCAAATACACATCAAACAACATCGTACCTAACATAACTTTATGAAATTTAAGACGAAGTGTTAAAAGTACCAGCACATATTATTTTCTGGTACAAAATTAGATGTCTAAATTGGCTAATTAGGTACCTAATTTAATCAATTTATTTATCGGTGCCTTGCTTGTGTGATTTCCTTTTTCATTCAGTTTCTTTTAGTTATATACAAAGCTTCTAGCTGGATAATCATAAAAGGTTAGTTTAGCTATTCTCGTTTAACGACTGGTTTAACGACTCTCCAGCATTGTATTCTCCCGAATTCTCTCATTTTTTGGTCACATCAACTGGTGAGAGGACAATATAGAACGCCCTTCTTAACATTGGACTGATATTACCAAAGAGCTGATGGAACAGAGCTTTGGCGGGGCTGTGCGCCTAACAGGCAATCGCGGCAGGTGGTATGATGCTTTCAGACGTGGCATACAACAAAGAGAAGACAATTAGAATAATTAATGGATCTCAAAATGTATGCCAAAACGTTGTGAATAACAAAAAGAGGAAGAAGACATCTATTATGAATTTATTAATCCAGCTGAAATTCTGGCCCCTATTTTTGATACCGCAAACGTGCAGCTGGTGATAGATGAGGAAAGTAACGAGGATTAATTATCTTTTTGATGTTTAGTTAAAAATTAGGTTATTCAAAAATGTAATAAATATTTGTTTTGAAGTTTTTATTTTTTTTCAACATGTGCCACCAAATAAAAAAATCTGAAAAAAATTGAGGGTATTAATAATACAAATGCGCGTCTGTCTGAGAAATATGCACTTAATAATTTCATCTGGAAGATTTTTATGATCGATATTTTTTTCAAATTTTTTCGTCCATTAGGTAAGTTGCAACAAATGTTTAATTAACAATGGCCCTTTTTGCAAAAAGTCAGCTCCACTTGGATTTCTGGAATGATACTGTAAGAAATATTTATTTACAGTCAAGGGAATACTTTGCCCATTGCCCATTGCCCATTGCCCATTTCATGTAATTTCATTTATGAGAATTTTTCACATGCTTACCCAGATAGACCCTTTGACAATCTAATTTTTGTATGATCATAAGACCTCTTACTTCTGGTAAAGGAAAATAGAAATGTCCTTCTTGATTCTTGTACTCGTGTTAAACTAAAACTAACCCGTAAACTACATAAATTAGAAAAAAAAAAGATAACTGAGGGAACAGAGTAGTGATATATTATTTTACAATGCAGATAATGTAACATGCATATAAGTAATTATAACTACTTTTCTTGCTAATATTAGCAAGTAAACAAGAATTTATAGTCATAAAATTTTAGAGTAAAAAATTGGAAGAAAAACTATTGAAGATAATAATCATTCAATTACCAGTCATCTAGAAAGAAAATAAAGTTGGCTAAAAATATAGAATAACCAATGAATTTCAAAGACGTAAATAACAAACTCTAGTTTCCATAAGTTTGCTTTGCATTCTCTGTCCAAATATTTAAATGTTATGTAGGATACATTATAGATAAATGATTTATTTCAGTCTAATTTCAAGTTACTTACGATTTCTAATTTATTTGCGAACATGTTTTAAAATATGTTTACACTGACAGATAAGCACTATTAAACATAACACACCCTTTTCAGCAGCATATATGATTAAATAAATAAGACACATATTTTTTGAATGTTTCCCAAGAGGTATTTATGTCCCAATATGAAAGTAAACAAGAATGTAACTAATTCCAGCTTAAAAAAGATACTTTGATAACTATAAATAAGCTATTTACTTGACACATGTTCGTTAAAAATTATATAATTTTAAAATAACCAAACAAATCAGCAGAATTGTAATAATAAATAATAAAATAATATTCTATCTCTCTGTGTCTCCCTTGAATTTAGAAATTATAATTTATAATTACATTTAGAAACACTCATAGAAACATTTTGTATAGTAATATTTATTTAACACCATCTTTGAGAAATGATATTCTTTATGAAATGGTTATTTTTAATTTGATATCATATACACAAACACGTTTAATAAAATTAAATGTGAAAAATTGTACCTGAATTATAAAGATTATGTTCACTTTAAAACACCACTTGATTTGTTTATTTATCCCCACTGTTTCGTTTTTAAAGTTTTTAAATTGATTGACATACAAACTTTTTATATTTAATGAGCATTGTAAAAAATGTGTTTAAAGAATATTAAAAACCGCTGCCCAAGGAATCACTACTTCCACATCCAGATTTTCTATCCAAGTCACTCACAACGAAACAATTTTGTATGTGCAAATAATTGTTTATGGAACTTTAATAATGTGATATTTGAAATCCTCTACCCCAAAAACCCATAAAACTATACCCCACATCGGTAGTGGGTGGGGGTGGTGAAAGGGGGGTGGTAGTGGTGGTGGATGAAGTAAAAAAATATTTTGAGGTTTTTGGTTCTTGTACAATTTAGGGTGGGCCGAATTTTAACAATTTCGGAATTTCTATTTGGAATAGTGAGGGAAAGTTGCGTTTTGGCAATACAAGAAAATGTTTATTTTCGATTTTTTTGTCAATTTCGTTTTTTCACCCTCTACCGAGGGTTAAAAAATTTGAAAATTTTGAAAAACTGAAATTTGCAAATTTGACTTGGAATAGGGTGGAAAAGCTTCCTTTTGACAAAAGAAAGAAAATATCTATCTTTAATTTTTTCATCAATTGGCGTTTTCCACCCTCTACAGGGGGTTTAAAAAATTAAAAACAACGATACAAATCAGATTTCCGAGTTTACCAAAGAATAGCGTGAATTATATTCCGTATTTTTATACATTTGGCTTTATTATCCGTTACCAACTCTTAAAAATGATGCTTGTGGAGCAGCTCTTCGCTTTTTTAACATGTATTAGGTCAATAATAAATATTAAAAAACTCAGAACTCACCGCGGGGAGGTGGCTGCTTAGCGAGTTCCATCCCACCCTCCCTCTTCCTAAACTCAAGTTATTTATTGGTTAAAGTCTTGTTTAGTTTGAAACTGTGGCATTGATCTTCGTGAATCTATATTTGCTTTAATAAAACCATCTCTTTTATATATGCCAACAACTGAACATGAAGCTTCCGTCACTAATTTTACATATCGTTCCACCGCTTGAGTGTGACATGGATATGACTCAAATTCTAATATTTTCTCAGGATCATTTATGAAATGCTTGATATCTTCAGCGTTCATGCTTTGTAATATCGGAGGACAGGTAATCTCATTTTCCTGCCAGTTAATCAAATCGATGTAATCATCAGCGTCAAAATTAAGTTTTGGTATTGTAAAAATCCGAATATTATGTTGATTATCTTCATTAGTTTTTTTTTTTCGCATTGATAATCCGTCTAAGAGCAAGATCTCTAACAAACTGACGAGAATCGTATAACATACACAAGAAAATGTTCTCTGGATGTGCAAAATATGAGTTGCGCTTGGTCACAGGGTCAATAATACTTTTTAATTTTTGGCCTAAATATCGGCTCACCTTAATTGTTTGCAAAATATGCTTTGCTCCATGTTTAAATGATGGATTAAATTTTATCAGAAATCACATGGGAGCATATACTTTTAAAATAAAAATAGTCAACTGCTTTAAATTTGTATTGGGATTTTCTGTGCCGACAATAATTGTCGGCACAAAAGTATTATTGACCCTGTGGTCCAGCGCAACTAATATTTTGCACATCCAGAGAACATTTTGTTGTGTATGTTATGCGATTCTCGTCAGTTTGTTAGAGATCTTGCTCTTAGACGGATTATCAGTGCGAAAAAAAAAAACTAATGAAGATAATCAACATAATATTCGGATTTTTACAATGCCAAAACTTAATTTTGACGCTGATGATTACATCGATTTGATTAACTGGCAGGAAAATGAGATTACCTGTCCTCCGATATTACAAAGCATGAGCGCTGAAGATATCAAGCACTTCATAAATGATCCTGAGAAAATTTTAGAATTTGAGTCATATCCATGTCACACTCAAGCGGTGGAACGATATGTAAAATTAGTGACGGAAGCTTCATGTTCAGTTGTTGGCATAGATTAAAGCAAATATAGGTTCACGAAGATCAATGCCACAATTTCAAACTAAACAAGACTTTAACCAATAAATAACTTGAGTTTAGGAAGAGGGAGGGTGGGATGGAACTCGCTAAGCAGCCACCTCCCCGCGGTGTGTTCTGTTTTTTTTTAATATTTATTATTGGCCTAATACATGTTAAAAAAGCGAAGAGCTGCTCCACGGGCATCATTTTTAAGGGTTGGTAACGGATAATAAAGTCAAATGTATAAAAATACGGAATATAATTCACGCTATTCTTTGGTAAACTCGGAAATCTGAATTGTATCGTTGTTTTTAATTTTTTAACCCCCTGTAGAGGGTGAAAAACGCAAATTGATGAAAAAATTAAAGATAGATATTTTCTTTCTTTTGTCAAAATGAAGCTTTTCCACCCTATTCCAAGTCAAATTTGCAAATTTCAGATTTTCAAAAATTTCAAATTTTTTAACGCTCGGTAGAGGGTGAAAAAACTAAATTGACAAAAAAATTTTGAAATTAATATTTTCTTTGTATTGCCAAAATGCAACTTTCCCTCACTATTCCAAATCGAAATTCCAAAATTGTTAAAATTCGGCCCACCCTATAATGTACATATACTAAATCACAATTGTTTTCCATCCCCTTTAATAATGGGGGTGGTAATGGGGGTGGCTAATGCTAATGCCAAAAATTTTTTTGAGACCTTAGCTTCTCTTGTATATACTATACCAATTTTATGGACTCTTACCTGCTTGATTTACCTATTTACCCCAAATTTACCATAATTTACCCCCTAACCCTTCGATGGAACAAGATGAAAATATAATCTAGTTCCAGGTCTCGCTAAAGTACATATGTGTACCAAATTTCAAGTCAATATCTTAAACTGTTCCAGAGTAAACGTGCGCACAAGAAAAGTTAAACAGACCGACAGACAGAAATTTAAACTTCAAATTCAAATTCAAACTTAAAATCTCGACGTTTCATGACATTCTAAGCCTATTTGAACAATAAAAATTTTTTAAAATTTGTTTGTCATTACTATACCACTGGATGTGGAAGTAAAATTAGCACGCCTTAAAGTATGATAATTTAACTGAATAATCTTTGGAATTTGGAATAGTAAGATTTTATATGATGTACGTGTTGAAATATGCATTTGTTAAAAAATTAAAAATACTTTCAACAAGTTTCACAAGTTTCTAGCAAAAAAAATCATTTTCTGCATTTCTACCTTAAAGCTGGGGAAATTTGCTTTCAAATGGAGACTTTAATTTAATGTTACTTCGCATTTTATTCGAAAGTGGTAACCGAAAGCTTATTTAATTTATCTCTTTCTTGCTGTTGTAAGAAGAACATTCACCAAGTTAAATTGTTTTGAAAAATACGTTTAGACTTTTTCAAGACAAATCAAAGTTCTGCCTGCATTTAGTCAAAACACCGCTGCCCAAGGAACCACTACTTCCACATCCAGATTCTCTATCCAAGTCTCTCACAACGAAAAAAATTTTGTACGTGGAAATAATTGTTTATGGAACTTTAATAATATAATATTTGAAATCCTCTACCACAAAAACCCATGAAACGATACCCCACATCAGTAGTGGAGGTGGTGATAGGGGGGTGGATGAAGTAAAAAAATATTTTGAGGTTTCTGGTTCTTGTACACACACTAAATCACAATTTTTTTTCATCCCCTTTAATAATGAGATGAGGGTGGTAATAGGGTTGGCTAATGCCAAAAATTTGTTTGAGACCTTGAGCTTCTCTTGTATATACTAAATACCAATTTTATGGAATCTTACCTGCTTGATTTACTTAGTTACCTCAATTTACCCCCCAACCCTTTGACGGAACAAGATGAAAATATAATCTAGTTCCAGATTTCGTTAAAGTACATATGTGTACCAAATTTCAAGTCAATATCTTAAACGGTTCCAGAGTAAACGTGCGCACAAAAAAGTTACAGACATACAGACCGACAGAGACAGAATTTTTTTTTTGCTCAAACTTAAAATCTCGATGTTTCATGACATTCTAAGCCTATTTGAACAATAAGAATTTTTTTTTAAATTTTTGTCCTTACTATACTTCCACTGGATGTGGAAGTAATTTATACTATTTTTAAGTACGTACAATGGAATATAATTAAATAGACTGGCGTACTTAGTGTTTATTACCAATACATTTTAACCAGTTACTTCTTATTTGCATGCGTATTTTGCACTGAAAATATGAAATGTATACGTAAACTTTTGAATATAAATAAATTTCAAATTACAAATTACTTGTCATTGATAGAGAGGAAGTAAAAATTCTCCTTAAAAACAGAGAAAAGCGCCGCACCTTTAAACTATTTTGAATGTTTTTACAAGCTTTAAGAATCCCCAAACAGTATTTTGTTAAAAAAAATTTGTTGAGATTTTTACAAAAAAAAATCAATTCAGAACATAATATCCCACTTTTAACAAACAAAGCAACTGATAGGTATTCACCGATTTCTAAGAAAAAAAAATTACTTACTAATTTTATCCTTTATTTGGGAGTTCTTTAATATATTTACTGTTTGATTGTAAGATGAATATAAACAAATTATAACAAAAAAACGAAATTAGCTTTATAAATAAAACCGACAATCATGCTTCTGGCAAAGTACTGTCGAAGTCCTCCATCGAGTTAATTGGTAAATAGCCCGGTAATGATGCGAAAAGTAAATTAAATGACGAGCAACCTTATCTTACTAATTATATTTACCATACGGAAATTTCAATAATGACATGATATTTTGAGGCGCGCCCTGTAGCGTGTAAAAATGAAGAAGATATCGAGGAGCAGAGATAGGAAGATAAAAATGTTTATGCATTGCCATGCGTGATGATGATTCAGTGGTCGAGTGATACGCACATCTGCTTTTATTCCCACGATTCAGGAACACGTGTTGATCAAGACGAAGCGAGCTGTTCTCGTGCAAAGCATTAGGTACACCCACGGAATCGGATAGTAAATCTTTAATAGGTTGCCACAACTTTATAATGTATAGTAAATTGCTTTATTTATAACAATACTTTCTTATGTATCCTGGACACCTTTTGATTATATCCGAATATGTATATTATATTACCCAGAGTCGGACATAAGGAAAAACTTAGGAAACAATCATACAGAACCGTTAAAATATTTAGAATTTATCTCATAAAAATTAATCTGATACGACTTAAAGATTTATTATTAAACTAGTTTTTATTTAATATCAAACCATAAAATAAATAATTTAGACTGAAACTCACTGGCATAAAATTAAATAAATTAAGAAAAGTAATTTTTAATTTGAAAAACAAAGCCAGTGGAGATAATAATATTACAGTGTACGTTATCAAAGTTCTTTTTGACGTTATTGAATACCCGTTATTAATTTTAATTATACATCTCTGAAAACTGAAAAAATTCCTTCCGATCTAAAATGTAGTGTTATCGTGCCAGTTCCCAAAGTAATGATCCTAAAAAACCGGAACAATGTAGGCAAATAAACTGCGGTAGAAAAAATTATGGAAATAATAGTATATGAGCAATTATATGACTATTTTAATATAAACAATATTTTGTATAGTGGATAGTATGGATTTCGACAACGACATTCTTGTGAAACATCAGTGCAGCCGTTGTGTTTAAAATGGAGACGAGATATTAATCAAGGTGATATTGTCCTTAGTGTCTTTGTGGACCTACAGCGAGCATTTGACACGATCAATACGCGGAATTTAATAGAAAAATGTGAAAGGTATGGGGTAAAAAATGATGTTTTGGCATGGATTTAGATCTATTTAGGCGAAAGGTATCATAGAACTAAGTTCAATGGAATTTTATCGGATAATATCAGAAGTGAATATGGCCTCCCTCAAGGAAGCGTGATCTATTATTTATTGTTTATATGAATAATATATGTAATGTATTAAATAATTCATTTGTAAATCTTTTTGCTGACTATACACTTATATCAGTGTGTGATAGAGATTATAAGGAAGTAGTTGAGACAATGAACAAAGAAATGGAATACCTATATATATCGTTATGTAATAACAAATTAAAGTTAAGTTCATCCAAAACTATGGTTTTGGGCACTAAAAACAATTACAAAGCATTAAAATTTCTGTGTAAAAATAAATAATATAAAAATTGATTTTGTAGATGAAATAAACTACTTAGGTATTGTTTTTGATCCATATTTAAATTTCACCCAACATGTATATTTTTTAGTTAAGAAAATAGGCAAAAAAATTGGGTATTTTTGTAGAATTTCAAACAATCTCTCTAAATGGAGCAAATTGTTAGTGTATAATACTATTATTTATCCTCATTTTTAGCTATTGTATGTCGTTATTAACTTAATATAATAAATGCGATCTTCACAAATTGCAGATATTGCAAAATAAAGTAGGCAATGAGCAGAGCCCGTATTTTGGATGACATTGACGTAAAACGCAGAGTCGGCATGGGAGGGTAGTACAAAATTATAGAATTCCTATCTCTTTTTGTAATTAACTGCTCATCCAATTGGAAACATTAAATCAAACTGTTACATTGCAGATTAATACCACGTAAATAACAATAGATAATTAAATATTAGTCTAAATGTTCGGCACGAAAAGAACGGCGTTTCTCTAAGAATATCACTTCCCTGTTTTCCTGAGTTATAAGACACATGCCATGTAATTAAAGACTTTCGCGATCATAACATTGCACCTTTAATACTTGAGCTTTGCATCATTTAAATAATTTTGCGTTTTCGCAAATCCACGATTGTACCGTTTGTATTACGACAATGGACGCGCCATTATCATACTAAATTGCCGAAATAGTCATTGGTACGTTTCACTTACCCATCTCTGGAAATAGTATATCAGTGGGTATTCGACGCATAGTGAAGCACTGAATTGCCAACTGACCCAGGGTCCATGTAGAGTAGAGATAAGTTGCTATTTAACAACTTGTTATTTTATAACTGTTATTTATAAATAGCATTAACAGACTGTTATTTGTTTTCAAAAATAACAGGTGAGAAAATAATAGATAAGAAACACGACGTAGTAAACATGTTCCTGCTGACTGCTGTTAAACTGTTATTCAGAAAACAGCAGCAGCAGCCCGTCGGCCAGTGGGAGGAGCATGATCTATAAAATAACGTATCTGAAATAACATTTGCAAACTGAGCGCTGCGATATGCGAATGCCAGTACTTCTCATCGATATGTTATTTTTAAACCGTTATTTCAAAATAGCAGTAGCAGTTTAAACCTATTATTAAAAAATAACAGCTTTTACCCATCACTAATATAGAGATGGGTATACCTGAAACATATAGCTAAAGTGAGAATTTATTTTATTAACGGACGATATTTCACAGCAGGTGATTAAATCACTGTGGTTAAGCAAGTAACAACTAAACGTTCGCCTGGACTTTCACTAAGGTTTATAAAATAAAAATTTTGTATTTAAAGATTTTTTAGCTTGTGTGGCAATAATACTTATCGTTAGCAACCGATGTTTCTGATTGTAACTTTACAAAAGTATTAGATAGTATCGTGTAATTCAGAGTCCGTCTCTGGAATGTCATCCGAAATACGGGCTCTGGTAATGAGAGTAATTCTGAAATATGATACATATGAACCAATAGAAGTGATGTTATCTAATTTAAAATGGTTAAATATTGAACAAATAATAATCGAGCAATCTGCCCTAATATTAATATATAAAATAACAAATAACTTAGCTCCACAGTACTTATTTTACTTCCACGTCCAGTGGAAGTATAGTAACGACAAGAAAATTTTTAAAAATTTTTATTGTCCAAATAGGCTTAAAATGTCATGAAACGTCGAGATTTTAAGTTTGAGCGAAAAAAAAAAAATTCTGTCTGTCTGTCGGTCTGTCTGTCTAACTTTTTTTTGTGCGCACGTTTACTCTGGAACCGTTTAAGATATTGACTTGAAATTTGGTACACATATGTATTTTAACGAGATCTAGAACTAGATTATATTTTCATCTTGTTCCGTCGAAGGGTTGGGGGGTAAATTGGGGTAAATTTGGGGTAAATAGGTCAATCAAGCAGGTAAGAGTCCATAAAATTGGTATTTAGTATATACAAGATATACAAGAGAAGCTAAGGTCTCAAAAAAATGTTTGGCATTAGCCACCCCCATTACCCCTTATTAAAGGGGATGAAAACAAATTGTGATTTAGTGTATGTACAGTAACCATAAACCTCAAAATATTCTTTTACTTCATCCACCCCCCCCCCCCCAACTATCACCACCCTCCACCCCACTACCGATGTGGGGTATCGTTTTATGGGTTTTTGGGGTAGAGGATTTCAAATATTATATTATTAAAGTTCCATAAACAATTATTTTCACATATAAAGTTTTTTCGTTGTGAGTGACTTGGATAGAGAATCTGGATGTGGAAGTAGTGATTCCTTGGGCAGCGGTTTTTATTGATAGCACAGTAAACAAAGCAGTAAATATGGTAAAATTCCCGGCCCGAAAACGATAAAAGCAATTTCCTTAATTTTTTTTGCAATATGCTTTATAAAATACGTACATCAAAATCTGTTGTCGCATTACCTGTTTTTTACTTTTAAGGGTTAAAAACTGAAAAATTAATAACCCTTCTAATTTTACGAATAAATTAACGAAAATCCATTTTCTTATGTTGTTGAGGTCGCTGAATATGACTGTGAGATCAGAGCTTATGAGACGAAAATATTAAGGGTTGAAATCACCATTAAATACTGAAAAATTAATTTCTTCTAATTTTATGGATAAACTCACGAAAATCCATATATTTATGTTTTTGATGTCGCTGAATATGATTATGAGGTCAAAATATATAATAGGAAGGACGAAAATATTAAGGGTTAAAATCTCCCTTAAATAGGTACTGAAAAATTAATAATTCTTCTAATGTTACGAATAAATTCACGAAAATTCATATGTTTTTTAGGTCGCTGAATATGTTTATGAGGTTTTATTAAAAAAAAAAATGGTGGATTAAAAATGGTCACAAAAAGTATAGTAATATGTCTAATTTTATTAAAAATACAGATTGTTATAAATAAATCAAATTAATACAATTAAGTAAACTAATTAAATACCTAACATTTTTAATCTGCAGTGCAATGCAACCCGCTTTTCTGTGTATTCTCCAAAAAATAGACGGCTATTGCTCGTTTCTCTACCTACCATAGACATTTAAAATGCGCGTACACAAACAAAAGTTTCAACATTATTTCAAACTCTCATATCTCTGGAACAGTTTGTCGTAGGAAAAAAATAAAAACGAAAACTCTTCGTTTTTTTATAAGCTTCATTTCGTTCTTCTCATGTTTTATCAATCTTATAGTTTTTGAGATATTTCAATTTTAAATACATAATTTTCTTGCGTATACGCCCAAGCGCCATCTTTAAACCTATTATATCTCTGGAACAATTTGTTGTAGGAAAATTTAAAAAAAAGCAAACTTCGTTTTTTGTTAAGCTTCATTTTTGTACTCTTACCATTTTTTATAAAAAAATATGTTCTGCGCAATTTCCAAAAACCCGATTTTTTTCAAAAAATTATGAAAATTTTCATTATTGAAAATGGGTACAGAATGGAAAATAATTATTTTAAAAATTCTAAAAAATTTGAGTACGTTAGTAATAATATGCATTAACAATATCTAGAAGGATTTTTAAGAATCTTGAATTAATAAGAAATTAGAGCAATGAGACTAAAAAAAAATGGCGCCTAAATTTTTAAATGCTCTACTTATTTGTTTGTGACTTTTTTAGTTTTCATTATAAAATGTCGTAATACATACGTCTCAATTGAAATAAAATTTTAATACCTTTAATTTTTACAAGAATAAACATTTTTCTCATAGTTTAGATTTTAAGTAATTTTAGATTTTAACGTCGTATATATTTTTTGAACGTTTCGGCGCCATTTTGAAAATGCCATATCTCCAAAACTAAACGGAGGGGAAAAAAAGAAAAACCATTCGATTTGTTTTCGTAAAAGCTTTAATTTTGTACCCTTGCAATTTTTTTTTATTAAGGGTCTCAAAAAATTTTTTGGCATTAGCCACCCCCATTACCACCCCCACCCCCTTATTAAAGGGGATGAAAGAAAATTGTGATTTAGTGTATGTATGTACAAGAACCAGAAACCTCAAAATATTTTTTTACTTCATCCACCCCCACTACTACCCCCACTACTACCCCCCCTATCACCACCCTCCACCCCACTACCGATGTGGGGTATCGTTTTATGGGTTTTTGGGGTAGAGGATTTCAAATATTATATTATTAAAGTTCCATAAACAATTATTTCCACATACAAAGTTTTTCCGTTATGAGTGACTTGGATAGAGAAAAAGAATCTGGATGTGGAAGTAGTGATTCCTTGGGCAGCGGTTTTTAATTAAAAAATCGAGCATACATACACGTCAGACAAGAAATCGGGGAAATTATCATATTGAAAAATACAACTGAAATTTTCTAAAAAAATCTCTTTTTTGTGAAGGCCTTAAACTTTTTAATCAATTGCCCACAGAAATTAAAATGTCAAAAAATGTTCACACTTTCAAACAAATGACAAAGATGTTATATTTAGGTGTAGGTACACAGTTTCTATTTTATGTTATATTTAACATTGAACAATGTTTTAACTTTGCATATATTATTTTTCTTTATGTTTGTAACAAATGTTATTAATTCTTATAACTAACAAACTGCTAAATAAACTTTATTTATTTATTTAAAAACGGGAAAATTCCATCATTATCTGAAAGAAACATTGTTATTAGTGGAGCAGAATTTCGAGCGTAGCACGTTTATTTAAGGAGAAATTCTCTTCGGACTAGAAAGATATGGGACCTAGACCATCTGATAGAGAAACCGGTTGACGACCTTTTCCATTGGTCGAAACCAAATTTGTGAGCATTTAATTTCGGAGATCACAATTTTTTTTTTATACAGCGCGCCTATAAGTAAAAGAAACAGAGTTTAAACGTAAAATAAACGCATATTTCCCTCTCACTCTACAAAATCGATTTATTATAGGATACAAATTTAAAAACCAAATATAGTATACTTTTAAAACTGTTTTAGATAGTTGCCATTGTTCTAACGGACACAACTATATATGTTTTTTATTGTTCTGTTGTACTTGAATATCGTAGTTTGTCAATGAAAATAGTTCCTGATTTCATTATTAGAGCATGGAATTTAACTCAAAATTTATGATAAAAATTGAATATGGTTGTATTTTAATAGCAATGAAACTATTTTAAAGATTATACCATTTATGATTTTTGAAATAATAATAATAATAATAATAATAATAATAAAGCATTTATTATTTACCCAAATTCACAAAATTTACAAAAATAAATTATTACATTTACACTAGTGGTAAATAAAAGGCGAGTAGTTCAGTTTACTGTCGAAGCCAATAAACTGTTCTTCCACTACCGCCTATAAAAACGTCAGAAGTAGAAAAATATAAGTACATGTAATGTGGCTTTATATTCATACCTAGACAAAACATGATACATAAGAAAATTAAAAAAAGAAATACATCAAAGCAGCGCGAAAAAGAAGCAGACTAGAGCAGAAGGAGAGAGAAGGCTAGGAAATGAGAGGAGAAGAAAAAATTAAAATAAAGGAAGGAACAAAAAATAAAAAAAAGATAGAGAAGTTACAGGAAAAGGTAAGACTTCACTTTACTGATTTCGCATTAAATAATTTTTAAATGTTTTTTTAAAACTTACACATGAAAGGGTGAGTCCATCAAAGGGTAGCTTATTTATACAGGCAGCAATATTATAAGAGAATGACCTTTTGAATATTTCCTTACGATGTTGTGGTATGATGAGAATATCTCTTCGTCTAATATTAATGTTATGAATATCATTTCTAAAAGAGAGCTTGTTGAGGAGGTAAGGTGGTGATCTAAACTTTAAAATTTTATGAAAAAAACAAGCCATGTGAAGTTTGCGGCGATTGTACATATTCAGCCATCTTGCAGTTTTCAATTTGTGAGATATTCTTTGACGGCGTTGAATTCCAAAAATTAAACGAAGGCAAGAATTTTGTACTTTTTGTATACCCGGGTCTCGATGCTGTCAATACAAGGGCCATAAACCACATCACAATGATTAAAATGGGACAAAACTAGAGAATCACATAACATTTTTTTTACTTCCATGCTTAAAAAACGTCTCTGAGTATATATCATTTTTAGAGCAGCATATGCTGTTCTTAATTTGCTCGTAATATGCTGTTTAAACCTTAATTTATGATCAATAATAAGACCAAGACTTTTCGAGCTGTTATTAAAGGCGATTGTATCATTTCCAATCTGTATATTCATTTCCCTCGACACAAATTCACGTGCATTGTCATTGCAAAATATTATAGCAGAAGATTAACTAGGGTTAATTTTAAGTAGATGGTCAGTAGAGACTGACACCAAATTCTTTATATCGTTGTTAATTAAATTCCTATATTCCTGTAGATCTTCAACATGAAATGAACAATAAATCTGTGTATCATCAGCATATAAATGATAATTGCAGTATTGCAAGGAATTGTGAAAATTTGATGTAAAAATTGTGAACAATAACGGCCCAAGTATACTTCCTTGCGGAACACCTGAAACTACCGTCAGTGGTTGTGAAATATTATTATTAAGTACTGTTTGTTGAATTCTATCCGACAAGAATGACAAAATTAGATTGGAGGAATTTCGTTCAAAGCCACAGAAATGTAAAATTGAAAAAAACAATTGGTGATTTATCATATCAAAAGCTTTCGTATAATCTAATAATACTAATACACTGATTTTATTATTATCAGTAGCTCCAATGATGTTATCAGTTACGTCAGCAAGGGCCGTAGCACAACTGAAACCTGACCTAAATCCCGACTGTTTTAATGGTAGAATATTATTGAGATTCACAAATTCTCTAATTTGCAATTCTAAGATTTTTTCAAAAATTTTTGACAAGACAGGTAAAACACTAATGGATCTCAGGTGGCTCAATTGGCTAGGTTGATTGATTTTAGGTAGAGGAAATATTAAAGCTATTTTCCAAGCTTTAGGAAAGTAGTGTGTATTTATACACTCATTATATATGTGTGTTAAGAATGGAACTATATAAGGACAGCATAAATGTATTAAAGTTATATTTAATTTATCATATCCATAAGCTTTGAATTTTATATTTTGAATGAAACCGTCTGTGCCTTCTTTAACATTGGTATTATAAAAATGTATTAACTCATATTTAGGTACATCATTATTATTAGAGGAATTGAATTACTTAACTGTTCAGGTATATTAATCTTTCGGTTTCTAGCAATATTTATTTTTTTTTAACTCACCCCATTTCTCTTTAATATTACAATTATTAAATTTATGTCTTAAATAAACCTTCTTTTCAGCCTTAATAGCTGCATTAGTTAAATTCCTGAGTTGTTTGTAGTAGACCCAGTGGCCATTTTGTCCTGTTTGTTTGAATTTTGCCAAAGCTTTATTACGTAGTTTCTGCATAAATTTAATGTTATCCGTTATCCACGGAGCCTAACATTTTATAGATTTGTTAGGCGCATGCGTATTGAATAACTGCAAAATATTATCCGTAACAAATTCAATCTTATCGTCAATATTATTCATATAGAAAATATTATTCCAAGGTATGTTTTCTAAATCCATTTGAAATTGTTCAAAATTTATATGTTTTAAAGCTCTATAATTAAATATTCTCTCCGGTTCTTCCATGATATTAAACGTTATAGTACAGTGAACTAAAAAGTGATCGGATATTTGTGCAAATATTTATAATAAATCGAAAATAAACGCATATTTCCCCCTCACTCTGCAAAATCTTATTCTTAATACAAGTATTGATGATTTTTTCTATACTGATTCAAATTGCAGTAGTCATTGTTCTGTTGCAAAAGTCACATCAGCTATTAATAACACAGTCACACAAAAAAAAATTTCTGTACAGCGGACCAAATTATACGGATATGGTGTATTTTTCAACGCTGAATCCGAATCTGTGGTCCAAAAAAAAAATCTATTTTGTCAGTTTTGTTTTTTAGTCAAAAACATCTCTTAAAATGGTGTAAAATCATAGAAATAATGTAATAACTCTTAATGAAGTGTGAAAAATGGTAGATGTTTGGCAGTCAAGAGTAGACAATTCGAGCCACAGTAAGCTATTTCTATAAATTAAACCGAAATCCGCCCTTATGGGGGAGTGAAAACTACCGCTAAAACTCAAAAGACCCAGGTGAGTGTAAATAATATGTACAATGGTCAAATTTTTGTATCTCTAGTGCAAAATATTTGACTCTGGTGCGACAAACAGCCATTACTCTCAAAGGGTTAAGACTCAATCCTATGGAGGGTTAAAACTACCTCCACTCCTCATAGGTTTCAGAACGGGAAAAAAATTCAGGCAGGGTGAACAAATATGGAGTAAATTCATTCCAACCACCAATACATGACTAGAGACTACCCTTAAAGCGTGGTACGAGCTACCCCCCATGCTCAAATGTTACATATCCATTAAAATTCGGAAAGGGTCAAATACTTGTAGCTCATTGTGCCAAATACATAAATCTGGTTGAAAATCACCCCTATTTTTAAAAACTACCCCCACATACGGACGGAAATAGATAGACGAAAATTTAGTTAATTTAGATATATAGCTTACATAGATAAAAAATGATCACTGAAGAGATAACATCCTATGTCTATGACTAAAAAAAAAAAAAGGAAAAGAAAACCACGGAAAAGATATTTCGAAGATAAGAGAGAAAAATCATAAGAAAAGAAAGTATTTGGATTGATGGTCGAAAGTATGATATAAATAGGAAAAAGAATAGCTTTGCACGGATTAAAAGATAGATAAGTTGATAAATGTTAAGATAAACAGTTGAATAAGCAGGTATGGTATAGTAAATAAAATACAACTGGTTAATGCTTAATAT
The DNA here is from genome assembly GCA_936432065.2 of Rutpela maculata. Taxonomy (NCBI): domain Eukaryota; kingdom Metazoa; phylum Arthropoda; class Insecta; order Coleoptera; family Cerambycidae; genus Rutpela; species Rutpela maculata. Next base: position 111,585,343 of record OW386290.2, read on the forward strand.
ATGAATTGACTCAATTTTTATCTACCCTGCCTAAAACTACAAATGCCTGAATTTTTGTTCCAGGATATTAGAAGGAATGAAATCCGCCCGTCTGTGGGGATAGTTTTTACCCCTCCCTCAATAGAGGTAATTTTCGACCTTATTAAGATTGGGTGGTTGTCGTATCAGACTTGTATATTTGGCACGATGAGCTACAAGTATTTGACCCTTTCCGAATTTTAATAGCACCTATATGCATCATTTGAGTATGGGGGTAGCTCTTACTAAGGGTAGACTCTAGTCATATGTCGGTGGTTGGAACGAATTCACTCCATATTTGTTCATCCTGCTTAAAACTACAAAAGTATCAATTTTTTTTCCAGTTTTGAAACCTATGGGTGGGGGTAGTTTTAACCCTCCATAGGGTTGATTCTCTACTCTTTGAGAGTATTGGTTGGTTGTCGCACCAGAGTCAAATATTTTGCACTAATAGATACAAAAATTTGGCCTTTGCACATGTTATTCACACTCACCTGCGTCTTTTGAATTTTAGCGGTAGTTTGCACCTCCCATAAGGGCGGATTTCGGTTTAATTTATAGAAATAGCTTACTGTGGCTCAAATTTATATCCTCTACTCTCGACTACAAAGCATCTACCATTTTTCACACTTCATTGAGAGTATTTACATTATTTCTATGATTTTACACCATTTTAAGGGATGTTTTTGACTAAAAAACAAAACTGACACCATAGATTTATTTTTTAACTACGTATTCGGATTCAGCGTCGAAAAATACACCATATCCATATAATTTGGTCCGCTGCACAGAACTTTTTTTTTGTGTGGCTGTGTAATTTATCATCAAATATAGATGTAAATTTTTGTTCATTTATAAAATTTTTAAATTGTATCTCTATTAGTAACAATCTGGTGTAGTATGTACTTTTTTGTTTCAGTCTTTTTGTCTTTAATTTATATGTTTTTATCAGATATATTATCAAATGTTTTCTGCATTTACAAGTATGAGGTAATGTATATGATGTAAATTTAATATCCTTGGGGATTTTATCCTGTAGATTCTCTGATAAATAAATACATTTATTGTATTTTATGTTAAATTCAAAAGGAATAAATATTCTTGTGATATTCTTGTGAAAAAGTTTTATCGGATTTTAACCGATTAAATAAGAGAGGTATAATTATAAAGGTAAAAATAAATATTTATGATCCTTATTACTTTTGAAATACATTATTATTTTGGTCACAAATAAAACCGTGAAGTCGTGTCATGTCGTGAAGTAGAAAATCCCAGTTATTTACGTAATCCTGATTATTTAACACATCAGGTGCTAAGCCTTTATAAGGAAACTGATATAACTTTATAAATTTCAATATTTTTAGCTAGTCATTATTAATTACTATTATTATTGCATTCATTATGTATCATAAAACTACAATAAATGATTAATATTCTGACTTGCTGTAACACAATATGATCTGTTACTATTCTAAAATTATTCGATTTAAAAAAATTTTGAAAAATATGTGATATTGATATTAGGTAATAAGGTTCAATTAGCCACGCACCGGTGAAATTTTATTTTATAATTTTATTGCCTTTTTTTTTGAAGGCGGTTCAATTTTTTTCAACAATTTTTTTCTACCCCTTTTATTGATCTTCTATTTAGCTTCTACATAGTGGTTTTGAATTTTTGAGCTCTAATTTTAGACTTGTTACTAGAGAATCCTGATATGTTCATATATCAAATTTATATGTAAATTTGCTAAAATTCTAAAATCTGGCAGCCATATTGGATTCCTCACTTTGAAATTTTTAATTTTGACATCATATTAGGTGTCAGCTGCTCCGAAAGTACCTAACTACTAATTTAAATGCAGTTCCGACGAAATTTGCGTTTTGTCTCGAATTTTGAGAATCCCGCTACAGAGTCACTGGTCGTAGGTCGATGAAAAAAACTACAATGGGACTACCGCCGAGTAATAAAATAATATGGTTGGTTATAAAATCGTTTTTTATTAGCACTAGCGCATTCGCGACATTTTTAATTAAACAAATATAAAAAGCACATACGGTTCGAATTTAGAACCTACTCTTTTTAAAATTTCTTAAACTGTGTTACAATTTGGGAAATACACCGCTTTATAAAAGAACATAAGTTTCCACAGGTAATTTTATTCTACACAAGTATTACAAATATAACTATTTAGTTATACAGGGTGTCCCATAAGTAATGGTACATAGAGCAATGGCAGATTCCCTACGTAAAAATATTACGATTTAACCAAACTTATCTTAGTCCAAAAGTTGATATTAACAGAGATACGGGGTGTCAAAGTTAAATTCTCGTTTTGTTTTTTTTTTAAATAATTTCTTTAAAAATTGAAATATTTTAACAAAATTTGGTGATTGGGGATTTTTTGAGGTGAGGGGTTCAAATCTATTTATTGTTATTTGTAGAGGGCGCCACCTACGGTAGTTTGTGTGTTGTTTATATGTCATGTATTTTTGGCGATTTTTTTTTGTTTTTTTAAAATAAAAATTCCTATTTTCTTATCTTTTTTACGTAAAAAGGTATACCTTCTAAATGTCGCTACGAGTAACCGTTTTCGAGATATTTGGTTTTAAAGTATTTAATGCAACCAATTTAAATTAAATAAAATATATTAGTCAGAGAACGAGGGATCTCTAAGATGCATTTTAAGGACCCTCTATAACACTCGCGAACAACCACCTGAAAAAAATTGATTCTTATGTAGATCGACCTGGCGGATCCGATTTTGGAGTTCGCCAGACAATCCGGAATTGCAATACTGGTCAAAATCGGCAATTTATGAAAAATCTCAAATTTTATAGAAATTTTTTAATTTTTACTTATCACCCTATATCTTCCTTAGCTTAGGTCCGATTAAATTGAGAGAGCCAATTTAGACCTTTGTTATTATGACTGATATGACAGAAATGCAAAAAGTTTACATGTACAAAATATTTTTAAAAAGTTGGTGACACGAAATTTGTTAAAAATACAGCAACAAATACTCGATCGAGAAAACATTTTCGTTTTTAAAGATAGATGTATATAGTAAGCTACAAAGTTGTAGCCAAAGAACTAAAGAAACTTTTTTTATTTCGGTGATTTTTTTGATAACTTCCTTAGTTTTCAAGAAAACGGTGTTGCAGTATAACAGTATATACCGCGGCTTTGTTTCTCGTCTTTCAGAATGCCCCGACCGATGTGAATAAAATAATGCGTAGTTGTGAATATTGGTTTTTCTAATTTTGACATATAAAGGGACAGTTTTCAAAACTGACGTAAGTGTCAAAACGTCCAACTTTAAACTAACCAGTTATGAAAAGTAAAATTTTACGTAACTGGTGAAAAAAAGTTTATTATGTCATCCATTAGGAAAGATAAACAACTCTCAAAAAAATAAAGAAACAATGCTTATTCAACACAAAATGGTATACTAAGTCCATAAAGTGAAAGCTTCTAAATTCTTCCTTCCTTCAAAATGGGTGACCTTACGTCCGGAATTTCGCTGAAAAGTACAGCATTTTGGAGTACTGTCCAGCATTTAGAGGTGTCCAACAAAAGTCCAGCATTCAGGTTATAGTGAAGTTACAGCATTACGTTTTGCTTGGAAAAAAAAATTTTTTTGGATACTTTCTCCCCGCTCATCAAAAAATTTTTGTGATCAAAAAAATTTCCCCTCCCTCAGTCATCAAAAATGTTGGGATCAAGAAATGATTTTTCGGATTTCTGCCCCCCCGCCGCTCATCAATTTTTTTCCGCTAACAAAACTTTTTCATTAATACGATTTACCTTATGTTATCAAATTAGGATTTCAAATAATATTGTAACTTGGCTAAATAACGTCTGTCAATTTTGACAAAATTATAATGTGTGATAGCAACAAAGGTAACTATGAAAAAGATTACTTAATTTTTAAGATCTTTAAATAAATCTATTTCCTTTATTGTGTTTAAATTGTTTTTAAAATTTTAAAATTAGAAAAAAATCACAAGTTTCGAAAGACAATCTTGTGTAACTTGTGTTAGTTTCAAATTCCACTCGTTACACAAAATAACGTCTTTCGTAACTGGTTACATAAATAGCTATTATAAAACGTGTAGTTAGTTGTTTTTAACCGATGGACGGGAGTAGTTGTCGTCTGTGTGGTTTATGACGCTTATTCTTATCGAAAATTGATGCGTTGCAGCTACAATAATAATTACTTCCACGTCCAGTGGAAGTATAGTAACGACAAAAAAATTTTTAAAAACTTTTATTGTTCAAATAGGCTTAGAAAGTCACGAAACGTCGAGATTTTAAGTTTGAGCGAAAAAAAATTTCTGTCTGTCGGTCTGTCTGTAACTTTTTTTGTGCGCACGTTTACTCTGGAACCGTTTAAGATATTGACTTGAAATTTGGTACACATATGTACTTTAACGAGATCTAGAACTAGATTATATTTTCATCTTGTTCCATCGAAGAGTTGGAGAGTAAATTGGGGTAAATTTGGGGAAAATAGGTAAATCAAGCAGGTAAGAGCCCATAAAATTGGTATTTAGTATATACAAGAGAAGGTGAGGTCTCAAAAAAATGTTGGCATTAGCCACCCCCATTACCACCCCCACCCCATTATTAAACGGGATGAAAAAAAATTGTGATTTAGGGTGTGTACAAGAACCAGAAACCTCAAAATATTTTTTTACTTCATCCACCCCCACTACCACCCCCTATCACCACCCCCACCCCGCTACCGATGTGGGGTATCGTTATATGGGTTTTTGGGGTAGAGGATTTCAAATATTATATTATTAAAGTTCCATAAATAATTATTTCCACATACAAAATTTTTTCGTTGTGAGTGACTTAGATAAAAAATCTGGATGTGGAAGTAGTGATTCCTTGGGCAGCGGTTTTTTATTATTGCGTTAGGAAAGTGCTATAGAGGGTAAAGTGCATATTAAAGTAACGGAATTTCTTTTCCAGACATTTTAAACTAGTTTTAATATTTAATTTGAACAAAGAACAACTTTTAAGCAATTTGTTTAACGTCAGCAGTTTTGTGTGCGTTTTCAACTTTTTTTTTAACAGTGACTTCCCAATTAAACCCATAGTTAAACTTTATGAAATGCATATTTTCCCAACAAAATAGTGAAGAAACTGTGCAGGGTGTTACAGAAGAAGCAGTGGACTAAGCATTTAAAGCAGTTTCTATAAAGTCGGATGATATCTCTCTTAAGTTGAAATATTACACCAAAAAAAGGGATTTATTTTTGTCAAATTGTCCTGTCAATCATGCAAGATGCAGAAGAAATTACACCTGAAAAACTTCTAAACAAAAAGTAGAAAGCACAGATGTGGCTAATACTGGTTACAAATAATGGAAGACCGTTGAAAGCCCAAAACGTTATATAATTTGCGATAAAAAAAAATTACAATTGTGTTAACTATCTCTTAAATATTGCTGCTTAATTATACGAGTAGAAGTTAAATGTGGAAATAAAATGAGTATGTCTAAATTGCCTTTATCAAAATTTAAAACTTAATTTTTTATATTTTGCTCCTTTTTGAAAATTAAAATTTACTGAATAAACTTTGAAGCAAACTCACGATTATTAAATAGGTTATTATTAGTACAATACAAATCCTGGCGCTCTGAAGCTACGCATACCGCTTGTGCTGTACGTGACCGGCCGCGGCCGGCATAGTTCTTTTCTATATTGCGGCACCGTTATTTTCAAAACCAAGCCAGTTATCAAAAAAATCACCGAAATAAAAAAGTTTCTTTAGTTCTTTGGCTACAACTTTGTAGGTTACTATATACATCTATCTTTAAAAACAAAAAAGTTTTCTCGATCGAGTATTTGTTGCTGCATTTTTAACAAATTTCGTGTCACCAACTATTAAAAAAAATATTACTGGTGACACGTAATTTTTTTGCATTTCTGTCATGTCCGTCATGATAACAAAGGTCTAAATTGGCGCTTCTAAAAATTTCAATATAATCTGATTTAAACTAAGGGATATATAGGGTGATAAGTAAAAATTAAAAATAATAATTTGAGATTTTTCGGAAATTGCCGATTTTGACCAGTTTCGCAATTCCGGATTCTCTGGCGAACTCCAAAATCGGATCCGTCAGGTCGATTTACAAAAGAATCAATTTTTTTTAGGTGGTTGTTCGCGAGTGTTATAGAGGGTGCATCTTAGACATTGCTCGTTCTCCGACTATATTATTGTTTGATTTACAGAATAATTGATAGTGAAGCGAACGATACAAAATTAAATTCTCTTTTTTCAGATTTTTTAAATTTATTACATTTCAACACTGGCAAAAAAGTACGAAGAACAATGACTTTCAAATAAATACACTTAAAATTTGAGAAACAGTTTTTATTTAAATACAAATTTCATCAAAGAAATAAATAAATAACAATAATTAATAAAAGAAGAGATCTGCGTTCGGTAACAAATGTTCGAAGTGACTTCCGTTTACTTCAATACATTTGACGATGCGTTCATTAAACGTCAGCCTGCATTTCTAATTCTCTGCAATAATTCTTCTCGATTATTTATTGCATCTTGATACACAAAAGATTTCATATACCCCCATACGCAAAAATCCAACGGATTAAAATCGGTACTCCGCGCAGGCCAGGCATATTGTCCCACGATCTATCCAGCGACCAGGAGAATTTGTATTTAGGTAGTTTCTGACCGGTACAAAAAAAATGCGGTGGAACTCCATCTTGCATAAAAAACATACTTTGTCTTAAATATAGTGGCACATCGTCCAAGAACTCGCCTAGCCGAGTTTGTAGAAAATTTAAGTATAAGGCACCGTTTAAATTTGGTGGTAACTCATACGGCCCCAAAAAATAATTTTTCTAAAATTCCACACCAAATATTTATTTTAAATTCATGTTCGGCTACTAAGTGCCGATTTTCTATGTTCCACTTATGTTTGTTTCTAAAGTTAAATACACCTCTACGTGTAAAGGTGGCTTCGTCCATAAACAACACTTTATTTAAAAATATTGGATCTCTGTTTTGCTGGGCACGACAGACACGAGCAAATTGTAACCTGGATGGAAGATCGGCCTCCAGCAGATTTTGAATAGGCGTAAAATGGTACGGACAAAGCTTTTCTGATGAAAAAATCCTTGAAATCGATGACCTACTTACTCTAGTATGAAGCAGCCATACGCCTCATACTTATTTCTTAGTTTTGTTAGATATTTTTAACAACACATAAAATGCTGACAAACAACAAGTAGATATTAATTTTGAAAGCGTCTCTTATTTTCTTTGTTTTAATCAAAGCCTACTTTGAAAAATTGTACATACTTAAATCATAATTTAAATTGGTTGCATTAAATATTTTAAAACCAAATATCTCAAAAACGATTACTCGTAGCGACATTAAGAAAATATACCTTTTTTACGTAAAAATGACAGGAAAATAGAAATTTGTATTTAAAATTAAAAAAAAATCACCAAAAATATATGACATATAAATGACACGTAAACTATTGTAGATGGCGCCCTCTACAAATAACAGCAAAAGCATGAATAGATCTGAATCCCTCGCCTCAAAAAATCCTCAGTCATCAAATTTTGTTAAAATATTTCAATTTTTAAAGAAATTATTTAAAAAAAAACAAAATACAAATTTAACTTTGACATCCTGTATCTCTGTTAATATTAATTTTTGGACTAAGGTAAGTTTGGTTAGATCGTTATATTTTTACGAAAGGAATCTGCCATTACGCTATGTACCATTACTTAGGAGACAGCCTGTATTTACAAAGTCTGTTGCAAAATATTAGGAACATTTACGGCACTATGAACATAATTGCACCCTTGTAGTTATCTTTGTAGTAATTTTCTATATCAGAAAATAGTAAACAGTCAACAACAATAAAAGAAGCCGCAAATTCTCCTTATATTTTGAAAAAGATTTTAAATATTATAAACATTGTATAGTCTTCTGTATTTATACCAAAGAAGGGTATGCAAAATGCAAAATGCAAGTAAAAATATTATAGCAATGTCTAGGTTTGTCTAGAGTGGGTGTAAAACTGCTCCAGGCAACGGAAACAATAACGACTGACAATAAATACCATAATCACTGTGAAAAATTTTTATAATTGCAATTCGTTCTGAATGGTGTAAATTGACGAGCCATAACCAAGGCTTGATTAACGATTACAGTAAGTGTCACTTCTGGTCTACACTGGCGTAGCTAAGAGTATACAGGGTGCGCCACTTAAAACTCCCCAGACTTGTAACTTTTTTATTTTTGAAGCGATGACTACGTTGGGCACGTTAAATTGTAGACATTTTTAAAGCCTTTAAATATGCATACAGAGTGATTTAAAAAAAAATTGAAAAAATTGTTTAGAAAAGAAACTTAATTTCTTTGAATATTTTTTTACCTCACCCTGTACATGATCTGTGTTAATGTTTTCTTATAAAGGCTTTAATTAGCTTCAATTTATGTTATTAAAATAAAACATTTATTCCTTTTATTTCTTGTTACTGTTTTGTTACGATGAATACTGTATGTGATACGTCTTTTACAGATAAAGCATAAAATTATTATTTACATTATTTTCAAAGTTATTTTAAAAAAAATCAGTTTGGAATCGGAAAAAGTGTTTTTAATTTTTTTCTCTAAAACCAAAAAGAATTTCGAATATGACGTAATAACATAAATTGAATCTAATGAAAACCTTTATCAGAAAACATTAACGCAGTTCATGTACAGGGTGAGGTAAAAAAATATTTAAGGAAATTAAGTTTCCTTTCTTAACAATTTTTTCAAATTTTTTTTTTAAATCAGTGTGTACACATGTTTAAATGCCTTAAAAATATCTACAATTTGATGTGCCCAAAATGGTCGTCTCTTAAAAAATGAGAAAACCTGGGAAATTTTAAGTGGCGCACCCTGTATACAGGGTGGTCTGTAATTAATGGCCCATAGAGCAACAGTAGGTTTCTGACATTAAAATATTACGATTTAACTAAACTTACCTTAGTACAAAAGTTGATATTAACAGAGATACAGGGTGGTAAAGTCAATATTATATTTTTAATTTTTTCATATAACTTTTAAAGTTTTTCAAGTATTGTGAAAATTGGTGAATGGGGCTTTTTGAGACGAAAAATTCAAATCTACTCCCATTTTTTGTGTAGATCCTAGAGGGCACCATATAAGCATTGTTTAATGTGTAAATGTACTCTTAACTTTTTTACCCGTAACCTTATCCCTATTTTATTAAAAAATCCTAAACCTATCTCATTTTAGGGGAAAAAAAACTATACTTGTTATTCGTCTTAGAAATTGACCGTTTTCGAGAAAATGCCATTTTAACATTCACCCTCATAAATCATTATAAGAAATATTAACGAAGTAGGCGCCGATGCCAACAATACTTTTGACATTTAAAAATTGTCGTGACATTCATTTTTTGCAATTTTATTTATCTATTTTTCTTAATATCAGTTAAAGAACGAAAATCAGAACATGCCGAGACATAATAATTATTCAAACTCAGATATGAGAGATATGGTTAATATTTATTGTCAACTGAATTACAAGGGACGTGATGCGCAATGTGAGTATTTGCGAAAATTTACAAACAGATCATAACCTGATCGTAGACTATTTCAAAATCTGTTCAGAAATTTATGCGAAAGTGGTTCATTTCGTCCTAAACGTGATAATTTAGGTCGACCGAAAATTATTACCCCTGACCAAGAGGAAGAAATATTAGTTCGCATTGCAGATGATCCACAAGTTAGTACAAGACAATTATGTGCAGCTAGAGGAATCAGTAAAACTTCCATTCTAAAAATATCGCATGCAGAAAAATACCATCCATTCCATTTTACGCCCGTTCAAAATTTATTGCCTGTCGATTTTCCACTAAGATATCAGTTTGCAAATGATGTTCGGAACAGACAAAATATTGACCACTAATTCGTCAACAGAATATTATTTACGAATGAAGCTGCGTTTACCCGCCGAGGTATCTTCAATTTAAGAAATAACCATTTTTGGGAAGTTGAAAATCCTCATATAAAACGAGAACATTTTCAACCTGAGTTCAAAATCAGTGTTTGGTTTGCGATCATTGGGGACCATTTTCTAGGATTACTTGAATTGCCAAGAAATTTAAATGGTAACAATTATTTACATTTTTTACAAGATGATTTTATTAATATGTTGGATGCACTACCACTGAATTTGAGACAAAATATGTTGTTCGTGCAGGATGGTGCTCCGCCACATTTTTCCAATCGAGTACGAATTTATTTAAACACTATTTTTCATGAGCGCTGGTTTGGTCGTGGTAGTCCGTTTCCTTGGCCAGCACGTAGTCCATATTTTAATCTATTGGATTTCGGTATATGGGGCGCAATGAAAGATCTTGTTTACAAAAATCCTGTAAATACCCACGCACAACTTTGGCAAGAAATCAATGCAGTAGCAGCCTTTTTTGATGAGGCGATCTTTTATGAATCGTTTGGATAAGTGTATCGAGGAGAATGGTGGACATATTGAACATTTACTCTGAAATAATAATATCTTTTGTTGAGTTTCCTTTCCCATTCTGTTTTTTATTCGTTGAACTCTTGTTTAAACCATAATTTTGTTTAATTAAATTTTCTCTTCATTGTTTTTCAAATAAAATTAATTAACCTAATAATTCGTGCTTTAATTCTACGAAATAGGATTAACATTACAATTTTTAAATGTCAGAAGTATTGTTGGCATCGGCGCCTACTACGTTAATATTTCTTATAATGATTTATGAGGGTGAATGTTAAAATGCGATTTTCTCTAAAACGGTCAATTTTTAAGACAAGTATACTTTTTTCGCTAAAATGAGATAGGTTTACGATTTTTTAATAAAAAAAGAGATAACGTTACGGGTAAAAAAGTTAAAAGTACATTTATAACTTAAACAAAGCTTATGTGGCGCCCTCTAGAATCTACACAAAAAAATGGGAGCAGATTTGAATTTTTCATCTCAAAAACCCCCATTCATCAATTTTCACAACAATACTTGAAAAACTTCAAAAGTTATATGAGAAAATTAAAAAATATAATATTGACTTTAACACCTTGTATCTCTGTTAATATCAACTTTTGTACTAAGGTAAGTTTAGTTAAAACGTAATATTTTAATGTCAGAAACCCACTGTTGCTCTATGGACATTTTTTTCTTTATTCGGGAGAAGTCTAACTTTCATTTCCGGAATCACTGCAGCCTCTTGGGCTTATTGTGATATTCTCCCATTTGTATTAAGATAACTAATCCAGTACTCTGGTCCCTTGCACTAGTTTGTAAAACCCCATCGCTGGTTTGGTTTCATATTCTTCTGGACTCAGTCTTGGTTGCCCATATATTGCCTGTCTTCTGTGATCCAAAGCCTCACAGTCGCATAGGATGTGGTAGGATGTCTCCGTTGCCCTATTGCATTGTGTGCATTTTAGGTCCCAGTTGAATAATCCCATTTTGTGAAAGTGTCCTTTCAGGGCGCAGTGCCCTGTTAGGAAGCTAGTGATTATGCGGATCTGATTCCTGCTTAGTGACAGCAGTTCTTCAGTCTTCTTTCTGGTTGGTTCTTTGATAAAGGTTTTACCATGTTGTTGCCCGGTTATTTTATCCCAGTATTCTTTGTGTTAGTTCTTGATCCAGTCCCTCATTTGGCCCCGTACTGTGGTTTTAGGCACTCCCAGGGCCGGTTCTGGGCCAATATATGGAGCTGACGATCCCTTTCTCGCTAGCTCGTCAGCTTTTTCGTTGCCACCGATTCCTGCATGTCCCGGCACCCACTGAAGGGTTACCTTGTTGTGGTTCGCTAGGGCTCTTAGTTCTTCTTGGCATTCCCATACCAGCTTGGACGTCACTTTATTGTTTGACAGTGCCCCTAAAGCCGCCTGGCTGTCTGTTAGAATACTGATCTGCCTATTTTTATAGGCTTACCTGTTGTTTTCTATTGCGCAATCTAGTACTGCGTATTCTATGGACCATTACTTATGGACCACCTTGTATAACCTTTACCTACGTTGTAAACTTCACATTGAGTCAGTTAGTCCTGAATGATTTTTTGCACATATCCTATATTCTGCATTTTTATTGTAAGTGTAATGGGATAGGAATATGAGTTTTGAATTGAGTTCCATTGAAAATATTTTAGTCAACTATTCATTAAATACCTAAAAAGTAATCCATTTAAAAGACATATTTATCTAGAAATATCAGATGTTAAAAATTTTGAAAAATGTTTTTTTTTTCAATTTGTTCATAGATAAACACCTACAATTTTGCACACCACGCTGGGTATGCTCTCTTCTCGTTCAGCACCCCAGCGCTCAGTTTAACTAATAAAAGTCATTTACAATTGGTTAATTCTGCAGGAAATCAATTTTAATGGCAGCTTTTTGTAAAGAGAAAATTCCACTACAATTGGTATTATTTCTTTATTGGTTTCAACTTTTTTTAATTTCTAAAATTACTATTGATAATTGGTCGTTACGTCAAAACAATCACGTTTTGACTATATAATTACCACCAAAATTTGAAATGAATCCGTTTTTAATTCCAGAGATTCAAGGGCGTAACAGTGATACACACTGTATACCTTGTCTAACGTAATTTAATGTCCTGGTTAAGCTGGTTTATTCAACACGAAATTTACTAGAAAGTTTAGAAAACGACATCTCGATACCTCCTTTCAATTTAAAGATAATTCTACCTCGAAATTTTGCTATAAATAGTTTGATGTGGCCAGGCACTTTATTTAAGCGGCGCATCCGCCAAAACTTTAACAAGTCTAACTAAACATTTTAATTGATGGCTTGTTTATTTTATTTGTTTATTTGCTCGTGTGCGATCATGTATTCAATTGCTAATAGGGTGACATCTGCACCCTAGGTTCCTTCCAATTAGATTTAATAGGTCACATTATCGTGTGTTGCATCTATCCGCATTAAATATGGGAGTTAGGTCTAGTGTGACGACAATGCTAATTTAGAATGAGATCTGATAGCGAATAGTTATAGGGTGTCACATATATGAGATATTTACAGGGTGGAGCAGAAAAAATAATTCTTAGTTGAATATCGGTAATTCCAGATTTTAGCCAAACTCTGTTGAAGTATTCAGAACAGATTTAGTCTTACAAATTTAGTTTTTTACTCCATTTTATTTTGTTCATTTCACTTCCATCGCGTACCGAGATTTTTCCGGATTTTGACGTTTCAGAGTACGTAGATTACGAAAATTAAAGCCGTTTAATTCCGTCAGTTTGTTTGTCTGTTGGCGCTGTATCTACAAAACCACTTGACGGAGAAGAATAATATTTGGTAGGTAGTTGACGCTACTACCAACGAATACACAATAAGAAATATACATAAAAAGTATAATTAAGGAAAAAAATATGACGGAATACAGTAATATTTGGCATGCAGTTAACACAATTATCAAGAAAGAAAAATATAAAAATGTATATATATATATACAGGGTGATCGAGTTAAAAAAAAAATTAAAAAACGAGAAGGAGGACGATATTTTCTGCAAGCAATTAACAAGACAACTGTGAAAGAAGGAAATGTGAAAAAAATACGGTAGTTACCCTAAAAAAAATGTGACTGAGAACAATAATCTTTGGTATATAGTTAACTCAACTGTCAAGGAAGAAAAATATGAAAAACATAGAAAGCGGTCACCCTAAAAAAAAATTAAAAAATGTGACGGGTGGTAATAATATTTTGGCACACAACTATCAAAGAGAAATATAATAAAATCATGTTAAAAAAATATAAAAAAAATTATGAAGGAATATGACCGATAATATTTCGTTAACTCGTTAAAAAAAATGGGAAAAATATACCGGGTGGTCACTATGAAAAATAAATTATGGTGGGTATAATATTTGGACTGTAATTGACACTTTTACCGAGGGTGAAATCTAACGTACTTTTAGTGAAATGCATATAGGGTGGTCACTCTAAAAAATAACTAATTAAGAAATGGCAGAGGAAAATAATATTTGGAATGTAGTTGTCACTATATGCCAGGAAGAAAACTTGATATACTTTTAGTTGTCTCTCTGTGAAGAAACAAAAACATGAGAAAAATACAGGGTTACCTTTACAGAATTATAAAAAAATGTGATAATATTTTGTATGTTATGTTAACTCAACTGTCAGGGAAGAAAGATATGAAAAATATACGAGGTGATCACTATGAAAAATAATTATGGTGAATATAATATTTGGACTGAAGTTGACATAATTACCAAGAATTAAATCTGACATACTTCTGATGAAATGTATACAGGGTGGTCACTCTAAAAAATAAGTAATTAGGAAACGGCAAAGGGAAATAATATTTGGAATGTGGTTGTCACTGTTGCCAGGAACAAAGCCTGGTATGATTTTAGTTAAAAAAAATATACAGGGTAGTTAACCTACAGAAAAGATAATGAATAAAAGAAGAGTACTAAATGGACAGGGAAGTTTTGGATAAATACTCTTACCAATTTTTTAATTTATTTGTTTATTTACTTGCGAGTTAGTTTACATCTATATAAAACCGGTTATTACAAAAATATATTGCGCCTATAGAGAGTGTCCCAGAAGATGTGGGTAGTCTCAACGTAAATTTTAGTCAAAAAATAACTATTTTTAATGGGATGTACCACTACTGAGATATTCCTCACTGTACACAGAGTCGGAAAAGTAGTTTTTCAATAATAACTTTTTACTACTTGGCCTCTTCGATCACCAGATTTGAATCCTTTAGATTTTTGTCTGTAGACACATCTCAAAGACTTAGTTTATTCAACTCTAGCAGAGTCCAAAGAGGAAATTTTACAACGAATCACGGTTTCATTTCGATGAAATACGATTGTTTTCGTATTTCATCTGAGATATTGTGGAGGCTGCAGCAATCTTCAGTTCATTGAACCCGGGAGTGTATTAGAATACGGGAAGCTCATGTTGAACCTTGTTATGAATTACTTCCACATCCAGTGGAAGTAACGTCAAAAAAATTTTTTTAAATTTTTATTGTTCAAATAGAATGTCATGAAACGTCGAAATTTTAAGTTTGAGCGAAAAAAAATTTCTGCCTGTCTGTCGGTCTGTAACTTTTTTTTGTGCGCACGTTTACTCTGGAACCGTTTGAGATATTGACTTGAAATTTGGTATACATATGTACTTTAACGAGATCTAGAACTAGATTGTATTTTCGTCTCGTTCCGTCGAAGGCCACCCCCATTACCACCCCCACCCCAATATTAAAGGGGATGAAAAAAAATGTGATTTAGTGTGTATAAGAACCAGACACCTCAAAATATTTTTTTACTTCATCCACCCCCACTACCAACCACCCCCTATCACCACCCCCACCCCACTACCGATGTGGGGTATCGTTTTATGGGTTTTTGTGGTAGAGGATTTCAAATATTATATTATTAAAGTTCCATAAACAATTATTTCCACATACAATTTTTTTTCGTTGTGAGTGACTTGGATAGAAAATCTGGATGTGGAAGTAGTGATTCCTTGGGCAGCGGTTTCTTTTAATGAAATGCAAAAACTTTTAATATTCATTCAGCTATATGGCATAGAAGTCATATTTTCCTTTTGAGAGAAACACAATGCAGTGCCATAAGTAAAATAAAAATTAGTTCGTAACGTTCGACTGCCTTTTTTTGAAAACTGTTCACTTTAGCGATTTCAACAAAAAGTACTTCTTTACTTCCACATCCATCTATAGTAACGTAAAATTTTTTTAAAATTTCTTATTGATCAAATAGGCTTAGAATGTTATAAAACGTCGAGATTTTAAGTTCAAGCAAAACAAAAATTCTGTTTGTCAATCTGTCTGTCTCTCGATCTGTCTGCCTGTCTGTAACTTTTTGCGCACGATTACTCTGGAACCGTTTAAGATATTGACTTGAAATTTGGTACACGTATGTATTTTAACGAGATCTGGAACTAGATTATATTTTGATCTTATTCCGTTGAAGGGTTGGAGGGTAAATTGGTAAATGGAGGGTAAATAGGTAAATCAAGCAAGAGTCTATAAAATTGGTATTGGAGAAAAGTTAAGGTCTTTATTGATGTGATAGACAGAAAACTAAAGGAAATGGATAATCCTCAAAAATATACCAAAATAACTTTAGAAAACTGGACGAAGAAAATTTGATTTAAATATCAAACCATTAATAAACGCAGGGCGATTATGAAAAGCAGACGAATAGTGGATTGGCGAAATTCATATCTAGGAGCGATAAAACAAATCAACAAATTTATAATCTAGATGAAACTTGGTATGATACTCATGACACCGTAAAAAGAATGGACTGATGGATCTAGGGGATGTCAATCAATTGAAACTGTGCGGAAAAAAACATGGAAGACTGTAACGTGGATTACCACAAGAACATGAACGGAAAAATAATTAAAGAGTAGTTTGAAAAGACCCTAATTCCAAAATTAAAATCGAATAGCGTTATTGTTCTTGACAATTCGAAGTACCATTCGAGACAAATGTATACAATTCCTAACAAGAGTTGTACTAAGGCGGAGATATAAATGTTTTTAATGGAACATGATTTCTTTTATAAGGAAAATTATAATAAGACACAACTCCTGCAGCAAACTAAAAAGTTTGAGAAGTAAGTTATAGACACTCTAGCGGAGAGATATAGCCACAAAGTGTTGAAATTACCGCCACATCTCGTATTTAACAAGGAAGATTGGGAAAAAAGAATTAGGAAAGTAGTTAAAATTGAAGATGATTATTTAAATATTTTTTATCTTTTCTTTGCCTTTTTCCATGCGTCTTGTATATTTTATTACCTCCATTTATTCAGATATCACTTCATTCATTTTTAATAACTAATAGTTTACTTACCTGCTCTAATTAAAGTGGGTGGGTTTGGAAATTTTCCGTTTCACTTGGAAGTGACGAATTTTTGCTTAAGAAGTCCAAAAAACTTATTTTTAAGAATTTTCCTTAAAAATTGTAGGGAGTCGAAAACATGCCTTAGGAAACCCCCTACTTTTTAACTTTTAATTTGAGGCTTCTTGACCTTGAAAAATTCAATATTTTCGCCTGCGGCGCATTTAAAACCCCATATCCCTGCCTGTGAATAAGGGGCCACAAATATATCATTAGTCTAGGGGGCGCGCGAGTGCCTAATCCGGCCCTGCTTTTAGGGAAATATATTTTTATTTCCCCGCACACCCAAGGAAAGTATTGTGTTCGTGAAAAATTGACTGTTTTAGATTTCTTCGGATTTTCATGTTTCACACTTTGTAAAAATTCTTTGAATTCTGTCAGTTTATATGTCCGTCCGTCCGCCTGTTGGCGCTATGTCTAAAAAATATTTGACATTATTTCATACATTCCATACTTTTTTTAGGCCAACAATAAGTTGTTTTAGACTCTTACCAAAATGGTACTCATTTGGTAGTACAATTTTGAAAAAATTAGATAAAAACATATCAAAAATATTTTTGATGTAACACAACATACATAGAATGAAATGAGATAAAATAACCTGAAAGTGAAGGTTAATTTTAGCAGCGGTGAAAAGGAGTGAGTACGTTATATCTAATTGATTATTTAACAAATTAAAATTACTACCATGTTTATGTTTACAAAGATCTTCTAATAAATTAACTTTTAATCCGTTGCAGACGAAGTGTGGGACTTCTATATTGTTGACGTATGCAAGCTTAAAAAAATATATATTCTAAGAAGTGAATTATGATATTCATATGTATAACAGAGATTTGGCATTTCCTCAAAGCAAACTTTTTCAGATTACTATATTCCATCTTTGCGAGGAAAGCCTCCCTTCAATAGCATTGCAACCACTTCAAATGCTCAGAAATAAAGTACATTTGCACTCATACTTAACTGCTAATGTGGAACAAATAGTAAAAATCTGTAGAAATTTTGAAAAGGGAGCCCCAAACCGTGCCTAAATCGCATAAAAGTATACTATACCACACACTTCGGATCCTTTTGACGAAAACTATTTCAAATTATTTTTGTATTTATGGTGTGTAACTGATCATATGAGAACAAAAACATCATATAAATCAACATAGTGAAGAGTCCTCAATGAAAATAGTACAACAGCTTTAGAGTATTATGTACTTCAACGGAATTCCTTTAAGAAAATTACTATAGCTTTGTAGTTTTCTTACAATTTTACTACAATTATTTGTTCGTTTTAGTACAGGTTATAAACCAAGTGGGTTACTCGATGTACAAAGAGCACTCGAAGGCACTTTACAAATTGTTCGAAACCGCGGTTTTGGAATGCGTGTGCCAGTGGCGGCGCCTGACATATTTGCTTAAAGGCTGGTATAAGAATAGTAGTTAAATCTGATACAATTTCCATAAACTGATAACGTTTTGAAACTTGGCAGAGATGTTCATTATGGCTCAATGTTAAACATACTGATAGTCCCCAACTCTACTTCTTGCGCTCTCGCCGCCATCTTGGAAAAATAGCGCTCCGTTTCAATTTTTTACTTATATCTCTCTAACCATTAGGGACATTGAAATTATGTTCATATTAAAAATACAGCTTTGGGGCGAGCGTAGAGGCGACTTCAATGTGAATGTCAGTCGATATTCCGTTGAAGCAACGACGAGCGCGGTTAGTACTTGGGAAATACAGCGTTCTCGTCCCATCTTCTAGCGGCTTGTATATCAGTGTATATGCGGAAGCTACGCAATTTCAGACGAGGATTACGTAGTGGATATACCATCCTTCGGAGGGGATGTAAAGCTGGCGGTCCCTTGTCTATTAAATGTTAGGCAAGTAAAAGATCTCTACTCTTCTTAACGGAAGAAGTTCGGCAAAATTTTCAGGTTGGGGGGGGGTAGCTCGTCTCCTGGCGTCGATGATAGGCCCTGGTAGCGGAAATAGGCCGACGTTAAATAAATAGATAAAAAAAATACAGCTTATAAAACTCTCTACAAGAAATGTTATATGCATTTTTTCGTCTCTATTATTATATTCTTTGGAATTACTAAAGCAACAGTACTTCTATATGAATGCAATATGAAATACAATATACTCGTTGCTTTAGTTTTCCAAAGAGTATAATAAAAGATACGTAGTAGTTAGAGAGATATAAGCAGAAAACTTAAAAGGAGCGCCATTTTTCCAAGATGACGGAGCGAACGCAAGAGATGGGGTTGGCTACTTTTAGTGTGTTTAACAATGAGCCTTAATGAACATCTCTGCCAAGTTTTAAAACTTGATCAGTTTTTTCCCTATTTGACTGGAGTAAAGATAATTAACGCGCAATTGGATGCAATAGGTAATAGGTGGTGTATAGTATGTCCAAATTAAAAAAATAATAATAACAGAAATTATATAATACAAAATATGGGTCAAGCGTTTTCGCATATAAATGGTTCTGTAGAAAAATTTGGATATGTAAACGACAAAAAAAATCTTGTAACATAAAATGTGACTTGTTGACGCCCCAGTTTTCTCCATCATTCTTTACGTTTGTGAGACATGGTCCGTTTTGGTTAGACTTGCACCACGATGCCGTCAGACGAACTGTACAAGAAACGGAGGCCAATTAAAATAATGCATCAATCACAAGACGTTGTTTATAAGAAGTAGAAAAATGTGATATCCCCTAAAACGTTCGAGAGTTTATATCAAACTTATTTGTGGCTAACAAACTGAAAATTTTGTACCTTGGAATTTTTTTTCTTTTTAGACGGATGAGGTGGAGGCAGCTAAATTTTCACACATTTTCCTCCAACACGAACGCATATTTGAATTACTCAGAAAGTTCTTTAGAATTATATCACACGTGTATACTAGAAATATTTTGTTTTCTGACTTTTACATAGACTGGACCTTCCCTATTTTTGCTACAAAATAACACCAAATCTGGCCTTGAGTCATTATTCAGTGGTTTACTTCGAAAGTATGTGGTTGACCACCAGCGGCGGCTGGTGAAATTTCAATAATTTTTTTCTCGTTTGTGGCGCATGGGACCCATACGAAATTTGGGAAATAACATCTAGAGAAGCACTTCTCTAATGACCCCTAAAAAATTTTGAAAAAGCAGTTTGCGAAAAAATTTTTGAAAATTTGCTAGCCTCCCGTGGGTCTAGGGACCCCTGTTTACTTTTATTTTTTTTTGTCATATGCATTTGACTTTTCATAAAAATGTATCGACAGATTTTAGAGTTTGTGAAAATATTTTCATTACTAACTGAAATACAATGAACTGAAATTTTGTAATTCACAATTTAACAAATTACAATATTTCAATTCGTTGTATCTCAGTTAGTAATGAAAATATTTTCACAAACTCCAAAATCTGTCGATGCATTTTTATGAAAAGTCAAATGCATATGACAAAAAAAAATAAAAGTAAACAGGGGTCCCTAGACCCAGGGGAGGCTAGCGAATTTTCAAAAATTTTTTCGCAAACTGCTTTTTCAAAATTTTTTAGGGGTCATTAGAGAAGTGCTTCTCTAGATGTTATTTCCCAAGTTTCGTATGGGTCCCATGCGCCACAGACGAGAAAAAAAATATTGAAATTTCACCAGCCGCCACTGTTGACCACTGACCACATACTGATGCTAAGTTTACAAAAAATGTTTTGGGGATAATATTCAATTCTTGGTACAATCTATAAATCTCAACCCTGCTTAAAATCTTACTGGTTTTGGATTTTTTCTAGTATTTTGAATCAATTATCTATATGTGCGTCAAATTTAAAATTTTAAGCTCTTAGAGAAGTTGATTTCATTCTACGAACAAAGATACTTTACATCTAGATAAGTGAATATCCGACGAAGTGGACAAAATGCAACTACATGGCTTGTATCTCTTGGGTATACCACATAAGACTGTTAGATTAGTAAAGGCCACCTTTCTGGATCTTAGTTCACAGTGATATGATCTGTGATCTACTCTTATCTAATCTAGAGGCTGCAATATTATATTCCTGCCCATTGAATTTAAAACAAGCGTCTTCAGATATACGTATCGAAAGCATCAATACGCCGTCTATCTGCTTCCTTAATGGTTCAGATGCGTAAAGGAAGATGGAGAAAATTAGAGCTTCAACAAGTCTCATCTCTATGCGCTCCGTGACATTATTGTCACGACAAATTTTGCTCACCTAGTAAGTTGGCGATCTTAACAACTGCATTCTCCGCCCAGTCTCATACTCACAGTCACCAGTATTGTCTGCAAGGACTCTAAGGTAACACTTTAATTACAATGAAATTAGTTCATAAATACTAAATTCATTGAGATATATCTTTATGCAGACTAGTATAAAGTAGTAGAAGTAAACACTAGGTTAACAAAATAATTAGCTAACTATACTCACGGACAAAACTCATAATTATGTAGAAGATGTAAGCTATGCTTTTAATGCTATAAAACAATTCCATTATCTACGATACATAGTAAATAAATAAGAACAGTAATGTAAGCGAAGTAGTAAGGAAAACTTTTTAAGTTCAAGTTTCGGTACTAATGCTAAAAACCGACATCGATATTAGCAAGTATCATAAATGAATAACTTTATTTAAGTCCTAGCATGAGAATTATAAATCTGGATAGTCTAAAGTACTGGCTATAAATCAATAAGTTTCTTCGTAATGCCAAAGATGAGAAATTCTTGATGATGAACGTAACTCATTTCAGTACCTACCAATATCATTTTCTTGAAAAAGAATTGTTACGATTTGTATTAGTTTTGGTGTAGCAGGAGCTTGTCGAAGAATTGAAATATGTTGACTATTCACATTGAAGATAAAAATGAAGTTTTAGTAGTGAGAATTTCTTTTACTAAGTCTAAAGTAGAAAGAACATTTACTATAACAAATGATGTTTGTGAAAGTATAATTATCTATATGTGCACCGAAAATATGTAAGTCCGCGTTCTCTCAATCTAAGCACTGCTCGTTTATTTATGTGTTACCATAAAGGAACATGTACTACAGAGGAGATTGGATTAAACACTTTTGGCAAAATACCTAAAATGGTGGCTAATATTTAGGCCTTTCCAACGCTGTCCAGTGCACAGGTCATTGTTTCAGTCGTTCTTCTACCTCACTACTGGCAGGTGCTAGAACTGAAATATGTTGAAAATCTACCATCGTGGCAGAGGGATCGAAGAATAAATGGAAAATAAGAAAAATTTGGCGAACGAGATCTAAATTGAATAAGAAAGTATTTTCTTGGACAATAACAAAAATGTAGAGAAGATCCCGACTGTCGAAGAATGTACCTCCATGGACATACCGTCGATTTCTCCTGAACGTTATTCCGTTGCCTCAAATTTAGTCCAGTCAATTTATAGTTAAGTCAAGTTTCCAGGAAGGCGAAATTTTAGAAGCATTTCATGTTAATTTTTGGCAAATGGTCTTTTTCCCCTATTTCGACCCCGCTGAATCAGAATCTGCTGGTTGCCAAACCGAAATCCCGACCGGAAGTGAGATATTCAAGACGGCGGCCAATATGGTGCCGAAACCGGAAACCGGAGCTGTAAAGCTCCGCTTTGATACAGGAATGCGTCCAAAGCATGTAATTAGTAGATGTTTTTGAGTATGGGGAATTCAAAATACACTTCAAAAAGCTTTTTCTGCTGTTCTCAGCTTACTGTTTACTGATGCTAACGATATAGGAACCTTGCAAAGTTCATGCTTCTGAATTTTTTTAAGATCAATATTTCTTCCCCATCAAATACATTCCAGTGCATGACATTTGCAAGAAGCTTTCACCTGAGCAAGTCACCCTCTGCTGGCTTTCCATGCAATCACTGGTTGTGCCTCGTCGTCCAAACTTGCATCCATAACGAAGATAGGTGCCTAGAAGGTTTTCTGTGACGAAAACTGCCAGCTTCTGAACGGACTTAGATGCTGGCCACTTGGTGAGAACGTTCTCGAGAACGTAGAGGCTTTCATCGTCAAATTGTATAAGGTACGTAGACATACGTATTTAAGTTGAGTTAACGGTATCTTATGAAAAAAAATTATTCTAACAATAATTTTTTTTAAAGCAGGTTGATCCTAGCGTTGCGTGTGCAGATGATGCCCGCAGTATTTTATTTGGAGCTGTGAAAAAGTCAGAAGCACTCCCTTCTACAATAAGAATGTGCCACTACCAAGTGAGTTCTGAATTATAATAGGTGATAGGTTATAAGACTGTGAAAACGTTATTTAATCTATTTGTAATTTGACAGGTATGTGTATGGAAGAATGCTCATCTTCCCACACCATCGCTGCCATCACTTGAAGACAGCTGCTGGGCCGTTGACGGCGATCAAGTTGTCTCACGATTCATGACACTGGACCTCATTCCTAAGACGTATCCAGAAGTTGTCATTTGCCACTGTAAAGGACTTTGTAATTCGAAGAACTGCAGTTGTAGGAAGGCAAATGTCCCTTGTTTAAAATTCTATACTCCCTGCAAACGTACCTGTCTCAATTCTGGAGAGACACAGTAATTTTTGTATGTTTTTGTTCATGTAAGCTTTTTTTTCCTAATTGAATTAAAAGTATAGTTCAAATGGTGTTTCAGAGGTAATTTTTGGAATCCTCATGCTCAAAAACATGTATAGAGACGCGTCACAGTCGTTTTTACGTCAAAAATGGGGATGATGGTGCTGGCGAAGTAATAGCCGCCATCTTGGCCACCATATTGAATTTACCCAACCAATGCTTTTTTGAAGTGTATTTTTGAATTCCCCATACTCAAAAACATATAATTACATGCATTCCTGTGTCAAAGGGGGGCTTTACAGCTCCGGTTTCCGATTTCGGCACCATATTGGACGCCATCTTGAATATCTCACTTCCGGTCGGGATTTCGGTTTGGCAACCGGCAGATTCGGATTCAGCGGGGTCGAAATAGGGAATAAAGGTTATTTGCCAAAAAGTAATATGAAATGCTTCTAAAATCATTACAGAGAGCTTTTATCGATATTTTGACTAAACTAATATACATCCGATCTCGTAAAAGGTCACGTACTCCAACTTTTTAAATATGTTGTTAGGACCTATGCCAATAATAAGAAACCAACTGTGCGAGCTGCGCAATGCCCAAGAAAACAGCGAAATCTTTGCACTTGTTTCGGTTCTTGCTCAATATCTCCTAAAGTATGCGTTGTACAGAAAATGTTATTATTCCCTTTTTAAGGTAGATTAAATTAGCTACATTTTATGTATCTACATAGGTATAAGATGAGCTGAATAAATGGACACACCCATCTTCAGGTTTGTGACTTTTCTGGAGATAGACGTTCGTTGCAGCTGAGCCCAAACCATTGAGAAGGACCAGGAGGTCTACCGTCTTCTCCAATAACGATAACACGATCAAATATTGGAACTGGATAGTTCTGTGATAATGATGTCCCGATCAGCGTTTTCTTCGGCAAGTTTCACTGCAACATCCTACTGCTCAAATGCATCTCGAAGCAGTGCGATGAGGCGCCTCTTGTTGTTATAATTGGCCAATAGTTTTTCCTGAGGTACTTGGATGATTCTGGACTCCTCAAAAGGTATATTGTATTTTCTTATACTTATTTTTAGTATATAACTGATGTTTGTTGTGCTCAAAACTGTTTACATCCATTTTTCCCAAAATCCATTTTATCCGAGATGCCATTTTCGAGAAAACTATTGGGCCTACGGGCATCCTTCTGATCTCAAATTAAATCTAAATAAATACTACAAATTCATTACCTATAACTTTACTCCTGGGATGAGTACTTTTCCCGATACTTGGCAACACAAATAACCAACACGAAATTTTTTCACTTTTTGGAGACAAATGCCAATGTTTGAAGAGCTGTATCACGGAAAAATCTGGACTTACGTAACTCGGTTTGGGCTTAAATTGCAGTAAATTTAAACTAAGTAATAATAACATTTTCTGTACAATGCATACTTTAGGAGATATTGAGCAAAAACCGAAGCAAGTGCAAGAATTTCGCTGTTTTTTGGACATTGCTCAGCTTATATAAGAAGCTGAAAACTTGGTTTCTTACTATTGGCGTAGGTCCTAACAACATATTAAAAAATTAGAGCTACATGACCTTTTCCAAAAGCCTTGCCTTTTTTTATGTATAAATTGACTGGCTTAATTCTGCTATCAGTTTAGTTAATTTAAAAAATGTATTACTAATTTTTCAAGTATTTCAATCTATTTCCTTATTATTTTTTAATGAGATGCGGAAAATGTTTTCTGCGCCGTTCACTAAATATTTCCCGCACTTATTCGGGAAGTAACGACTTTCCGCACGCAAATTAAGTACAGGAAATACCCTTCCCCGCACGTTCGTAGAAAACATTAATTTCTGTGTATTTTAAAGAGCAACAAGAAATTGAAAAAAATGTTTGAATGGTATA
This sequence comes from Rutpela maculata, assembly GCA_936432065.2. NCBI lineage: Eukaryota > Metazoa > Arthropoda > Insecta > Coleoptera > Cerambycidae > Rutpela > Rutpela maculata. Next base: position 111,610,805 of record OW386290.2, read on the forward strand.
TCTCTAATTCTAGCAGTGTTGCTCATTTTTACCGGATCCGGTGTAGCATACAAGCTATTTTAAAAATTTAAACTCTCAGCCGCCACTGTTTCAATCTCGTCAAAATAGCATCTACCTGTATTTTCTTTCCGACCATATCTAATCATTTACATCCTGTCCGGTATAGGTACGGCTATTACGGCCCGCCCACCTTACTTAGCGTCTCTTAGAGGCCTTTTTTTACACCCCGACCGGTACCCGTGCACGTGAATCGCCTTAGGGCATCATAAATGACCTGACTAGACCCACTGAGATAATCTATGGTCCTCGAGGTACGATTCTAAGATGGAGAGACGAGGGTCTAAGCACCCTTGCCGAAATTGATGACCAGGTCAGATTAAACAATGTGATGGTTATAAATGAATCTTTTCACAATTTTAATCATCATTTTCCAAGCGAGAAATAATGATTTTTTAAGGGAGATTGAGTCTTTGTAGGGTGTTATGAGGGCTTTCAGGTGAAATAAGAAATAAGGGATTTTTTGCTTTAAAAGCACATTCTAAGGAAGTATGGAGATATTATTACGTATTTTATATTATTGTATTATTAAAAATTTAATGCGCATAATGTTTTAAGTCTTCTGCTGATCAATATACTATATGAAAATATCCACAATTGAAATGCTGATGTTATAATTTTTTTAAATAAAGTTTGCAATTATATTATATTATTTCTTATGTTTGGTATTTTGCCACTGTAAAAATATTTTAAAATTTTGATGAAATAAATCTCTGCGCCAAAAGGATCAGACAGAGGCTGGTTTTAATACTTCTATTACAAAATGTCTCACACTTAAAGATATATAAACTGAAACAAAAAATGTTAAATAATAATGACAAAAACTAAATTGAAGGCAGTTGACGTTTCGAAAATTGTTTTTTCCGTTATCAAAACTTTCAACAGCATCACGAAGAAACTTATTGGATTTAGTTAGATTTTTAGACTTTTTGGCTTAATAATTGTCATATTGGCATTTCAAGAAAATTGTTAATTTGCTATATTTGCTAATATGGATATCAGTCTTCAGCATTAGCGCTGATTTTAACATAGAGTAATGTGTCCAAAAAGTAGATGAAGAAGTAATTGAAAAATTCAAAAAATGGACAACCTAAATACCTTTGCTTTCTCTCCAAAACACACAAGAACTGCGAGCGGTACTTGGATTTTCTTTTTAATACATTTGCAGTTGTCTCATCAGTGGCTTCTTGAATTCCGGCAAAAATAAATTTATAAATCAATATCTTCCATAATTATATTTTCATAGCCAAAATCTTGGAAAATGTGAATTCAATATACCTAATGCAAAACTCAATAATAATCACAAATAATAATTGCAGTAATTACATTTTAAGACGCTTGAAGGAAAATTCTTGTTATAACGCGTCGTGGGTATTTCTCGACTTTTTAATTTTTTTCTTTTATTTATTTATTTAACGTCGGCCTATTTCCGTTACCAAGGCCTTTCACTGACGATGCCAGGAGATGAGCTGCCCCCAACCTGAAAATGTACCGAACCTCTTCTTTATCTAATAGTAGGGGCCTTTTACTTGACTAACATTTAATAGAGAAGGGACCGACTGCTTTACATCCTCTCCAAAGGATGAGATATCCACTGTGTAAACTTCATCTTCAACTCAAATACATAGCTTTTATATATACATTGATATGCAAACCGCTAGAAGGTGGGATGAGATCGCCGTGCTTCCACAGATGAGTTTTGCCCGTCCAAGTACTAACCGCGCTGAACGTTGCTTCACTGTAAGTATCGAAATATGAAGAAGTTTATTTTTAAATAACTGTTACAAGCATGTGCCTCCCCGGAACCTAGCCCGGAGCCAACGAGACAACCACGGTGCGCAGCGCCGCGCCATGGTGAATTTAGAGTTGGGCGGGGCAGCTCCATCTTATAGAAAAAAGGCTTAAAATTAACAAATAGTACACAAAAATACTTAAAGATAATTGAAAGTTAACATAATACACTAATTTTGTGCGCGCACAACACTATGAAATTTTGGCTGTTGACTATGAAAAAAGCTAAATGAAAAAACCCTTTCGAGAACTACCGCGCTCTGATGGTATCCCTGCTTCCAGGAAAATATGGTCGAAATGAAAGTTAAGGTTTAAAATGTTTTAATTTTTAGTAGTTTTCAGTCTGGGGGGGAATTTAAAGAATAAAAGGACAAAAGAACAAAAATGATAAATAAAAACAAATTAAACAAATAGAGGGAGGATAGAAAAGGTTAAGGATAGTGATAGGTTGTGGTAGTCGAGAGTGTGGTTAAGGAGGTTGCCGAGAGATAGGCAACGCCTGGTAATGTAGGGGGCATCTAATATCAAAAAGTATTGCATTATGCTGTTTGATTCGGGTTATGTTGCGGGTTAGGCGTTTGAATTCGTATAATTTTTGTGAAATGTCTTGGACGTAGTTCATCGAAATACGCCAACAGTCAAGGTGCCTCTACACTCGCCGCTGCCTTTGTTATTAAAATAACTATTGATAATTACACAGCCTCGCAAAAAGAAAAAAAATGGATCTGATGTGTAGATTGCTTGATTTCATCTAATTTCAAAGTTTCAAGCTTTTGGAATGATAAAATTGTCCTATAGGATTATTCTGTAGGGCAATAAATCTATTATTACACAGACCCACAAAAACAAAAAAGTATCCTGGGCTAGTCACCAGACCCACATATTCCCATGCATCTTCACTCGTTGAACACGAATCTAGCATCAGAATAGGACCTTCCTGGACGAATTTGTGAGTTATGATGGAGAAAAGATCGAAATTTATTAATTCGTCGTACTAACTTACATATTTCAAGATCATTGGCAGCAGCGTTGGCGTAAATTGAAGAAAGTTCTAATACATATTTTCGAGGTGGCAGATAACAATAAGACTCATATCCCAACAATAGCCCATCGACCCCATAACCCAATCAATGAGCAATTCATATTACCAAAGTTCGTAAATTTAAAATAAAAATTCCTCGTTCAGTGATGCTTTCATACTCTTTATCTTCAAAAGATATACGTAATGATCCATTAAAGCAACAATAACCTAACCGAGCAACAAATCAATGACCTAATAAATCAGCAATTCATATTACCAAAGTTCGTAAACTTAAAGCAAGAATTTCTTACATTCGGCGATGCATTCGTACTCTTTTATCTTAAATGACCTGCGTAATGGGTTTCCTCTTTTTTTCTCCTATCTTTTCCTCTTTTTTTTCTTTGACAACGATTCCCTATTCATTGTCCAGCAAAAGTCAGCTACCATATTGATGTCCCATCTACCTTAATACTGTCTTTCCATTTCATTAATATCTTGATAAAATAATTCGCCTTGTTCTTCACTGTAATCTCCTAAGTTTTCAGGGAAGTAGTCAATGTGTGAATGAAGGAAATGCAATTTCAAATTTTTTAGACATTTCGTGGTCATTCTGTATCATGTTGGCTACTATATTTTTGTACCTTCCACTTTTTTGTTACCTAAAAATTGTTCTACAACTTCTTTAAAACTAACTAACTAACCCATGCAGCTTTTTGATGTCAGTCTGTGTGTTACGGGTTAAATACTCATAACGTTTTACTTCTTTGTCAAGAGCTTTGACAATGAGGAGGCAAGAGAATTTTGGAACATTCGACTAATATCTATTTAATGACGCTCACTGAACCAGGATTCAAAGAAATTATTTCTCTCCATTTTTGACAATCATTGACAATATTTTCAAGTCACCACAAATTTGCCATTCATGTACTTTGTACTGATCTTTTTCAAAACCAATTCTATATTTGAATACTCTTCCTTCAGGACTCTCGAATGGGCAACAGGCATCGGTGTCAATTTATTAGTATTGTGTAGCAGTACAGTTTTTAAACTTCGCGTGGAAGAGTCCAAAAACAATCTCCATTCATTAGGTTTGTTTGGTTTTAGTTCATCCACCTATATACACATGTTTGGAAAAGTTCAAAGTAGAAATTGATGCTTGTTCCATATTTGGTCCATTTTTCGACTATAAATAGACTATAAAAAAATTGTGACGTTTAAGCCCACAGATTCGGATTTTGCGGCTCAAATAACATAAAGGTAGAATTTTTATTATTTTTTTTTTTTGGTTTTACTTAAGTTTGATAATATGAATTGCTGATTTATTGGGTCATTAGGTTGTTGGGCCGTTGGGTTATTGTTGGTTATGGGTCATTACGTTGGGTTCTGGGTCTTATTGTTATCTGATATATGATTACCACCTAGAAAGTATGTATTGCAGCTGTCCTCGATTTACGCCAACGCTACTGCTAATGATCTTGAAATATGTAATAAAACGAATTAATGATTTTCGAGGTTTTTTCGATCGTGACTCATAAATTCGTGTTCAACGAGTAAAAATATATGGGAAAATGTGGGCCTGGTCACTTGCCCACGATACTTTTTTTTGTGGGCCTGTGTTATTATTATTATTATTATAACATACCGACGAAAAAAATATATTTTTGTTACGAACTGCGCAAATATTGATTGTACTTGTTCAAAATCATTACATTATTATTGTTTTTAACAACAATAATAAATTATTTTAAATAAATTCATTATGCACATATGCATCTTTCTCTTTGTACGCCACTGACGGCTTTATATAAACAAATAACATATACAAATAATATACCAATCGATAGAAAAAATAATGGTCTTTATTTTTATATCTTGTAAAATTTTGATTTATTGGGCCGTTTTAGAGGTATAGCCAAACATGTGTCGTTGTTGGAAGGCTCCTCACCTTTTTTTTTTTTTTTGCTGTGGGGCCTTAAAAAAAAGAAAATAACAAAAAGCAAAGAAAGGGTCTTATGAAAAATTTTATACTCTATCGAATGGCGCCAAGATCATTCCTTTAGCTCTTACCGTTTTTAAGAAAAAAAAATATATAGGTAGATACAGGCAGCCCCTTTGAGGGGGGCAGGGGGAGCAGGCATCATTTCTCGAGGTAGGTCTGTTCGAAAATCTACTTATTTTGACTAGTTCTATTCGTGGTTAAAAGGATTTTCTATTACTCAAAAGTAGAAATATCAAAACACCTAATTCACTAAGAAATAACTCGTTTTTTGATTATAATGACCTTCTGAGCAGGACATTTTTTGACGGCTTTGAGATTTTGAAACATCAGTATTATCATCATTAATTTTATATCAAATTCAGCTTGTAACAACGAAACCCCCTCAGAACTTATTTTTATGAGTATATCTGGGCACCGAGGACTCTAAAATTATACAATTATTTATGAAGTCAACTGGTAAATAATTTAAGCTGATATATTCCACCTCGCATCATTTTCCAGCGGGAAGAATTCTCATAAAGGTTGAGTCACCCCTACGGAGATTGTCAGACAATTTATTATCAAAAGTCGGACAGGTCCTATTGTTAAGGATGTTAGGTAACCTAACAGGTACACCCTCATTATTTTACCTATATTAGAGTCAACCTGTATGCATTCCGTGCGATATTAGAAGACACTTTCCCACACTTTGTATAGATTTAGTTAGGGGTGATCTGGGGTGTGGAGGTTTTAAATTTGAAAATGTTTACAATGGGGGAGATGCAGGTGGATGAGCTATTTTTAAGTAATGTACACTTGCAGACACATGTGGATTCTATATTAGTGGAGAGGTTCATGTGTAAATCTGGCGAGGCAATTTTTTGTTAAAGGGGATTTCGATGCTCGATTGACGCGTCGGTTTGTAACCGCCTGTTTGAAACGTCTGGAATAAATATGGGGGGGTGGGAGATGATTAGAGAGGGAAAGCCAGAGCGTTGTTAGAAAATAAATACTAAGTGATGTATGCAATTCAAATTTTTAATTTTCTTTACGATTGGATTAATTTGTATCTGTCGGTTTAGCAGAAAATAGAAATCAATATTCCCTACTGAGCGACTCAAAACACTCAATATAATAAACAAATAGGTCATTTTTTAAAGCATTATACAGAGTGTCTCATAAATAAGTAGATAACTGCGTGTAGATCAGGTCAAGATTTAAGGATTTATTAATATTTTTTTCTATAGCAAATGCATCCCTGAGGATATATAGCACTTAAATGTCTGTGCCAAAATTTGGAAAAAAAATAACATTTTGGATAATGTTTGACCTGCAAGTATTCAACATGGTACACTATTTAGGTTTATTCTAAGCCTGAATCGATACTAAATTGAATTTAATTGAAGAATTAAAACTTTTCCACAAAGTTTTGTAGAACTTTTTCGTACATCAACTAATTTGAAAAAGTTTCCCAGCGAGCACTTTCCTTAAAATTAGCAATAATTCGACAAAAAATAAGAATTTACTTTAATTATCGCGTAAAACTGACTTCTTCCAAAAATAAATGTACGCATTTTGTACATCAGACATGTTATACAATTGGGTTGTTGCACTAAGTTAAAATTTTAATAAAATCTGTGTTTAACAATAACATTTCTTCATAAAAGATCATTAGAAACCTGTAAAAGTTGAAAATAAAGTCTTATAATATTACAATATCAATTTTAAAAATACATGCATTTAAAACGGAGGTGACAACATAACGGCAGTCTGCAGAGAAGTTAGTTATTAAACGACGAAAAAAGAATACGAAGTTATAAACTGTTGATAGTGATGGAGAAAAAAAGAGAATAACGTCAATTGAATTTGACATTATACAGGGTGAGTCATGAGGAACTGTACATACTTCTACCCTAAGTAGAAGCACCTAAGACGAATACCAAGTGACCATTAAAAAGTGTTTGTTCCCTTTCTTCACTATCATACAGAGTGATTTATGAATGAAACCAAAAATTGTTTTGGTCATAACATTTTAACGGTTAATCCGATTTGCCTCATTTTTTACAATAATGTACACTGTTGCCTAACAACCATCATACATATCCAAAATTTAAAAAATCCAGGGACGGTTTCAAAAAAATTTGTTGGATTGCTTCGTATACGATAGTTCACCCTGTATATGATTTATTTAAAACTTGATATGAAATTTGTATAGGACACAAATAGGTGGTAAAACTTGAATACTTGAAATTTTTGTCACACTCTCAACGATTTTTTTTATTAACGATCAGTTTTCAAGCCAAATGAAAAGTTTGGCAAAATGGAATATTTTAATGTATACTAATATTTATTAATACAAAAATTTAGCTAAAAAATATATATATATCTACATAACTCGTGCCTAGGTTTAATAAAAACCATCATTTTAATCAATTTCCAGGCCAGGTCTTAAAAATGTTGCTGATGTGGTTCATCTAAAAAGTTGCCTCTGTATGTAATTTCTCCAATTAGTCAAATTGCTTCCAAAAAGGACAGAAATAAGTGGCCAAATTTGTGTTACCTAACTTTCCCCCATTTAAAGTGTCCAACCTAAATGTTCAGTTTAAGATGAATTTTAACGAAAATTGTAAATTTTTCGAAATATTTTTAAAAACCATCCTGTTCAATGCAAGCATTGAATTTAAAATAAATACAACATACGGATCTACGTCCTTTAGTGCCTGTTATTATGTAGGTACTTCCATTTTATTTAATTTTCAGACATTATGCATCCATTTTTGTTGAATTTATGGAGATCATAGACGTCTGTGACAATTTGATATTTTCATTGCTTGAAAATTAAATAAAATGGAAGTATCTACGCAATAACAAGCACTAAAGGGCGTAGATCTGTATGTTGTATTTATTTTAAATTCAATGCTTGCATTTGAATATGATGGCTTTTAAAAATATTTCGAAAAATTTACAGTTATCGTTAAAATTGATCTTAAACTGAATATTTAGGTTGGACACTTTAAATGGGGGAAAATTAGATAACACAAATTAAACTACTTATTTCTGTCCTTTTTGGAAGCAATTTGACTAATTGGAGAAATCACATACAGAGGCAACTTTTTAGATGAACCACATCAGCCACATTTTTAAGACCTGACCTGAAAATTTAATAAAATGATGGCACTTATTAAACCTAGGTACGAGTTATGTAGATATTATTTTTTTTTAGCTAAATTTTTGTATAATAAATATTAGTATACATTAAAATATTCCATTTTGCCAAACTTTTCATTTGACTTGAAAATTAATCGTTAATAAAAAAGTTATTGAGAGTGTGACAAAAATTTCAAATGCTCAGGTTTTACTACCTATTTGTGTCCTATACAAATTTCATATCAATTTTAGATAAATCATATACAGGGTGAACTATCGTATACGATGCAATCCAACAAATTTTTTTGAAACCGTTCCTGAATTTTTTTAATTTTGGATATGTATGATGGTTGTTAGGCAACAGTGTACATTGTTGTAAAAAATGAGGCAAATCGGATTAACCGTTAAAATGTTATGACCAAAACAATTTTTGAACAAAATTCATAAATCACTCTGTATGATAGTAAAGAAAGGGAATAAACACTTTTTAATGGTCACTTGGTATTCGTCTTAGGTGCTTCTACTTAGGGTAGAAGTATGTACAGTTCCTCATGACTCACCCTGTATTTAATAAGTTTGTTCAAAAACCTCACAGTATATGCACCAGTGCTCTTCAGCTTATGTATAGTCTCACTCTATCTCCTTCTATTATCTACACTGGTACAGTATTTCCGACTGTGTGAACAAACCTAGTGTCAAATTCAATTGACGTTTCTAGCTTATATTCCCGTTTATTTTAACGCCATAAAGTTATGGATAAATCTAAGTTTAAGTGGTGTTTTGTGCCGTACTATGTAAGTAATACCACCAATTCACCAAAAAAACTATTCTTCAGTATTCCAGTAATGAATGGTGAACGTAAAAATGAATGGTTAACTGTTTTTCTAATATTTATAATCAAAACTATAGCTGTAACGTACCTCGCGGCTTTTGTTTAATCTCTGCAACGCTAACACGACCATCTCTTTTTAAAAATCCGCTGTCCATAAATATATCTATAGAAGGTAAAATATCAGAATTGGCTTTTATAAATCCTGCCTCAGTCATTTTGAAAGAAAATAAATACCAAACGCTAAAAACTTCTAATTAAATGTCAAATTCAATTTTGCCAACAATGTTAACTTGTTCCTCTTCTTCTGTTCTGCATATAACTTCACATCTAACTACCCTTATGATGTTACTTCCGTTTTCGTGGTACATTCAAATAGTCGAAGTTTAATAATTTTTTTAAATATGTTGCGCTTAGAATTTTTCTTTCAAACTAAACATATAACTAAATTAACGCCTCCACTACCATATTTCACCATTTTGGAAAATTCGTCAATTGATAAATCAGTTGAAGAAAGCAGACTATTGAGTGTACACAAATTTTGTTCTGATACATCTCGTTTCCAGTAATGTTTTTTTTTTTTGAAATTGATAATGTATTAAAAGAGCAAATCTGTACTTTGATCGGATATATCGGGGTCCATATTTTTTGAATCTATGTAATCTAGATTTGACACTATAATCAAGTTGACTCTGTGAATCGTTAAAATCTCGTGTTAGTTCTAGTGAAAGACATGAAGTTATACTAAAGCATTGGAATACATCGTCAAGTAGAGATATGCTTTTTCCGGGTATTAAATAATTTATATTGAAATCACCAGATAACACTACGTGTTCATGGCTTTTTGAGACGTAGGTAAGAATATTGTTCAACATATTAAAAACATTTTCTAATTGCGTACCAGGAGATTGGTAAACTGCAATGATTGCAAGTTTTAAGTTATTAGTGACAGTACTTACTGCGCATATTCACAAACTTTCTCACAAAGAAGATTAGTTGGTATGTCAATGTATTTATTGTTAACATCATATTTTCGATAAATGGCTACATGACCTCCATGGATTATTGATGTCCGACAATAAAAGGATAACAGCCCGTATTTATTTATTTTAGCAGATTTTATTTGTGCTTCTTGCATCCAGTGTTCGGAGAAACAAATGAATTGGGGTTCTTCCTTGGTGGCAAAAATTTCAAGTTGATTTATTTTATTCGAGAGTGATTGTATATTTAAATGCATGGCTTTTTGATAAAATTTAGTTTGATTCGTTATCTTGTCCTGATATTGATACAGTTGTGTACTTTCTCGAGCGAAAACGATATTGGCTGATTTCAACCCCCCGGCCAATCAGAATTATGTAATGTATCTATATGCCACGTAGGAGTATAGGTATGTTTTCCAATATATGTTTTTAATTGCTCACACTCTACCTTTTCTATATCAACATCATTTTTTATATATTCTAAAATATCTTCGACAGTAGCATTATCGTTTTGAAATTTGCATAGCTTTTCTTTTCGACGCCTATGAGTTTACTTCCTGAGCGATCGTTGAATTTCCAATGATAACATTCTTAGGCTTTTTAGTTTTAAAGGTAGATTCAGCTCGTGTATCTTTTTCTAACCCATTTATATCGCGTTTGCTTTTAGTCCACTTCGATCCATTGTCATGATTTGTTTTTGTGACCGATGAGTATGTTTTATTATTATTCTCATTGACGTTCGTTGCTTTAGTGTGCACGTTTGATTTATTTGACTTTTCTCTCTTTGTGTCATCTGCTTTTAAACACGTTTTTACTAACGGATTGTCACCGAATCTGGTTAATAAATTGAATAAGTTGAATGTTCGACTCACGTAAATCAATCACTTCCTGATTGAGTTCCTCTATGACTTCTTTTAGGGAATCTTCTCTTGCACAATTGTTTTATTATATTTTTATGTTCATAACTGTCAACCAAGGCAGATTTTGCATCATCGTCACTTTTATTAATCCTTCTTGGTGGTATTATTTATTGATAATATAGAATTATTTCTGGAGCACTTTTAAAACTCGTCTATTCTCTGGTACGCACGACGAATCTATATCAGGGACAATTAGGCAATTTAAGGAAAACTGCAGCGAACTATCTATTGTTATCAATATATAGGTAATTCATAATATAATTATAAGTTTACATACGTATTCCATATAACAGTTCAGAAATAAACACATGAAATCAATTTTTTTAAAATTTAATACTTCAGTGGATAAAGTACCTTCATGCTTAACACTGTTTATTTATTTATTTTATTTACTTATTTATTTATTTGAATACAACCACCCAACAGGTAACCAATTACAGGATGGGAACATTACAGTAGAAAATACGAAAACAATATAATAACTAAAAACTAGCTAAGCTAACTAAATTATCACGACATAAAACATTGCAATGATATAAAAAAAATTATAATAATAGAGATATAAAGAATAAGTATAGGAGAAGTACAAAAAAGAGAAGGCTATAACTCATAAATTAAGTTGTTTAATTGAATGAATACTACAGTTAAATATATCAAGCTGATCTTGCTGTAGATTATAATTATTACACATGAAATATAAATGTGAAAATTTTAATAAATTTGTCCGAGGGATAGGAAGATAGAAGTATCACGATTCCGACTTGTTATACGAGGTATATGAAAATTTATTTGTTCCAAAATTAGAGGGCAGTCACACATTTTGTGCATAATTTTGTAAAGAAGACTATTGAATGTATTATTCTTCTATTTTCCAAATTAAACATGTGAAATCTGTCCAGCATAATATTTTGCGAATATGCAATTATTGGGTAGGTACCATCTTCAACAAAGCACAAATACTTAACAAAACGGCGCTGAACATTCTCAATATTATTTATGTAGATAGCATATCCTGGGGACCATATCAACGAGCAGTATTCCAATTTTGATCGTACAAATGAATAGTACAGCAACTTCATAACATCAGTGTTGCTGAACCCTTTACAGTTTCTTATTATAAAACCTAAACTTTCTAAAGCTGACATGATGGTGAAATTAATATGCTCCTTAAAACTAAGGCACTTATCAAATATATGTATAACTGTTAGATCACGGTTTACATGAATGACTTTTTAAAAACTTTTATTTAATTAAATGGAGCCAACGTTGGCTCTTGGAGAAGGAATATAATAATAAATTAGAAGTGTTGCATTCTAACTGAGTTTAATAACTGATTCAACAAAGCGTGTTTAGTCATATTTATAACATACAGAACCTGAGTAAGCAAAATATATAACAAAGGAATTGCAGTTCTGCAGTCTGCACAAGTTATGAGAAACAAAGGTGTAATATGATATCTTGAAGATAAGCAATTAATAAGAGAAGCTGTTATCGTGAAATACGATATACCTGTGAAGGTTTATTATGGCTAAGTCGCAATAAGATAGCGTGTAATATTATATAACAACTTCCCCCTTAATAAAAAAGTTGATGTTATGCAGCAACTTTTGAAAATTGTTAAAATGTTAAATGAATATAATGCAAAAATAAATTGAAACAATGTTGAATGAATACAAAGCAATATAATAAAATAATGTAAAAGTTAAAATTGGTAAGCGATAATAAAACATTACATAACGTAATAAGGATAAAATACAATAGTCTAAATTAATAGACAAGGGTAAAACTCCACATGAAAGTCTATGTTAACTCGATGTCCTCTTCTTCTTGAGGTCTAATACCGGGTCGCTTTCTTGGAGGGATCAGTCTAGGAAATTTGGTAAATACTCTGCTTCGCTCTGAAGGAGGTGAAGGAGGGTTATCCGTTGAGGGTTGGATTCGCAATGCTCCACATCTTCTTCTTCTGCATTTACAAGTTATGTAAAGTAGAACTAATAGGATGATGAGAGTGATTATGAAGTATGTGAACCAAGATACATGTTTGGTCACAAAAGGTTCGTTTATGAGGTCGTCTAGGTCTTTGGAATATTGCTCTAGTTTGTTTTTAGCAATATCTAAATCTTCTAAATCTCTTCGGGCAGTTGATGGTAATGTGAAGTGGTTCGGAATTAATTATCAGCCATGTGTTGTCTTCAAGTTCTTGGACGTTATATCCTTGACTAATGATGAAGGAAGTTTGACAATTTTCTGGGAGTTTCGGCAATGGTTTTAATATTCTAGCTTCACAAATGGCATTTTGGTCGATAGGATATGCAAACAGGTTCGAACATAGTTTGGTTCCAAAATAAAGTGGTTTGCATTCTTTCAAATTTTGTATAGGTATGTACATTAAAGAATCATCGTCTCTCGCGATAAACTTTTGTGAAATAGATAAAAAGTGATGTAGACCAGTTCTGTTATCAAGTACAGGTATAGGGTACAGACGAAAGGTGTTGTAATTTTGAGGTCCAATGAGAGGTATTGTTAAAACAAATATTAAGTTAGAATCTAGTTGAAAAGCTTTTAGTTCAATAATATCCAGATATTGAGCACCTGCTGATAGTTTAATTGGAAGAGGTAAATTGTTCCTTCGCAAACTCTGTGAAATCTCTTGTAACGCCGTTACTAAGTGATCAGGTGTTATGATTGATGAATGAATAATTCCTAATCTGGCGAATGTTATTGAATTTAAAATATCGTTTAGATTGTCTTCGATATACAAATAGCTGGCCATTAGTTGTTCGGAAATGTATAGAAATTTTAATTTTATTTCGGCAGCTTGGATCGTTTGAGTCATGGTTTGAATTGTGTGCTCGATTTCTTTGATATCTTTGTTAAATGTTTCCTCATCAATTTGTAATTTTTGTATAGTTGAGTTGAAATTTTTGATAACAGAAGTTGTAACTGAGATTTGATTTTTGATTAAGTTTTCTAATTGATGTTCGTCATTATTTAATTTATTTATACAGTTAGTGTAGTACTCGCTATCTTCGGCGTCTAAGTTTCCGGTGATTGATTTGAATATTGTTCCAAAACCGTTAAGTATTCCGCGTTTATATCTCTTTGTGTCTGAAAAGACTTCGTCAAATTTTGTTTTTATCGAACTAGCTATTTGCATTAAAAGGTTAAACTCTGTTTTAACTTCGCTTCTAAACAGGATTGATTTTTGATCAGCACCATCGAGGGTGTTCAAGATTCTGTCTAAATTATTTTGATTCTTGTCAAAAGCTAGTTTGAGGGATGAAATATTTTTATGCACTAGTAGAGTCCATTTGTCATTTGTCACCACGATGTCCGTGTCTTGGTGATAGTATACACCAACAGTGTTATTGATCGGGATAATTTTGTATTGACAGAGTGCTGATCCGAACAGCAGGAGAAACCTGAAAATAAATTTAATTTTCAGTATATGGTTTCATTCTATCAAAATTTACTTTAGTCTCTTGTTTTGTTTCGAGATTTAATAGGGTGGCAGAATTTTGAAAAATTTCTTTTATTTTAAAGGGACCGTTAAATTTGTTTTGTAGTTTGTTCTTAATTTGTGATTCTTTTACATAAACTAAGTCACCTATTTTGTATTCAGGTCGTTTTTGGGGAATATTTCTGTCGAAGCGAACTTTTGCTTTCTCTTTTTGAGATTGTGTTCGACTACGGGCTATTTTATAGTAGTGGGATATTCTATTGTTTAAATTTCTAACGTATTTAGTTATTAATTCTTTTTGGTTGTACAAAGTTTCGGGTGGTCTGTTAGATGTATGACCAAAGATAAGTTCATATGGGGTAAAACCGTGTGTTTTATTTACCGAATTGTTATAGCATATTACTGCATATGGTAAAATCGTGAAAGGATGTTCGTTTGGGTTTTCAGTTTTGTGGATTCTTACCATTTCGGCTAAAGTAGCATGAAATCTTTCTATGGATCCGTTCGATTGGGGGTGTCCTACGCTTGAATAAGTTAATTTTATGTCGTAGAGGGTGCAGAGATCTTTGAGCAAGCGGTTGTCAAATTCGCCACCGTAATCGCAATGGATTCTTAATGGGGTACCATAATGTTGGAAATATAACAACAAAGTGTTTACGACAGATTTTGCGGATTTATCCGGGACTGCATATGCTTGCGTGAATTTAGTTAATTCGTCGCGAATGGTTAAAGCGTAATTTCGAGTAGGGAATTCAAATAAATCGATATTGATTCTTTCGAATGGTGTTCTTGGGGTTTCTGTGACTACTAGAGGGTTATTAAGGTTTTCCGGCATACTTTAGTCTTTTGGCAAGTTTCGCAATTTTTTATAAAATTTTCAACGTCTTTAGTTAGACCTTGCCAAGTGTATTTTTCTCTAATTCTTCGAATCGTTTCATTTATTCCGCGGTGTAGATTATTTTTACCAAAATGATTTTGCTCCAATATAATTGGAATTTCATCTTCGTCGGCAGTTCTGACGATATCTTGACAAATTACTACTTTTAAGTCTTTTTCCGCAAAAATGAATGATAGGATTTCAAGAATGGGGAGGTCTAAATTATTTTCGACAAAGTATGTCTTAGAGAGATCTAGAACATCTTGATTTTTAAATAATACCAAAAATAAATGTTCGATTACAGATTCAATATCGAAGGGTAGAGGAATGATAAAATATCTCCTATGTCTGACCGTTTTGCTTGATACAACATTGATTTTGTCGTTATGAAATTCGGGATTTTCTTCGAATATGTCCTCAATGATTTTGTGATGGAGGTCTTGTAAGTTGTTTTGTTGGAAGAAAGTTATGATATCTTTGTGTTCTCGGTATAAGAGTTGTTTGTTTGAGGCTTTGATTTTTGAATAGTCTATTAAAGATGTTGTTTTATATAGGTTGGTGAAAGTTTCAAATTCTCGGGAAATTTGTTCGTTAGTGATTTCGTTGTTATCATCTGGGTTTTCGTCGTCGTCTGACTCTTCGTCATTCGCGGCTAGAACCTTTGAATAGAATTTGGAACATTCGGAAAAATGATTAATTTTGATTCTGGAAAGTGCGTCCGCGTTCTTATTGATTTTGCCAGGTTTATAAATTATTTCGTAGTCGTACTCTTCTAATTTGAGTCGCCAACGGGCAAGTCTACTTCCTGGATCTTTTATAGAGAATAGCCAGGTGAGTGGTCTGTGGTCGGTTACAAGCTTAAACTTTCTACCGTACAGATATGGTCTAAAGTGCTTTACACTCCATACTATCGATAAAAGCTCGCGTTCAATCGTTGAATATTTAGTTTCTGCACTGCACAAGGTTCTAGAAGCATAGGCAATGGGTAAATCTTTGCCAATAGGCCCCTGGCTCAGCACTGAGCCGACGGCAAATGCGCTCGCATCAGTGGTTAGAACGAAAGGTTCATCAAAATTAGGGTAGATTAATATCGGAGTTGTCGTTAATGTTTGTTTCAAATCTTGAAAAGATTTCATACAATCATTGTCGAAGAGAAATGGTATGTCTTTCTGTAAGAGTTTTGTTAAAGGCTTGGTAATCTTGGAGAAATTAGGGATAAAGCGCCTATAATATCCGGCTAAGCCTAGAAATGATTTAATTTCTTTTTGATTTTTTGGTTGAGGGAAATTTAGAATAGCGTCAACTTTCGAAGGATTCGGTTTTACGCCGTCTTTTGTAATGAGATGTCCTAAATAAGCGACTTCTTTGCGGAGAAACTCGCATTTGTCGGGTTGAATTTTGAGGTTGGCTTTTTGAAGGCGTTTAAAGACTTCAGTTAGACGAGAAATGTGTTCATGAATTGTAGGAGAGTAAATAATGATATCGTCCATGTAGACGAGACATCGTTCATTTTGAATACCTAACAGGATGTTATCCATAACTCTTTGAAAAGTTGATGGAGCGTTTTTGAATCCAAATGGCATTCGCACGAATTCATAATGACCGTTCTCAACTGTGAAAGCAGTTTTTTGAATATCTGCGGGATTAATTTCAATTTGGTGGAAACCAGAAGCCAAGTCTAAGGTTGTGAAATATTGGCATTTGCCAAGTTGGTCTAAAAGATCGGAAATGTTAGGCAGAGGATATTTGTCACCAATTGTAACCTCGTTGAGTTTGCGGTAGTCGACTACGACGCGCCATTTCTGTTTACCAGAAGCGTCCAGTTTTTTGGGAACTACCCAGACAGGAGAGGACCAAGGTGAGATTGAGGGTTGAATAATACCTTGACTTAACATTTTCGATACATGGGACTTAACTTCTTCTTTATGGACCTGAGGATATCGATACGATTTAGTGAATATCGGTCGGGAATTTTCGGTGTCAATAGGGTGTTTGATTTCATTAGTAAAGGTCAAATTGTCTCCTTCTAAATAGAATATATCTTGAAAGTCTAAACAAAGCTGCGTTACTATTTCGGCCTCTTCTTCGTTTAGATGATCCAAGCGCAATTCGTTCCTGATTTCGAAGGATCTGTCCGTCATTAGTTGTTGGTCAGAGTTTTGCGCGTTTAAGTTAAAAATTGACTTGAATTTATACATTGATTGTCATAATTGTCATAAGGTTCGTAATTCAAATGATGAGCTTTTTGCTGGTTAAAGCGATTAAAATTTGGGTTAGGTTGGATAGCTGACGGTCGCTGTTGCATAAAATTAGGGTTCGGCCTTATGGCTGAGGGCCTGTTTTGCTGTGATTGATTTGGCTGATTATTTTGAGGGAATGTCCTCTGACCAAATTGATTACTCGGTTATGCGAAGTTTTGATGCGAAAAATTTTGGGAGTTTGGGTTTCCTTGGAAACTTGGTCTCTGGAAGTTTTGAGACTGTTGCCTTGTGCGGCATTCGCTTATTACATGTCCATTCCGTTTACAGAAGGAACAAAACTTTTGTTGCAAATTGGGACCTTGTGGTCGCTTTTGTTGAATTACTGGGTTTTTGACCGGACTATTTTTTGGGAATTTTTGTTGTTCAAAATAAGAGAGTTGTAGCTCTCTACGGATTCTAATAATTGCGTTCATTATAGTTGGAGGGTTACTGGCACGTATTATTCTGCCTAGATTTGGTTCTAGACCCGTTAACAAATTATTTAATGTCATAGTTTCGATCAGGTTTGTTTGCGCGGTTCTTTGCTCCGAAGTTAAATTTTGTTTTTGCACTGCAGCGTGCATTTTCGCATTGTGCGTTTGTAGACGCGAAACAAATGTTAATGCGGATTCACCAGGCAATTGGTGAATTCTTTGTAGGTCTTGAATAAGAGCTGTTAAATCTCTAGAGTCACCGAAGTGGGTTTCTAGAAGTGCTTTAATTTCTGGCCATGTGGCAGGGTTACGAGAATTGATTAGTTCGGCAGCTTTGCCTTTCAATTTATTTTTAATATGAACAGTTAATAAGATTTTTTGGTCATGAATTGCCATGCGTTGGGCACACTGACATGAGTTTAGGAAAGTTTGGAGGTTGATGGCGTTACCATCGAACTCCGGAATTAACGAGAAAATTTCTGAGAGTTTGTAAGGCTCTACCTCGTGCTCGACTTGCTCTGGTTGCTCGGCTGTCGTCGGCACTACTGGTTGAACTGGTTGAACCGGCTCTGGTTGAGCTCTGTCTGGCATTTTGCTTTTTTGTTTGGAAATTTTTTGAACTAAAATTGGTTGCGTATCAGCAGTATGATACGGAAATTAAATTAAATTAGCTTGTTACGTTGCGTGCGTAAATGGATTGTATATTAGCTGTATAATACACAATGTTTCGTATTAGCAGTATAATACGAAAATAAATAACTTAAAATTAAATGAACTTGTTTCGTTGTATTTGTAAAGGAATGGATTCACTTTGACAAGAGAACTGGCTTTGTGCGCCGAGTGTATTAGCAGTATAATACACTTTTAATAAAATAAGTTGCGAAAAATAATAAAATAGTAAAATGGTACGAGATGATTCTTAAAATGACTTACGTTAGTTTCGTTTCCATGGGTAGGTTCTTCGTCCGTCAAGGGATTGGGATCCGCCACCACCAGTGAGGAAGGTCTCCTTGTTCTCGTAGATGTACACGCACTAGTTAGGCACCTTCTGCAGATGTTCTCCTTGTTCTCTTACGCTTCACTACCAGTTAGGTTTCTTGTTCTGATGATGTTTTACGGATCCTACCGACTGCGCCAATGTTAGATCACGGTTTACATGAATGACTTTTTAAAAACTTTTATTTAATTAAATGGAGCCAACGTTGGCTCTTGGAGAAGGAATATAATAATAAATTAGAAGTGTTGCATTCTAACTGAGTTTAATAACTGATTCAACAAAGCGTGTTTAGTCATATTTATAACATACAGAACCTGAGTAAGCAAAATATATAACAAAGGAATTGCAGTTCTGCAGTCTGCACAAGTTATGAGAAACAAAGGTGTAATATGATATCTTGAAGATAAGCAATTAATAAGAGAAGCTGTTATCGTGAAATACGATATACCTGTGAAGGTTTATTATGGCTAAGTCGCAATAAGATAGCGTGTAATATTATATAACATAACTCCCAGATCGTTTATTGTATCAGGTCACTGCAAAATTTGATCGTTTATATGTTAGTTATAATCGATGGGATTACGGATTTTGGAGAAGGTGAATATGTTACATTTGGATATGTTGAGAGGCAAGCGATTGGATAGACACCATTCATTAACCATAGTTAGGTTATTCTGAAGATTTACACAGTCATTTTCGTTTTCTATTACGCAATATATTTTCAAATCATCAGCATATAAGAGGCTCTCTACATTGAGATTAGCTACAATATCATTTATGAAAATAACAAACATAAGTGGGCCCAGTGCAGAACCCTGGGGGACGCCGGAAGTGACCTGAACATCAAACGACTTGTGACCACGATATTCCACATACTGACACCTGTTCTCTAGATATGAAGAGAACAAATCTAATTGCATCACTGACAACCCAAACTTACTCAGTTTCTCTAATAGAATACCGTGACCTGTTCATGGATAGGAAATAAATCACTGTACAAAAAATTTGATCCCACAAATTTTATAATGATTAGAATAATAGTTAACACGTGTTTCTTTATTCTCATGGAACTAATAAATCAATAAAGCAGATAAGCACTTTGAAACATTTATATACTTATAATTATAGGCAAGGTAATTTGCGGAGTATATTATGTGCTGCAATTAAAATGGCTATTATAATTCAGGTGTATTAATTGGTGTAATTTTCATTAAATATATTAATGAATATCGGCAATAATATATCATTATTTCTAATCAGTCTAATTTCATTATTTGACATTATAAATAGGCATAATTATAAAAATTTCCATCACAAAAAATGTTATCTGAGATTTTCCTTCAGTAACTGTTAGTGGAGGGGCTATACAACACAAAACCATAAAAATCCGTTCTGGAGGGTGCCGCAACCCCCCGAAAAAACCACCCCTTCGGTGACATAAGCCTTATTTTACTGATAACTCGTTAACCGTTGAAGATATAAAAAAAATTCTCTTTATAAAAAAGAAAGCTTGACTAATTCCCTTAAAAAAAGTCCTATTGTAATTTTGTTGTATGGTTTTCGAGAAAATCGATATTGAATAAAATCCAACATTTGTATTTTTAATGCGCGCGAATTTTCGTTTATTTGAAATTTTTTTCGTACAAGCTAGTAATAAAAATCAAAATGGGTTTTAATGGGGACATAAAATACTCTCTTGTGTTGCTATTTTCGATGGCTATTGATATTTATTAGTATATAAAAATAACAATATAATATAGTTATCTCTTAATTTTTTGCGCCTCTAACTATTCACAGGCCCATAAAAAATAACTGACTTTAATTTAAGTTATAAATGCATTATCTTTTAGTTCAAGGTAGTACTTCAATGCAGAAAAAGTTAAGAATAAAAATATTCACATTTACAAATTTACCAGCATGTTGAAGTTAGTAAAATTTTGGCCAATTTTTGATTGCTTCCTAAAAATAAAAAAAGATCCAAACATCTTGAAAATTTAGCTCAAACAATTATTCAATAAAATGGAGAAAAATGAAAAGAGAAGAAAAACGCCCAAACTTTGGATTACATTTATGAAAATGGTTATATTGGCAAAATCAAAATAAAAAATTGGCAAAAATTTGGCTAACTTCAACATCCTGGTAAATTTGTAAATGTGTATATTTTTATTCATAACTTTTTCTGCATTGAAATACTTACTACTTTGAACTAAAAGATAATGCATTTATAACTTATATTAAAGTCAGTTATTTTTTATAGGCCTGTGAATAGTTAGAGACGCAAAAAATTAAGAGATAACTATATTATATTGTTATTTTTATATACTAATGAATATCAATAGCCATCAAAAATGGCAACACAAGAGAGTGTTTTATATCCCCTTTAAAACCCATTTTGATTTTTCTCCCTAGCTTGTATGGTTTTCGAGCAATTCAATTTTTTCTATAGGCCGCGCGCAATAAATTTCAAATAAACGAAAATTCGCGCGCATTAAAAATACAAACGTAGGAAATTTTTTTAATATCGATTTTCTCGAAAACCATGGCATATACAACAAAATAACAATAGGACTTTTTTTAGGGTGTTAGTCAAGTTTCTTTTGTATAAGCAATTTTTTTATATCTTCAACGGTTAACGAGTTATAAGTAAAATAAGGCTTTTTTCACAGAAGATGTGTTTTTTTTGGGGGGGGGGGGAGGTGCGGCACCTCCCAGAACGGATTTTTGTGGTTTTATGATGTATAATTCCTCCACTAACAGTTACTGAAGGAAAATCTCACATAACATATTTTGCAAACTGGTGTATTTTTTACTTTACCGACTGGAGTATAATGATACAAACAAAGACTATACGGGGGTATTGCCAATCCCTGCTATACAGGGATTGGCAAACCATCACCTGCTGAATATTTTCTGGAAGAAAGTTTAAATAAAAATAATGGTTACTTGTTGACAAATTCAAAAGGTTGTAAATTTAAGGGTGGAGGAGCCGTGTTTGAGCAAATGCTTTCGTAATTCGGCAGTTTCTCCTATATCCCTGAACCGATTGAAATAATTCTTCGGTAGGCTATTAGAGAAAACTTGATAGAATGATACCAGACGAGAAAACTTTTTTTTCCTTCTTTAGCTTTTAATAGCTTAGGACCATACTATAAAGTTGTCTCTAAAAGCCCATCAAAAAATTTTTTTAATCGCTTCAGGGATGTAGGAAAAATTGTCGAATTACGTTCACCGCACCTGCTCACCTTAAGTTTCCTTCGTAGTAAATAATTATATAAAAACAGTACATCCCTGCAAAAGAAAATGGAAAATTTCTATGTTCAAATAGGCCTAGAATGTTTTAAAACGTCTAGATTATAAGTTTGAGCAAAAAGAACACCCCTGCCTGTCTGTCTGTCTATCTGTCGGTCTGTAGACTATCCTTCTGCCAGTCTGTAACTTTTTTGTGCGCACTACTCTTGAATGGTTTACGATATGGACTTGAAATTTAGTACACCTATGTATTTGTGTATTATAACGAGATCTGGAATAAGTTTATACTTTTATTTTATTCCGTTGAAGGGTTGGGGGGTAAATAGGTAAAGCAGCCAAGTAAAAGTCTATAAAATTGGGATTTAGTGTATATACGAGAAGCTAAGGTTTCAAAATTTCACTATCACTATCACCCCCATTACGCAAAAAATGATATTACGATTTAGTGTGTGTAGAAGAACCAAATGTTTCAAAAATTTTTGTTGGCGCCACTCACCCCGAAACCTGACTATCTCCCCCCACCGGAAATCTGAATGTGGAAGTAGTGATTCCTTTGGCAGCGGGTTTTTACTACAATATACGGTTTCTGAAAGTTGGTAATAATCATTTTCTCTATATTTTATTCGACATGGGACTCCTTAAAGAAAAAAAAAGAAGCAAGTAAAATTATGTGTACAAATTGATAAAAAGATAGTCCTACTAAATTTTGCTAACACAGTTATCGAAATTCAGTTTCCAACTTGTAATGTCAATTTTTCGAAATTATAAACTTTTAATGTCAGCGCTAAATATCACTATTTGAGTGGTTACATATGCTTCAACCATTAAAAAACTAAGCTATTCGATTTCAAATGCTTCTCTGTTAAAGAGAGAAAAGTATAGGAAATATTTTTCTTTCTCTAGGTAAACCATACGTTCTACATGACCTATGCAATACGGTGGGGTCAGGAGGAAAGTTTTTAGGATTCAATTTTTAGCACTATAGAGCCAAATATTAAATCGTTATTATTGTTCTTCAGTGTTTCAACCCCAAGAAGGACGCAACACTGATATAATTAAAACTTTCCATTTTATAAAGCTGATTAATTACAGTAAAATAGAGGTGTATATCTACTTGTTCGTAATACTCCGTATTACTTCCACATCCAGTGGAAGTATAGTGACGACGAAAAAAAATTTTAAAAATCGTATTGTTTAAATAGGCTTAGAATGTCATGAAACGTCGAGATTTTAAGTTTGATAAAAAAAATTCCGTCTGTCGGTCTGGTCTGTCTGTAACTTATTTTGTGCCCACGATTACCTCGGAACCGTTTAAGATATTGACTTGAAATTTGGTATACGGATGTATTTTGACGTAATCTGGAACTAGATTATATTTTCATCTTATTCCGTTGAATGGTTGGGGGGTAAATTGATAAATCAATCAGGTAAGAGTCTATAAAATTTTATTATTTTAATATTTAGTATTTAGTACTTCATTATGATATATCAATACAAAGGATGACTAATAATACTACTGAACAAGGTCTACTTAGCTTTTGCACATTTATTAATAAATAGTTACAAAGTTGCTGTATTCGGAAGCGATATAAAAATGTAGGTACTAGGTACCCATAAAGTAAAAGTTTAATTTTTTTTTGATTATAAAATAAATTAAAAAAAGAAACTATTAGCAAACATTATATTTTTCTTCAGTTTATTTAAATGTTTATGTACATTAAGATGGCTCAAAAATCAAGTATTTGTAAGAGAACCCAAAAACAAATATTTTCAAATTTTGCGCTCTTAATACTGACATACCTTCAAGACTGAACTTTTCTATGTATTTTTTTATGCGCAAGACATTTTTTCGTAAATTTACGATAGAAACGCAACGTGAAAATGCAATAAAATAAAAATCACACAGAAGTCGCGTTTTCAGAATTGTCCAGAGAATAAGAATTAATAATTTCTTTTCAAATTAAACCCTCAAGACTCTTATAAGGCCCCCTATAGGTACAAAAATAGAATATTAGAAGTTTATTATTGTTTATTTGGAATTTCTTTTGCACAAATTATTATTAATTAATCAAATTTTAATTATGTTAATATTTCAAGGTTTTTCAAATTGTTTAAACAGTTATAATTTATTTAAATAATTGTATCTTGCTGTACATTTGTAAAATTTTCATTTTTTTTAAATTTCACCAGTTTGTTATTTATTCTTGTTGATTAAAAGTTTGCTAAAGGAACTTTGAAATTGTTAAAACAATTTATTATTGTTTTTATTCCTACCATCCATTTCAGGAGAGAGAGTTGTAGTATTTTAAAACTTTTGAATTTTTCTTCGACTGTACTGATATTTACAAAATACAGATCATTCTTTAAATAATCGATGATTGTTTAAATAATTGATAATTGTGTCCCGAAGAAAGATGATAATGAACAGCAATAAACTGTTAAACAATTCGCAGATTTCATTAGCAAACTCTTAGTCAACAAAATTAAATAGCTAATTTGTGAAATAAAGACAAGATGAACATTTCACTTTATACAAAATATAATTGCTGAAATAAATTATAATTGTTTAAACAATTTTAAAACATTGAAGCATTAACACAAACTAGAATTAATAATAAATTGCGAAAAAAAAAAAATGCAAATAAACGATAATAACAAAAAATAATCGATACTCTATTTTTGCTGCTATGGTGTCATTTCTTTGGTCCTATGTTATGTGAAATTTGAAAAGGAATTAATTCGTATTTTCTGAACAATTCTGATGAGTAAACTTGTATGCGCTTTTTATTTCACTACAATATCACAATACTGTCGCAAATACAAAAAAAATATCCTTTTCTCGTAAGGAATACATGGGATATTTCAATATTGTAAACAAAATTTAGCGCAAAACTGATAGAGCCCAATAAAAAAAGCTTATAAACTGAGGATGGATGCTGTCTTTTTTCTAATTTCTGTAGAGTTAATGGTTTCGTAGATATGAAAGGTCAAAGATGTCGTTCGAACGTTCATAAGACGAAGTATTCAATTTAAATATTAAATATCCAAAAACTGTGGCACTTACATAGAAAATGCTGACGGTTAAAATAAAAGATTATTTATTAACTAAGTTTTCTAATAATGATGTTTGCCTGTTACTGTATAGAGTCTATATAAAGAAGTTATGACAGAAACAATGTGGGTCTTCAAATTTTTTGTTGACAAAACTTCACCATTTTGTTGCTGCATTTGCCAGTAATTAGAAAAAATTTCAAATGCAGTTTTTCGTTAAAATATAGCTCGATGCTTAAATTATTTTGCCCCTTTTTAGCCCTCGTTTTATCAAAAAATTGCACTTTAAACTATAAGATATTTTCTAAGAAACTTAAAAGTTTTGTTTTTGTTTGCAAATATCACAATAAATATTGTAGAGAAAAAATAGAGGAGATTAAAAATAAAATTTATAACGGAAAAAATGTGCGTTTTCATATTTTTTAAATAAAAACGTCGCCATTTTGTGACAGTAATAACACAGCCCCACAAAAAAAAAATTTTTTTCAAAGCAGCGAACCAGACCCATGTATCTTTATGTATTTTCGGTCGCTGATTCTGAATCCGAGGTCAAAGAAAAATTGTACACCTCCAAAATCATTAGCTTTAGCCAAAAAACACCCCTGGAATGGGGTAAAAAGAAGATTATCCTACGAGAATAGTTGTTACATTTTAATCAATCGAATTATACAAATTAAGGTTAAACAGCAGCGTACATACAATAGATATGAAACACACCCCCAGGGAGGAGCGAAAACTAGCCCCCATATATAAAAAAATCGATCCAAAACAGCAATGACTGCTGAAAAAGCTCGAAATATCTAAGTTTTGTTAAAGTAATAAGAAACTGCATCAGGTTCGACGTAATCTTCATAAACTGCCCCTATAGGGTTGAACAACCACCCCCAAGTTTAAAGGACACGAGAAAAACAAGAAAAAACGTAAAATCCAACAGGATTTCTATTTTCATGGATGCTACGATTGGCTGAAATTGCGTAGTACTCTAAAATAGGACTAGAAACTTACGTACCATCAACGTCTTACAGTGTCAACCCTCAGAGGGTGTGAAAACTACCCCCTATGTAAGATTTAACTATAAAAAGTTACAGTGACTTCTATAAAAATTCGAAACACCTGCGTTGTGTGAAAGTGAGAAGAAACTAGACTATGTTCGACGCTGTGCTTGAAAACCACTCCTACGGGGTTGCGAGATGCCACCCCTACACCCGTAGGATGCTGGAAAAACAGAGAGAAACTAACCGGATTTACATTTTTATGGATACTATGACGTTTCGAGTTTTTTCAGAAGTCACTGTGACTTCTTATAGTTGTTTCTTACACAGGGGGTAGTTTTCACCCCCTAGGGGAGTGGATTTGAATAACAACAGTGGTACGTGACTTTCTAAGTCTAACTCTGAGTACTACGCAATTTGAACCAATCATAGCGTCCATAAAAATGGAAATACTCTTGGATAAATGTTTTTTTCTTGTGTCATTTAAGATAAAGGGTGATTTTTGGCAACGCTGTTGGGGTGATTTTCAATAATTGAGCCAACACTACTGCCGACTTTCCTCATTTTTACAAACCTCCGGAGTTTCGAGTTTTTCGAGGGTCAGTGCAGCTTTATTCAAGTTGAATGTTGAATGGGGGTAGTTTTCACACCCTTTGAGGACATTGATGATGCGTAAGTTTATAGTTCTATTTTAGAGTCCTACGCAATTTCCTGTCGGATTTTACGTTTTTTCTTATTTTTCTCGTGTCCTTTAAACTCACGGGTGGTTGGTCTCAACCCTATAGGGGTTGAAGATTACGTCGGACCTGATACAGTTTCTTATAACTTTAACGCAACTTAGATATTTCGAGGTTTTTCAGCAGTCATTGCTGTTTTGGATCGATTTTTTTATATATGGGGGCTAGTTTTCGCCCCTTCCTGGGGGTGTGTTTCATATCTATTATATGTACGCTGCTGTTTAACCTTAATTTGTATAATTCGATTGATTAAGATGTAACAACTATTCTCGTAGCTTAATCTTCTTTTCACCCCATTTCAGAGGTGTTTTTTGGCTCTAGCTAATGATTTTAGAGGTGTATGATTTTTTTTGTCCTCGGATTCGGATTCAGCGACCGAAAATACATAGGGATACATTGGTCTGGTTCGCTGCTCTGAACATTCTTTTTTTTTTGTGGGGCTGTGTAATCTAGCAAAATTTAAAAAAATACGTATCAAATACTGTTTTTGTTAATACATTACCTGTTGCCTATTTAAAGCACTTGCTTTAGAAAAAAAATCCATACGCCGCGCCGCATTGAAACGGCCACTTTGAATTTCAATTTTTACCTCAGATTCTTAATTAGCAATCCCAGATACAGATATAGGTACCACGATAAAAAATAAATCAGCAATACTTTTTTAAATATTAATTTTTTTAATTTAGGGGTAGTTTTCCCTTGAGGATAACAGCAAATGTCGAGACTATATGGAAACTGAAGAAAAAAACTTTTGCCATAAAAATAAGAATTATAACAAAAATATCATTACATATTACATTACTAATTTCGCATATTATTTACCTCAACAGGTACTGCGGTAATATATAGCTGTTAATACATAAAATTAATAAGAAAAGAAATTGATTCAAAAGACATTTTGCTGTAAATGCAAAGGTGTGGATTATCATTTAAAATATACTTACTCGCTGCCACTGACCTTCAATCCCAAGCAATCTCAGTAACCCTCTTAACAAGTAGGTAATAAACCCTCCCAGATAAGTCAACAGGTATTTTTGAACGCTACTTTTACATAACTCTACTGACCAACTTGAAATATACCTGACAAAGTCTCAAAAGCAACTAAGAATGCATTTTTAAGACATCTTTTATGGCCACACTTACAAGAGAACTGTATATATTATATTTTTAAAACTTGTACTTATATAATTTTTTTGTACCTTAGTTAAAAAAATAATTTAGCATAATTGTTTTTTTTTATGTTTTAGAAGCAAATAAGAATATATTTTTTAGAATTATTTAATGGCCACACTTACACAAAAGAACTGTATATATTATATTTTTAAAGCTTGTACTCATTATATTTTTTGTACTTTATTGAAAAAAATAATTTACTCTAATTGTTTTTTAAAATATTTTTTTAAGTATCACTTTTAAAGCTTGTACTTATTATATTTTTTGTACTTTATTAAAAAAAATAATTTACTCGTATTGTTTTTTTAATCTGTTTTCATGTGTCATAGTGTATCTATGATATTTAATTGTAATTGTACCTGAAAGAGAAAATGAATAAAACAAGGCATGTGTTTTAAAATTATTTTTATTAAAAAATATATTTACTTAAAACTAATGGAAGACATCCTAAAAAAATATTAAAGCTTCAATCACAAACAGACAAAAATCTGTACAATAAAAAATATACAAAATTAAAACTACAATATCACATCGACATATGTCAAAAGTTGAGCAAAACAATCACAAGATCATTAAAGTTAAAGGCACTGGGACATCACAGATAGATCATACTGTATACGAAAAAATCGACGATTAAGCTTGAGCCCATCTATCGCAGGGTACTTGCAGCTCGGGAGTTTGATATTTGCAAATAGCATTCTTGTCCCCGTGGCAGGAGATGTCAACATCAGGCCCAGTGATGGATGTCCAGAAGAATGTGCCCGCCTCTGTCCTCGCAAAGTGAACTGGGATGTACCTTTGACCTCGGAACACAGGAACGACATCCAGTTCACCGTTCTCGTACACCGGAACACCAGCGAAGTCCTCACACCTATCGATATCTTCAAAGATTTCATTCTCTAGGATCTCATTGGCAATGTTGTCGTTGATTTCCTCCTCGTCGGCGAAGTAGCACGGCTGGGGATTTTTTCTGTACGTATTCTTGTTGTTTTTCTTCATAACACACTTGATCAGCTTCTTGATTTGATGTATAGTCGACTTGGCCTTCTTATCGTTGACCTTATTGTCGTTGATAGAGTTGTTTGACGAGACTATATATTCGGAGTTGAAATTCATTTTGATTTTATTACTTTGCGCTGTTACTAGAACTTGAGCGTAAGCACGAAAGTGAATGATTTTTGTCGGACCTTGTCGAGTATATATAAGAGACCAGTGACGTCACGGACCCTTAGGATAAGGAAAGAGGGGTCCTACCCTCAACCTATAGCTGCGACGTATAGGGACAGGTGTGCACTTTTCGGTACAGCGAGTTTTAGAGAAACGCAGGCATATGGCGAGGTAAGCAGCGCGACGAGGATGGAGCTCCGTGTATAGGGTGTAGTGTGGAAGATCCGTGAGAATCGCGATCTAGTGTACGTTCCCACGATTTTACAAAGGCAGATGGTATACGTAGGGGTGTTTAAAAAGATTTTCGCTTATGTGTAAAGGTATATGGGGGAGGTATTAAGTATTGAATTTGACCCTTTCTTACCTCTTCTACATATTCTAGAGTATTTGATATTTGCTCACGTCAAATAGAAAAGGGAATTTTTAAATGGGGCCCACATTCTTGTGTGTTTAATTTGTTTCGAAATGCACGTGTAAAGCTGGGGTGAGGCTACAAAGAGAAACAGGTTGATTATGGTCAGTACTGTTGAATAATTTTCATACGGTTTGATGTATCCTTTAATTTTATCCGTTTTATTCAAGGGTTGTTTTTCGGATTGAGGAATTTTACCTGATATTTAGTTTATTCGGTTTAGAATGGGGTACTTTTGTGCAAAAATATAATATTGTACCGTTTACGGTTTACGGAATATTGAAGTAATAATCCTCTTGAATAAATTTGATGGGGGCGATAAAAACGTACAAACAGATTGTGGTGCAAAATACTTTGGCGCGAATTCTAGACTGATAATTTTTGCAAATAAATTTCCCTTTGAAGATGATAATGTCTAATTGTTATTATAATTTACAAATTCGACACAAGTGTTATTAAAAGATACACACTCTTGCCAAAAGTATTTAATAAATTATAATAAAACCTACTAGTATAGTGAAACATGTTAAATGTATACATTGTTCAGAAACAAATAGATAAAAAATATTGGTACGCAAAATACAAAAAAGTCAATGATTTTAAAATTTATGTTAATAATAATAATAATATAAAATGAGTATTAACTTATAATAAAATAAAGTAAACTGAAAAACGAGAATTTAAAAATATTTGTAATGGTCATCTACGGGGTGTTTTTAATTATGGTTCACAAACTACACCTTTTATTTAGGTAAACTGCAATTCTGAGTACTTGAGGCTCTTCAATTTGTTTCAACAATTAGAAAAACATTATTGATATTTCGGGATGGTGTTTTTGAACTTTCACCGTTTGGGTAGCGAGAACGCTAACAGATAGGACAAAAATTCCCTGGATCTTTTTTGCAGAGCATTGAATTTTCTACATAAAATTTCACAAGAGCATATTATCTATCATAGTAGAGTTTACAAACTAAGAATCGAAAAAAGTATAAAAACAATGGAAAAAATGGAAAAAATTCGTGGAGTTTATATATTGCATATTGCAAGTTTGGATCGACTTCCAACATTTTTCGAATTTTGTTGGTGTTATTTAAAAATTGCTATAAACAATTCATAAATGCATTTTTTTTTAAATATTTTTTCAGCACCTTAAAAATGCAATATCAGGTCTCTCACATTTTTTTTAGTATTTATTGTTGAAATGTAATTTTTTCATTTATAAACTACGAACAATTATCACAGGCACACAAAATAAAAAAAATGGTCTTTTTCTGGTACTCCATTGAGTAACCCATATGTATTTCGACGTGCTGAACAGGAATCAGTTGTCCGTTTAGTTCCATTGGCCACCATTTTACTTCCACATCCAGTGGAAGTATAGTAACGACAAAAAAATGTTTAAAAATTTTTATTGTTCAAATAGGCTTAGAATTTAAACGAAACGTCGAGATTTGACCGAAAAAAAAAATTTCTGTCTGTCTGTCGGTCTGTAACTTTTTTTTGTGAGCACGTTTACTCTGGAACCGTTTGAGATATTGACTTGAAATTTGGTACACATATGTACCTTAACGAGATCTAGAACTAGATTATATTTTCATCTTGTTCCGTCGAAGGGTTGGGGGGTAAATTGGGGTAAATTTGGAGTAAACAGGTAAATCAAGCAGGTAAGAGTTCATAAAATTGATATTTAGTATAGACAAGGGAAGCTAAGGCCTCAAAAAAATTTTGGCATTAGGCACCCCCATTACCACCCCCACCTCATTATTAAAGGGGATGAAAAAAAAATGTGATTTAGTGTGTGTACAAGAACCAGAAACCTCAAAATATTTTTTTACTTCATCCACCCAGAAAAAGACCACTTTTTTATTTTGTGTGCCTGTGATTATTAATAAACGAAAAGTTACTGGTTTTTTATAATTTCGCAAACTCTTTTTGCAGAAATTGCAATGTTTTATTTTCATCATTTTTAAATATTTTCATCATTTTTAAATAAGCAATTTGTGAAAATTGCCATATTTTTCTTAAGATAGTGTTTTGTTTTCTGAAAATGGTGCTGTATTTTGAATTGCACTAAACATGTTTACAGTTATTCAAAAAATATAAAAAATTGTTCGAATTCCTCGCTGTCAAATATTAAAAGCAGTATTTTTTAAAAACCGATTGATTACATTTTGCACCCACAAATAGAGGTGGAAAAATCCAAATTTCATTAGATAAATTGCAACTGAGATCACAACTATAATGTGAGGTGATGTGAGGTATTTGGCGTCAAGCATGGAGTGCTCCTTCGCCACAAAATTAAAACGACTCTAATGCCTGCGGTTGTTATTCCTACACTTGACAATATAGCCACAGTAGAGAGCTTTGAGCTATGCTGTTGTCTATTTTATTCAATCGCACTTGTTACGTAAGCTATAATGTTTGGTACCACCGCACATGTTATTTATGTCCTACACTAAAAGTTTTTTCATGTTAACCGATGTTTAGCCATATGTCAGGCGTCATGATTTATTTTTTAAGCACACAATTAAAAAGTCTGATTAATTTAGAGGACCAAGTATTTTTCTAATTATCTGATATACAGAATATTAATATTTCTATTTACATGAATACAGCTTATTTTCTTACTAAAAGTGAAAGTGTTGTTCCTATGTTGATTTCTAGGAAATTTCAACCGTATTCTAGAAATGTTTTTGCATAAAGCACCTGCGGATACTTACCTTGTAAAACTTAATTTATTCGGAAACGCCATATTTCATCTTAAATGGTTTTATGGTAATTTTTATTATGCTGTATGATTATAAATTTATTGCACCGAGCAGGTACTACTGTTTTTTAATATGGTCTGTTGTAAATGGAGGACGTTGACACATTTTTTTCGCAGTATGAAGTGAGGAATAAATAAAAGAAAGCCGAATAGTTAACTAACTTCATCAATTCAAATAAAAGTAATATTATTAGCACACAAAAATATCTCTAACAGCCAGTTTCACAATTGTTAGTTATTTTTTTGGTTCACTAACTAGAACCTGAAAGTTGTAATTATTAGTAAACACAACTTGGCCCTTACCTTTATACTAGTAAATCATTGGTCAAATCCTTTTACCTAACTGGTGAGAAAAAGTTCGTTATATCATCAATTAAGAAAAATAAACAACTTTCAAAAAGAAACAGAAACAATGTTTATTCAATACAAAATTGAATACTGGGTACATAAAGTAGAAGCTTTTTAATTTTTCTTTCCGTCAAAATATGCTAACAAAACTTTTTCATTAACACGATTTACCTTATGCTATCAAATTAGTATTTCAAATAATATTATAACGTTTGTTAATTTTGACATTAAAATTGAACTTTAAAAATACCTATCTCATATTCACGTTTATCGACTTCAAAATCTTCGAGTATAAATTTTTGTTATATAATTATCTGAACTCTTTGAAATATATTATATTCAAAATATTTCTGAAAAATTTTTCTCAAAAAAAATACGATTGTTAAATAAACTTTCAATAATTTTATAATTTTTTTCGTCTTTAACATATATAGTGAACACGTGTGCAGGAGGACTAGCATGGTAGAGTAGCTATAGGTGAAGCCAAGATGTCTAACTTGAGATTTACAGATGATACCACCATGGTGAGAAGGAGCTCATACCCTACTGGGGAGACTTCAGAAAATAAGCTCTGATTATGGTTTAAGTCTAAGTATAAGAAAATTATAATTGTATACCGAGTAAATGATAACCACCCAGACACGTTCAGGATGGGTGTCTGTGAGGTAACAAACAAAGTGGTATACCTTGCAGACCTTGTGGATAATAGTGGTATCTACGTATGTGACATTCGGAGAAGAATACAGATCGGAAGACCAGCAAAATTTGGCATGGCAGAGATATCACAATACTCATAAGGGACAGACTTGCTAACGCCCTAGTTTTCTCCATATTTCTTTATGCCTCTGAGGCATGCATCATTAGATAAGCAGTCAGAGGGCGTATTGATACTTTCGAGATGTTTGCTACTAATTCTTCGAGAAATGCGTCCCTAAAAGCGACTCTCGAGCATTTCATTCTTCCGATTTCTCTCATTTTTTGGCCACATCAACCTGAGAAAAAACAATATAGAGCAGGTGAGTGTTCAAGAAAAACTAGATTGATGATGAGAAAGAGCTAACAGACAACCACGACAGACGGCATAGTACCATCAGGCGTGCTATACAGCGAACAGAGACCAGGTAGAATAATGTATGTAGCACAAAACGTCTGACAAGACATTGAGAATAACAAGAAAATTTTGTATTTACAACATATCGCTAATTGTTTCGGGTGTGAGAGTTTATTCTAAAATAATGCAGTTTGCATTATAATATCAAATTTAATATCATTCAATTACAATCAGTAATATACTATTATGGGTAAAGCTGAATCTGTGTGGTAATAAAATTTGTAGTCGCGTCATATATAAAAGCTATTGAGTAGCATCCATAACATACCAAAAAACTCTCGACGGAATGTGTTATACTTTAGTTTTAAGTGCACAATATGTACATATTTTTTAACTTAACATTTTTTTTGTAAAAATAAATTGAAAAAAATATTTAGTAGAATAATAGAAACGATGCATTTTTATGCCAAGCACAATTTTATTATCTGTATTATCACTTAAAATATTTGAAATATCACACGCTCATATTGATTTATGATTTTGTATTTACTAAGATAAAAAACGTGCACGTGTGAGGAAGACAAAAGAAGCCATCAAACAGGTCCTTGCAGGCACAGGCCTGAAATTTCTTCCGAGCTTATAAAAAAGGGAGCTTTAAAAAGTCACGCTCATAAAAAAACATATCTATAAATTACAGAGGCCGCATTCCAACACTAGAAGTCATTTGATGTCCATTTAATAATAGAGGGGAGAAAAAGTATAAAAAAACGATGTATATTTAAGCTCCTTAAAGTTCAAGTCTTATTATACCTTGTTTTCGGACCTTTCAGTTTTTGGTTATCACGCACATGTATTAAGTGTATCATTTAATGGTATTTATCATTAAGAGTATCGAGAAAAATTGATGATAATTGAAGGTTTTTAGGTCGCTCATGGCATCTCTTAAGTGGGGTGTAAGGACCTATAAAATTACGTAATTACATATTTTATCGTTTACATAAAGCACTATCATGTACAGCATAATATTAAAAAGAACCGTTTTCATGCACTTTTATACCTTTTTACTTTCTACCACTTAAATAAGACAGGATAACAAATTTTCTTAAATCTACGAGAAATTAACTGATATGAAGGTTTCGACCTTCCCTGAAACCACTGTGATCATATTATCTGTCCTGATCGTCTGTCAGAAACAGACAGACAGGTGATTAAGTGGACAAATAACATTGGAAAAATGATCACAGTGATTTATGAGAAAGACAAAACTTGTAGTGTATAATTTTTAATTTTGTACGATTATTTAGAAATTGGAATAGATTGCGTTATTTCTCCCAAAAATAAACATTGTTTAAAACATTTCCGTCAATTTTCTTACAAAATATTCGTATAAATGAAGGCCCTCATGTTAGGGTAGACTTTTTCATTTTTGTCATTATTTAGGAATTGAGATGTTTTGCGATATTTATCCTAAAAATAAAAATTGTTTAAAACAACATTTCCGTAAATTTTGTTACAAAATATTCATATATATGAAAACCCAAATTGATGGGCATACGTACCGCATTAGCATTCTAAAATTTTTAGTCCCCCACCCATAAAATAAGAAGGTTACTAAAATTAGTTCAATATAGAAAATTGAGATAAGGCCAGATGTCTTGGGTCCCAGAAATATGAAAAAAGTGGTTTTTATAATATGTGTCTACGTTTATGTGGTCACGATAACGCCAAAACCAGCGAACCTATGTTGATGAAATTTGGCACAAGGATAATATTGTACATAACTTAAAATTTTTGATTTTGAATGGCCCTTTTGTCACACAGATTTTCTTATTTTTCAACATGATATCTTCTTTTATTGTACCATTCGAAAGTAGATGCTGATTTTAAACAGTATATCTTCACACTTCACTCTTTTTCGTTCATTTATGCTTCAAAAAGATTATATCAATCCAAAGTGACTTTTTTTTTCAAATCAGTCTGCAGGTCTTAATACTTAAGCAATCGGAAAGTTTTTTTTAATTTTCGATTTTTGCACCTGATTTTTCAAAATTTTTTATGAAAATTCAAACTTCTTTGGAAAATTTTGAAAAATCAGGGACAAAAATTGAAAATCTGGCTGGAGAGATCAATAAGCAAAAAACTTTCCGATCGCTTAAGTATTAAGACCTGCAGGTTGATTTTAAAAAATGTCACTTTTGGGGGCATTGTACGGTGGGAAAATCCTAGCCACTACTTCTATTAGCTGCCCATTTTTTTCTATATAGATGATGCTATTAATCCGCAAATGGCTGGAAATATCTTCACTGATGATTGTGAGTAAGTAAGTAAGTAAGTTATATAAAGTTGCATAAAAAATTATTTGTATTATTTTGATACAGACGTTCTTATCATGATACTATGAAATATAAGATACGCTCGGTACGAGTACCAGCTTTTGACCTGTTGTGCGCATAGCGTCACCCTCTAGTCAACTTCAAATAGAGCCCGCGCCCGCGACAGTCGCGTGTCCAATATTTACTTAAAAATACATCGAAAACTGCAATATACGACCTAGAAAGCTGATTGCAGGCAACTTTACTTCCACATCCAGTGGAAGTATAGTAACGACAACAAATTTTTTTAAAATTTTTATTGTTCAAATAGGCTTAAAATGTCATGAAACGTCGAGATTTTAAGTTTGAGCGAAAAAAATTTTCTGTCTGTCTGTCTGTCGGTCTGTCTGTCTGTCTGTCTGTCGGTCTGTCTGTCTGTCTGTCTGTCGGTCTGTCTGTAACTTTTTTTTGTGCGCACGTTTACTCTGGAACCGTTTAAGATATTGACTTGAAATTTGGTACACATATGTACTTTAACGAGATCTAGAACTAGATTATTTTCATCTAGTTCCGTCGAAAGGTTGGGGGGTAAATTGGGGTAAATTTCGGGTAAATCGGTAAATCAAGCAAGTAAGAGTCCATAAAATGGGTATTTAGTATACAAAAGAGAAGCTAAGGTCTAAAAAAAAAATTTTGGCATTAGCCACCCCCATTACCACCCCCACCCCCTTATTAAATGGGATGAAAAAAAAATGTGATTCAGTGTGTGTACAAGAACCAAAAGCTTCAAAATATTTTTTACTTCATCCACCCCCACTACCAACCCTCTACCACCACCCCCACCCCCACTACCGATGTAGCATATTGTTTTATATGTTTTTGGGGTAGACGATTTCCAATATTATGTTGTTAAAGTTACCTTGAGTAGTATGGATGCGCAGTGGCTTTCCTCGAATATTTGGATACTCAGTGACTTTTTTCGAGTATATTTCGAGTAGGTTACCTCAAGTAGTATGGATGCGCAGTGGGTTACTTTAAGTAGTATGGATGCGCAGTGGCTTTCCTCGAGTACAATGGATGCGCAGTAAGTTATCACGAGTAGTGTGGATGCGCAGTGGCTTTTCTCGAGTGCCATAGATGCGCAGTAGGTTACCTCAAGTGATATGGATGGCAGTGGGTTTCCTCGAGTAAAAAGGATGCGAGTGGGTTACTTCAAGAAGTATGAATGCGCAGTGGCTTTACTCGAGTAAATTGGATGCACAGTGGGTTACCTTGAGTAGTATGGATGCGTAGTAGGTTTCCTCGAAGAAAATGCTTGTAGTAGAGGCTTTACTTCTATCGTGTAGTTTACGGTACACAACGATTTTTTATATCTTTGTCTTGCCATTTTCTGCGTATTAGTTCGACATTCAGTTGAAGTATATTAACGCAAAAAAAATTTTTGGAAATTTTCATTGTTTAAATAGGCTTATAATATCAAGAACCGTCAATATTTTAAGTCTTAGCAAAATAAATTTGTCTGTTGCGTCGGTGTGTATGTTAGTCTTGTATCGTTTTGGTGCTCACGATTACTCTGGAACCGTTTAAGATATTCACTTAAAATATGGCACACTTATGTTTTTTAACGAGATCTGGAACTAGATTATATTTTCATCTTATTCCGTTGCAGAGTTGAAGGGTAAATTGAGGTAAATGGGGGTAAATAGGTAAATCAAGCAAGTAAGAGTTCATGAAATTGGTATTTAGTAAATATAAGAGGAGCTAAGGCCTCAAAAAAATGGCATTAACCGTCCCTATTACCGCCCCCACCCTATTATTAAAGGTGGTGAAAACACGGTTTGATTTAGTGTGTGTACAAGAGTCGAAGTCATCAAGAATTTTTTTCACTTCATTCACCCCCACCTCTATTACAGATGTGGCATATAATTTTATGGGGTTTTGGGGTACATGATTTCAAATATTATACCATTAAAGTTCCATAAGCAATTATTTCCACATAGTGGAGTGCAAATATAGTATTTTGTTGTAAGAGACTTGGATGTGGAAGTAGTGATTCTTTGGGCAGCGGTTTTACTTTTTAATATCATAGAATTCTATGACTGTTTTTGTCAGCACTTTTCATTTTGCATAAGGCCGTTGTGGATTTAAATGTTTGTGAAAACAGCTCCAAAATAATTTATGCAAGCACGTATGATCTTTTGCACCGTTGATTTTTCAACGTGTAAGCTTTTGTTTTTATTTAATATTAAATTTGAATTCATTTAATTAAACACAATAAATAGCAGTAGTAAATAATGTACTACTTTAATTAGTTTAATTATGAAACAGTGCATTTATCTAACGTTATTCAGGAAAATAGACAAACAGTCAAGAATGAAAAATATTTATTCTGTTATTTCGAAATAAATTGCCGGATTCTTTAATGTACGTATCTATTATGAAAAGCATTTTGCATCTGCAAAATACTGTTTTTGCAGTATGACTTATTTCAATAGCGCAGGATATATCAATGCGTTCTCTCATGGTAATTATTACAAATATTTAATAACCTCTATTGATTTGCTGAAAAATCTCAAGAAAATCTGAATTCGATTTCATTAAACAACACTAACGTACATCATTAGTTCTCACACCGCATTCTCTGCGCTGCGGTATCGTTCGCGAGAAAAAAAAGTTTTAAATAAAAAAGTTAGCTCCATCCTTTACCTTCATACGTCCTCAATACACTTGGTATCTAATTCGAAAGATAAAAAAGTTTCTCGCTTGTCATATTCGAGCCTGTAAAATTTCACAGTTTATCGACATGGTCTTAGAAAAAAAAGAATATTTTCTTTACTTATTAAAATTTGTCTTCATATTAACACATTTTATTAACAGATATAGAGTCATGACTCAGTAAAAATTTGAAATTAATTCGTTGTCCCGTTTCTGAGTTAGGACAAGTTAAACGAAAGAATAATTGTATCAATTATTTTATAATTTTCTCACATTTTTGGTTCTATCTTCTGTCTCGATCAACCAAAAAAATCGTAATTTCTTATTTCATTGAAGGATAAGATTCCAAACACTTCGGTTAAGGTAATTCTAGTTTACATGTAAAATAAAAATTGACCGCTGAACTAGCTGACTTTTAAGTGACGTAACAGCGGAGACTGCGGTAAGGGGAGGTATGCGTGAGAGCGTATCTTACTTTCTTAGTATCATGCGTTCTTATTTACTTTCACATCCAGTGCAAATATAGTAGCGACAAAAACATTTTTAAAATTTTTTATTGTTCAAACAGGCTTAGAATGTCATGAAACGTCGAGATCTTAAGTTTAAGCAAAAAAA
Source organism: Rutpela maculata (assembly GCA_936432065.2). Classification (NCBI taxonomy): domain Eukaryota; kingdom Metazoa; phylum Arthropoda; class Insecta; order Coleoptera; family Cerambycidae; genus Rutpela; species Rutpela maculata. Next base: position 111,650,125 of record OW386290.2, read on the forward strand.
TATTCTGTCTGTCTGTAACTTTTGTGTGCGCACGATTACTCTGGAACCGTTTAAGATATTGACTTGAAATTTGGTAGGCGTATGTATTTTAACGAGATCTGGAACTAGATTATATTTTCATCTTATTCCCTTGAAGGGCTGGGGAATAAATTGGGGTAAATGGGTAAATCAAGCAGGTAAGAGTCCATAAAATTGGTATTTAGTATATAAAAGAGAAGCTAATGTCTCAAAAAAAAAATTGGAATTAGCCACCCCCATTATAAAAGGGGAAAAAAATTGTGATTTAGTGTGTGTACAAGAACCAAAGGCCTCAAAATATTTTTTTACTTCATCTATCCCCACTATCGCTACCCCCACCACCGATGTGGGATATCGTTTTATGGGTTTTTGTGGTAGACGATTTCAAATATTATATTATGAAAGTACCATAAACAATTATTTCCTCATACAAAATTTTTTCATTGTGAGAGACTTTGGTAGCAAATCTGGATGTGGAAGTAGTAGGAAGTGAGTAGTAGGGCAACGGTTTTTTTGTAAGTTTTGTATAATAGTATAGCGACTTGCGTCTCGAAAATGCTTTGATACTTCCACTTTTGAGTAATAACAAATCATTTTAACCACGAATAAAACTAGTCAAAATAAGTAGATTTTCGGATAGACCCACCTCGAGAAATCATGCCTGCTCCCCCTGTCCCCCCACAAAGGGGCTACCTGTATCTGCCTATATATACATATTTCTCTCAAAAACCGTAGGAGCTAGAGGAATGATCTTGGCGCCATTCCATAGAGCATAAAATTTTGCATAAAACCTTTATTTTGCTTTTTACTATTTTCTTTTTTTTAAGGCCCCACACCAACAACGACACATGATTGGCTATATCTCTAAAACAGCCCAATAAATCAAATCAAATAAAGTCCATTATTTTTTCTATCGATTAGTTACTTGTATATGTTATTTGTTTAGATAAAGCTGTCAGTGGCGTACAAAGAGAAAGCTGCACATGTGCATAATGAATTTATTTAAAATAATTTATTATTATTATATTACAACCCACAAAATACATTGAAATTTGCTTGTAATTATCAAGTAGTTATTCAAAAAAAGTTGAGGTTGCGCGTTCTTCGTTGAAATCAACACGATAACAAAAAAAAAAACGTGGAAATATAACTAACCGTAGCCACCTAGACAAACATTACTTCTTCTCTATATCCCTTATTATAATCTTGCATTGACTTGTTTATGTAAGGATGTGAATCGACACGATTAATGTTTCCAAATGAATTAATAAATTACTTGTGGTTTTAAAAAGTTAATAATTCTTAATTTATGTAAAAAAAGTAAATGTATTAAAAACTAAAAGTTCCTATTATTATTCTGTGAAAGTAAAATTTCTCGTTATCGATTTAAGGTACAACTTATTTGGTAAGTAGAGAATCCTTCTAAAGCAAGATTAGAATTATTTTCAAAATATTTTTAGAATAAAATGGATGGTATTTGTGTATTATCCAAAAAGAAAACTGCTGAAAAATTAATTTGCCTGGCAAAATCAAGAGTTCCTTCGAATCCTTACGGTGTAATTGCGCAAAATATTTTAAAATTTCACGAAATACATCAACTACCATTACAGAAATCCATGATGGAGACGCTATTGATAACTATGTTAAAGTAAGCTGGCATAAGACCTGTGGCAATAATGTTTAGCAATTTAAAGTTGAAAAGAAAATTAAAACAAGTCAATGAAGAAATCTCAGCAGATTTACAAGGCAAGCTTCAAATACCCACGATATTAAACCTAAATGGCTTTTTTGCGATAAGAAACACAGAAAATTAAATAGTTTACATAAACTGGAAACTTTAAGTACAAGCTCCAAGAGAAATCGCAAGTCTAATTCATTTGATTTGATTTTATTTTATTTTTATTTTATTTTTTTTAATTTTATTTATTATACACTACCCAACAGAACATGTTCCAATTACAGGGTAGGAAAAATACACAATAATAAAATACAAAAACAAAATACAAATACACAATAACAAGACACTTAATATTACAAAATACACAATATAGCAAATTTTCAAGGTTTATAACGTACATATAGGTTTTAAGATAATTAATTGAAAGTACATACAATGAATTCAATTAGTAGTTATAGCAAGCAGTTCTTATGTCTGCAACACTACAATTAAAAAGGTTAACTTTGTCCTGAATATCATGCCAGTTATGACACATAACATACACTGGTGAGAATTCTAATAGATTTGTTCTTGGTGTGGGTAAATAAAAAAGATTAGTTGATCTTGTTTGCACCAGTGGCATATGAACAAGCGCATTAACTTTTGCCAACAGTTCAGGGCATTTTATTTTATCATTGACAAGTTTATGCAAAAACATAACAGAGTGAAGAAAGCGCCTTCTGATCAGTTCATCAACATTGAACCTCTCTAGCAGCTTGTCGTGCGAAAACCCTATTGGCGGATAGATTTTGTCCTCCTTAAATGCCATAAATTTTAAAAATCTTCTATGAATTTGTTCGATAGCTTTACTGTGTACAGCGTAGTTAGGATTCCATACAACAGAGCCGTACTCAAGTTTAGAACGCACAAAAGACGTAAATAGAATTTTTAATGTGTCGATGTTGTTGAGCTCACCGGAACTTCTAATGATAAAGCCTAGGATTTTATAAGCTGATGATACAATGATATTGATGTGCTGGTTAAAGGTCAACTTGCTATCAAAAGTTATGCCTAGATCTTTAAATACATTTGGTTTATTTAAATGTACCTGATTTATAGAGTATTCATGCTGCACCGGATTCAATTTTCTAGTATAGGTCACAGCGTTACATTTAGCAGCGTTGAGAGGTAGGAAGTTTGAGGTGCACCAGTCGTTTATTAGATCCAGGTCCGCTTGCAGTAGCAAACAGTCAGATTCATCCTTGATAGCCAGATACAGTTTGAGGTCATCCGCATATATTAAACAATGGCAGTTCAGACCAAGTACAATGTCATTTATAAATAAAATAAAGAATAGGGGACCCAACACTGACCGTTGTGGTACCCCAGAAGTACAAACTATTCTTTCAGATTTATACCCACGATATTGAACATACTGGTTTCTACATTTTAGGTAGGAGGAGCAAAATAAAATTAAATCTCGGTTAAATCCGAAAGCAGAAAGCTTTCTTAGTAAAATACCGTGGTCAAGTCTGTCGAACGCCTTTGAGAAGTCTGTATAAATGACATCTACCTGTCCATTGCCATCCAACACCTTCGAAATAAATTGTGTAACACAAACCAAGTTGCTTATTGTCGACCGGCCTGCCACAAAGCCGTGCTGATTAGGGCAAATTTGTTCGTTGACATGTGCGTGAAGCTCCTCGTATAGAGCGAATTCAAAAACTTTACTAAAATTATTAATGATGGTGATGGGTCGATAGTTTTTTATGTCAGTCCGATTGTCTTTTTTAATAATAATTTTGGAGTTTTTCCATAACTCTGGGAATGTGTTAGTGTTAAGGGCTAAATAAAATAAAATAAGTAAAGGTTTCGCTAAGACATTGGCACAGTCTTTGATAAGAAATGACGGTATACCATCAGGACCAGCGGTAAATTTGTTTTTTAACTTCTTGATAGCTTTAAATATCTTATCTTCATTCAGTTGGGCTGACTGTGACGGTTCATGTTCATTCTCGTCTGTGTCAGTGTAATCAGAGTCTATGTACTCAGATGATTCTGTAAAAGCAGTTTTAAAGTGCTCAGCAAATGTGTCGACAATTTCTTGAGGATTGCCCAAAGAATTATCGTTGTAGGTCATATTATTTGGAATGGTTGTCGTGGTGATTTGATTAACTGGCAGGAAAATGAGATTACCTGTCCTCCGATATTACAAAACATGAGCGCTGAAGATATCAAGCATTTCATAAATGATCCTGAGAAAATTTTAGAATTTGAGTCATATCCCATGTCACACTCAAGCGGTGGAACGATATGTAAAATTAGTGACGGAAGCTTCATGTTCAGTTGTTGGCATAGATAAAAGGGATGGTTTTATTAAAGCAAATATAGATTCACGAAGATCAATGCCACAGTTTCAAACTAAGCAAGACTTTAACCAATAAATAACTTGAGTTTAGGAAGAAGGATGGTGGGATGGAACTCGCTAAGCAGCCACCTCCCCAAGATGAGTTCTGGGTTTTTTAATATTTATTATTGGCCTAATACATGTTAAAAAAGCGACGAGATGCTCCGCAAGCATAATTTTTAAGGGTTGGTAACGGATAATAAAGCCAAATGTATAAAAATACGGAATATAATTCACGCTATTCTTTGGTAAACTCGGAAATCTGAATGGTATCGTTGTTTTTAATTTTTTAACCCCCTGTAGAGGGTGGAAAACGCAAATTGATGAAAAAATTAAGATATTTTCTTTCTTTTGTCAAAAGGAAGCTTTTCCACCCTATTCCAAGTCAAATTTGTAAATTTCAGTTTTTCAAAATTTTCAAATTTTTTAACCCTCGGTAGAGGGTGAAAAAACTAAATTGACAAAAAAATCGAAAATAAACGTTTTCTTTGTATTGCCAAAACGCAACTTTCCCTCACTATTCCAAATCGATATTCCGAAATTGTTAAAATTAGGCCCACCCTATATGAGCATTACAACTTAATTGACAAACAGTATTATTCATTTTTACGAACAAGAGCACTGTGTAGTATCCCTTAATCTGTTCAAAACGTATTTACTACTTTAGCAGTTGATAATGTGGATTATAATTCCTCTGCAACCTCGGCGAAAACTGCATTTCATGATACAGCCATTTCTGTGCAACAGCATCCTACGAAGAAAAATCCAGGTGAAAAAATTGATTACAGTTTTAACTTGGAAACGCCTTGTACACTAACAGTAAATTCATTTCGATTTTTATTCAATTGTACCTGTTTATGAACTTAAAAATGAAAATATATTTTTGGAAACACCATCTATGCACGCCACTGGCGACTTTATTGAAATAAGTATTATTTTTAAATTAGATACCAATTGACAGAAAAGTTAATAATGCATTTTTTTATGTAGTGCCTAATTTATTGGGTCGTTGCCGTGACAGCCAAAGACTTGTTATAGCTAGAGTGCCCTCACCATTTTTTTCTGCTTTTGTATAATGTTGTTTGTACATAATTTTGAAAAGGTACAATCAATATTTCCGCAGTTTGTAACAACAACAATAATAAATTATTTTAAATAAATTCATTATCCACATGTGCACCTTTCTCCCTGTATGCCACTGACGGCTTTATTTAAAAAATAACATATAAAAATGATATACCAATCGATAGAAAAAATAATGGCCTTTATTTTTTTAAATCTTGTAGAATTTTGATTTATTCGGCTGTTTTAGAGATATAGCCAAACATGTGTCGTTGTTGGAAGGCTCGCCCCCCCCCCCCCCCCCCCTTATTTTTGCTGTGGGGCCTTAAAAAAAAGAAAATAGCGAAAAGCGAAAGAAGGATCTTATGCAAAATTTTATACTCTATCGAATGGCGCCAGGATCATTGCTCTAGTTCCTACCGTTTTTGAGAAAAAAAATGTATATGGGCAGATACAGGTAGACCCTTTGAGGGGGGCAGGCATGATTTCTCGAGGTGGGCCTGTTCGAAAATCTACTTATTTTGACTAGTTCTATTCATGGTTAAAAGGATTTGCTATTACTCAAAAGTGTAAGTCACTAAGCTATAATAAAATTGAGTACAATGAAAAAACTGCTGGTAACAATCAACGAAATCAGCTAAATATGTTTATTAAGGCGCCGTTACACGGCGCGTGGTTCGCCGAACCACGCACCAGGTTTGTGGTTCGGCGAACCACGCGCCGTGTAACGGGGCCTTAAATTGAGAGTGTCAATATAGTACGTAGTTCATTCAGATTTGTGATGCATTTGGTTGTATCCTTTGTTCCGTGCAAGTTTACCGACATCCGATGGATCGCGGTAGTACGCACCGCGAACCGCGAACTAATAGCGAACCACCCATGTCAGACGGCGCGTGGTCCGTGGTTCGTCGGACCAGGTTCGGCGAACCACGCGCCGTGTAACGGCGCCTTTACGGAGAGAACAAAGTATCTCGACGTACGTAAGTTCAGTTCAACCAAAAGCGGCTGTTATTACTTTTGTTTACTATTCTATAATAGTACAATCAATAGTTTTTTTTTTTTGCAAAAATAATGTCAAATTTTTTTACTGTTCGGGGTGCCTCCAGAGCATATTGTCAAATTAACGGTGTCAAGGTTAGAGGGAGTGATGGCGTGGATGCTTTGACAAAAATGATAAAGATCGTTTTTACTCAGCACAAAATTTTATACAAATTTCTTTACAGGCTTAATTTTGCAGGATTAACCGTTTACGAGTTATAGCGAGCCAAAATTTGCAAAAAGTAGTTTAGTACTTCTACTACTACTTCAGAGCCAGCGTCACATCAAAGGTTTCAGCCCCCTCCAGTGGTTAATATTACACTTGATAGAGTTGTGAGGTACATTATTTAAAACAAAAATTTTATCTTATTTTTTCAAATATCTCCAAACAGCCTCTCTAACAGCCAATTTCAAAATCGTTGGTCAACTAATGGTCAGGATTTGACCAATAGTTTATTATAGAAATTTGTGACATTAACAGACAGTTTTACAATTGTTGGTTAATTAATAGTTAGGATTTGACCAATGATTTACTACTATAAAGGTAAGGGCAAAGTTGTGTTTACTAATAATTACAACTTTACAGGTTCTGGTTAGTCAACCAAAAAAATAACCAACGATTGTGAAACTGGCTGTTAGAGATATTTTTGTGTGCTAATGATATTACTTTTATTTGAATTGATGAAGTTAGTTAACTATTCGGCAAATCTCTTTTATTTATTCCACACTGCAATCTGCCTATATTTTTGTTTACAAACCTGTGTTACTTATGTATATTACGATTTGGTTATTTATATGCAATTTATATTTTATTATTATTTTAAACTTACTAGACGATATATCGGCGTAATATCCTTTACATTCAAACCAGCGGGATTGACTTTCTTAATAACCAGACTTGTCTCGACTTGTCTTTTTTGCAAGTGTGGGAATCTCTACACGTTGCGAATTCGCTTAAATATTCAAAGGAAGTAAAAAGGTCTCTAGCTTCCACCTACACAAAAGGATATAGTGAGTCACACGGTCTAGCCATTTGTTATCCTATTTTAAATGTTAGCTAAAGAAACTTTAAAGAAATATATCTCGGTCACATGCTTTGTGAAATTGGGAAAATAGGTCTATAGAAATATCACGTAAGGTTAAGCAATTTTTCGACAGGTCTAGACTTGTTGCAGCAGAAAGAAAGGAGACGAAGAGCACCTGTCATGAATATCTGCGCAATTAATACAAGCATCATCAAAGTATATTAACAAAATATATGATATGAATAAGGGACCCCGCACAATTCTTATGTAAATTGGAATACAGTCAAATTGGCTGAATTTTTAATATGTTGCAGATTTCGACTTTCTGATCAAAAACTGTCGTATACCCAACTCGACTCTATGTCTAGTTTCCGAGATACAACTATAAATTCTTGTAAAATTCTGTATCTTGTCGAACTTTTAATTTATTGATGGGGTATTAGAGCTCAAAGGAGCAATTTCCGAAAGTTTTTCAATTAAAGTTTTTTGATCAGGAAGACACATACATTATGTAAAAAACGCTTTAATCAATTTGACCGAATATTTTTTTTCACTCGTTATTTTTATATAGATTTCCCGGTGCCTTCGTCAACGTCTTTCAAACTTTATTTTTTTCTACGCTATTTTTATTAAAGCAACAAATGTTCTGGGAAAAATGTTATAAAGGGCTATTAGAACGTATCACAATATAAAATATATAAAAAAAAATCATGAATTCGAAATTAAGGTAAATGTACCAACTATCGTTATGTTAAGCAAAAGTGTAACTTTTGACTTTAATAATTCTGTAATGAAAACTCAAAAATTGATATAGCTATATAATGTTCTGATACTTAAGTTATTTTTAAATGAGAGTAATAAGATATTTTTAACAGGAAAAGAACGTTGCTTTATATTTTTAGTGCAATAGGGAATAAAAACCGATTGTCCTAATAATCGTCACTTGACGCTCTATATATATCGTCATATACATGTCCCAAATATCGTCACAGTCTTAGTTGATATCAGAAATTTTATTTACAATATTTTTTAAATTATTTTAAAACTAAATCATTTAAAATTTATAACAAATTAGAATAGTTATAAAATGAACAAGAAATAAATCAAATTATACTTATAAACGAATGGAATGTGTACGTAAAAATTTTTTTAAACAGAAATACATATTCTCTTTCATTGGCATATCGAGCACTTCGTACACATATTATTTCCTACTAATAGCCTTTTTTCCAGTATTAATATTCTCCCATAATTTCCTATAGAAGACATTGTCAAATCATTCCATGTAATTTTCTTAACACTGTAGTCTCTACATATTAAATTTATTAATAGTCCAAGCAATCCATATTTTCATATTTGACAGCAGAATGCCCGATTTTAATATGACAGCATGACTGCACGCTTAATTCTCACCCTAAATTACGAGGTCCCGGGTTCGAATTTCAATCGCGGTACTAAGATTTTTTATAGAAAATAAATTTGTATACTAGAATACTCAGTGGCTGTCTCTTGTCTCGAAGTGTGCGGCCCCCTCTCGCACAAGGTCACTTTAGGCCTTCACTGGTAAAGAGGATTGTTATTTATATTGTAATTATTAATATTAATTTTATTATTATACTCTTCGCAAATACGAAAACGAAGAGTATATTGCCTTTGATCGGCACATTTCTAAAACCATAAATATCGCTCGCAGACAAAAAATTTTTATATCATTGTGTCAGTGAACGAATTCTGAACTACTTTCAAAATGTCCGTCCGTCCGTCCGTCCGTCACGTTTCTTGTAAGCACTATAACTCAAGAAAGAAAAATCCGATTATACTGAAATTTGGACAGTAAGTTAGTGTTAGCTAGAAGAACAAAATCGATTGGTAAATAAAAATGTTATTAATGATTTAAATTTGAAAAAAAAATTTTTTCATTTTTATGTTTTTGTAATTGAATACAAATCTGGTGGAATTATATCTCATTTTAATATTTATATATTTTACAATGTAATATACAACCGTGAAAATATGATTTTAGCTCGGGTCTTATAATGTAAAAATGTACATTTTTTTACGTGTAAGGTGGTGGTGTAGTTCTTACGCTTTTGACTCGGAATCCAAGGGTCCCGGCTTCGAAACCCAAATGGGGTTTGGTACGGTTTCTTTTATTTTTAATTTATTTTACACTGAGTCTTTTACCAACTAAGTTCGTACTGTAAAATTAAAAACGTCTAAAACTAACATTATGTACAAAAAATTGTGAGTATCTTATAGAATGTGTAACAATTATATAAAAAATTCAGTGAACATCAGGCGAAGAGTACGTTTTTAGCTTGTTTATTTTTAATTTATCTTCTTCACTTGTTTTGATCCTGTTTTTCTCATTTTTAAGTAAAATGACAAGAAACTTGCTTAATTTTTCGTTCAATATTTTCATTAAGTAGTGTTTTTTCCATCTGTCATATTATCGTCATAGATAGCCCATAATATCGTCACCCTTTGAATTTTTTTTTGTATCCAAACTATTCAGAAAAGTGGGTGACGATGTACCGAAAATTTTGTACCATTATATAGCTGTTAAAAAATAAAACAGCTTCATAATGACTATATCAATATTTTTTTTATTGAACTGAAAATTTCATGTAAAAACCCTTTTATCGTCACTTATGACGATAATTGGGTAATCCCTCTTGTGGTTTTCCCTAATATCGTCACCTATTTGTTTGCTGTTAAAATTATAAAAAAATAATATCATATGGTTAAATAACAAAAATAACATCATTTATGAATTAGAAAATATATTCCCAAAAACTAAGAATTGAAAAATAAGCTCAACAATAAGAGGTAGCCTGTACCCTCCTCTTACCCTAGAATTTAAAGAGGGCTAGCGGTAAAGAGTCTAACACCCCACTGAAACACTGATTCTAATAAAAAAATCTAAGATGCGAAGGGTTAAAAGAGTTGTTTAAAAACATTTCCAAATGTATAAAAAAATATTTTTAATTTCCGTTGTACATGAACGAATTCCTAATTTCTTATTTTCCACAAAAACATGTAAGAACTGACGATAATTGGGTTAGTGACGATAATTGGGTCTTTTACCTTATTTTAATTGTACAAGAGGTCATTCTTTTACATTTTTTGAGCTGTGTCTCGGAAACTAGACATAGACATATACATAAGATCGAGTTGGGCAAATGACAGCTTTTGATCATAAAGAGAGAGAGAGAGAGAGAGAGAGAGAGAGCTTTTGAGCATAAAGTCGAAATCTACAACATATTAACAATTCAGCCAATTTGACTATACCCCAATTTACATAAGAATTGTGCGGGGTCCTTTATTATTCATTAAAATAAGTTAAATTTGTATAAGTAACGCGTACTTTTTTTTATAGAAATAAATGTTTATTACAGAAGAAGATATCTATTACTATATGTCTGGCTTTCAATAAAATTGCAATTTCTGTACCTGCACCTTCCTCAATATAAAAAATAGTATAAAATTTTCATATAGGTACGAGAAGTTTTTGAACATTCTACAAACGGCCTTCAGATTGTTAAACAAAGCCAACTTTTTTTTAAATGCCAAAAATTACTCCTAGTAGTGAACTGTTTTGACAAAGGATTTAAACAAAAAATCTCTACTCTGTAACACGGAATTTGTAGATTTTTAGAAAGCCGCGTGAACCTCGAACTTCGAGCGAACTTTTCATCAAACTGGATAGTTGTAGAAAAGACTTTATACTTACTTTTAGAAAATTTCATGGGCTTCAAATTTGTTCCCTTTAAGTTCTAATGTATCTCGCGCTGGTTGCGAGGTAGCCCAGTCGATGAAGGTATTTACCCACAAAATTTTGCAAACTGAGTAAACTTTTCTTAATGAGTTCGTGAAAGTGTGTAGAATAATATACTGAAAAGTTTACATTTCGCTCGGATGCAGAACATAAAAAAAAGTGAAAAAACATTTTTTTTCGTCCAGTTTTTCAAAATTTTGAAGTTAAATCAAGCTAGAAAAAAATAAAAATACAGATGGATAGATCACGTATTTATGAACAAAAAATATTGTAACAAAATTTATCGTTAAAGCCACGGTTTTCCCGGAAAAAATAGTCAAGTGTAACGTTATAACTCGGAGCGAGATCCATGGGTGCACGCGCTTGAATACGCAAGACATCGATGCACTGAATTACATGTCACTGAATCAGAATTTGTTCAATCTATATGAGTGTTGGTTCATTTAAAAGAGGAAATTGTAGTTTTCTGAAACTTTTTTGTTTTAAACAATACAAGCAAAGGATGGATGCTAAAAATATACTTATATATATATTATCACGCCCGAACTCAATCGTCGCAATAAACAATCTAGAAAAAATAAAAGCCCTTCAAAAAAATTCTTTCTTCATTGAGAACTGTTGAAAAGTATGTACACTTCATGATTATTATGGTTTATTAAGTTGTAGTAACGAGGATTAAAAAAAGTACATCTCAAATCATTTTAATTTCCTTGCTTGATGATATTTTTCTGATTATTTCACTCATTAACGCTATAGCCAATGAGAGCCCGTTTTTTCACAACATTGCACCAATCAAACGTCATTATTAGTGGTAATTCAAGCTAGATCTGCTTTTGACAGGACTAACATGCAAAATTTATCGCTCTAATTTTTTAGGTCGCTGCAGCGGCAAATATTGCGAAAATTTTTTGACGTTTTGTGTTGTGACATGTTTTCGGCAAATAGGACAAATCGTGCTTTTAAATGTTATCTATAAATATCTTCTCTAGCTTATTACTAATTGTTAACGTAAATTGTAAATTGTAGTATTGTATTAATAACCTAAAAAGACAATGCTGTGTGGAACTTATATAGGTTCGGGACAAGTTATAGGTACACAGTTTTCAGTGGCTTAATACCTAACATAATTACAAAATAATTTTCACAACTAAAATTAAATATGAATATCTACGAAGCAGACAAATCAGTTATTTCATGATAAATACACAAATGTAGGTAATTACGTATGGTAATTCATCAATCATTACAAAGCAGCTAACACTTATTTGGAAAATCAAAACTCTGCAGTATCACTATATACATTATAATTCGCTGTACTTAAAGTCTCTCTACTTAAACAAGTAAACCTTAACTATCAAACTTCTCAAATTAGAAACAAGGATTAAATACATAAATATATATTAATAAACACTTTAATATAATAATTCAATTCACTGTTTAGTAACTAAGTTAAGCTAGCGTTACTAGATGGCGGTACCATACCATCTGAGCCGGCAGCCTTAGAACGTAAAAGGGATAGATTGGTAATATGCAATTTGTGTGATTTCACCGGTAATGTGATTGGTCGAAGCGTGCTTTGTTGTGATGACTAGTCTTATAAATTACAGTACCTACGGTTTAACGTATATTGCTTTTCTTGATTGTCATAATTTAAACCTACTTTGTATTTTATTAGATGAGTCGCTTTGAAAATGCATTTTTATGTGACGTAAATGATGAAATTGAAGATAAAGGTGAGTAATCTCTAAAAAGCAACAAGGAAACGTCTGAAGGCAATTAATTACTGAACATAATATTGAAGATATACTTAATGAATTATTTATTCGTGAAATATTCTCCACAAATACCACTCGTGCTTTAAATTTTATCTAAAAATTTTTTCTCAAGCTAAGTTGCCCCTAGTTAATATAACTCGTGCAAATTGGCAGTTTATTATCAAAGATTAAATCCCTCCCGCTAAAGCGGTCGGGATTTAATCAGATAATAAACTGCCAATTTGCACTCTTTATATTACCAAGCAACACGCTTTCGAAAAAATGTTCGATAAAATTTTAAACACTAGTGATATTACATACGATAAATATATACAGCGTGTCCAGCCGGGAGTTTAGACGATCTATATCTCGAAAACTACTCAACAAATTTTTGTAAAATTACGTATGTATAGTAAAGAGCTTATGATCTTTCTAACTAAAATATTTTGACAGTTCTCTCACTTCCGGTTATACCGGGAGTAGATGTCAACTTTGTTTTTTTAAATGGAACATCCATATTTTTATTATCGGAATTGATAGATTATAAAATTTTAAGGTCACTTTATATAACAAATCTTGTACCTAAAATTCGTAGTTTTCGAGATATTAATTTTTACTTCCACGTCCAGTGGAAGTATAGTAACGACAAAAAAATTTTAAAAAACTTTTATTGTTCAAATAGGCTTAGAAAGTCACGAAACGTCGAGATTTTAAGTTTGAGCGGAAAAAAAATTTCTGTCTGTCGGTCTGTCTGTAACTTTTTTTGTGCGCATGTTTACTCTGGAACCGTTTGAGATATTGACTTGAAATTTGGTATACATGTGTACTTTAACGAGATCTAGAACTAGATTATATTTTCATCTTGTTCCGTCGAAGGGTTGGGGGGTAAATTGGGGTAAATTTGGGGAAAATAGGTAAATGAGGCAGATAAGAGTCCGTAAAATTGGTATTTAGTATATATAAGAGAAGCTAAGGTCCCAAAAAAAAATTTGGCATTAGCCACCCCCATTACCACGCCCACCCCATTATTAAAGGGGATGAAAAAAATGTGATTTAGGGTGTGTAACAAGAACCAGAAACCTCAAAATGTTTTTTTACTTCATCCACCCCCACTACCACCCCCTATCACCACCCCCACCCCGCTACCGATGTGGGGTATCGTTTTATGGGTTTTTGGGGTAGAGGAAAATATCTTTTACTGTGGAAGTAATCAGCAGTCATAGATTCTTTAAAAAAATTTAAAACATTTAAATATTGTACAGGGTGAGTACAAAAGTGGTCACAACTTTCCATTCAGAAACATCAAATATCTTCAGTTTTTTAAATGGAAACCCCCGTTTTCTTTGTTTTATCAAATTCTACGACTAAAAATATGAATAGTTTACATTTACTTCCCTATATCTGACTATGACGGTTTTTAAGACATTCACGAAAGTTCAGAAAAACCAATTATTTTGTAAGAATTCTCTATTTAACTAACTCTAAGAGGGCCATGTAAATAATTGTTGTCAGAAGAAATGGCATCAGAGCTGTCAAATTAGTTGTTGGGGCACTACTTCACGGACGAATGATCGTAAATGATTTTTTGACCGAAAATTTTGGAGACCAGTGGATTGCTAACAGAGGTCCATTTCTTTGGCCACCAAGGTTTCCAGACCTAACAATACTTGATTTTTTTATATGGGGCTACATAAAAAACGGAGTGCTTGCAACTGCAAGAACTACAAAAGATTAATGCCAAGAACGAGTCCGCACTGCTTTTCAGTCCTTACCACCAGTTATGATTCATAAAGTGGCTACAGACGCAGTACTTCGCAGACGCGAAAAATATTTAGACGCCAACGGTAGTGTATTTGAACAACTACTTTAATTTAGTTTTAATTTTGTTGTTAGCTGTTGCAAAATAATTTCCATTGTTACTTGTCTTGAATTGTCTCTTTCTTGTTTAGGTTTAAAACAACAATTTTTTTGCAATTTTCAGTCAAGCTGTTTAATGTATTACGTGATGGTTGGGTTTATCACAATATCTAAAACTAAAAAAAATAAAATGTTACAAGGTTAAATAAAGAATTCTTACAAAATAATTGGTTTTTCTGAACTTTCGTGAATATCTTAAAAACCGTCGTAGTTAGGTATAGGGAAGTAAATGTAAACTATCGATATTTTTAGTCGTAGAATTTATTATTTAAATATGAATTTTAGGTACAAGGTTTGTTATACAAAGTGACCTTAAAATTTTGTAATATATCAATTCCGGTAATAAAAATATGAGTGTACATTTAAAATAACAAAGTTGATATCTACTTCCGGTATAACCGGAAGTGATAGAACTGTCAAAATATTTTAGTTAAAAGATCATAAGCTCTTTACTACACATATGTAATTTTACAAAAATGTGTTCAGTAGTTTTCGAGATATGGATCGTGTAAGCTCCCGGCTGGACACGCTGTATATTGGAGGCTGTAACTTGTCGAGAAATTGACCCATTAGAAAAAATAAAATATCAGTATTTCGGAAAAAATGTACATTTTTCGAATGTTCAAACACAAAATCGAGTACTTGTATGCATTTTTTCGAAAATATGATCGATCAGATCGTGATAAGAAATTGCGATTTTCACGATCTTATCCTTATAACTATGAAAATATCTTTGATTGTTTTGAATATAAATTCTGGAACTTTTCCAATACATTAACAAATGTATAAGGAATCCATTGGATATAGCTGAAATGTGGATAGGTCTACCTGTAATAAATACAATACAGTAAAGGCACGTAAAAATTTATGCGAGCGATTCAGCGGCTGTGGTGGTGTGGTGGTGTCTGTGTAGTCGATAATTATATATTTTCCCTCCATACTCACTATTTATCCTCCTATTCACTAAGAAAAATGTTTAAAACGTGTAATCAGAAAGAGGAAAAAGCTTTATTTTACTCGATAGAACAGCTAAGAATTTTTAGAGGTTCCATAGGATGCATTTAACCGTGCGGTGGCCGCGCAGAGTGACAAAGTTATTTCACTATTTTTTTCCAGGAATACCGTGGCTTTAGCGATAAATTTTATTAGGATATTTTGTGCTCAGAAATACGTGGTCTACCTACCTGTATTTTTTCCTACCCTGACTTAATTTCGAAATTTTGAATAAATTAGTAAAAAAATATTTTTTTTCACTTTTTTTTATGTTCAGCATCCGAGCGAAATGTAGACTTTTCAGGATATTATTCTATACACTCTCACGAACTTTTAAAAAAAAAAAAAAGTTAATCAGTTTGCAAATTTTTGTGGGTTTCACTATAAAATGTTCTCTGTCGTCTGGGCTAAGGTATTGACAGCGAAAGCTAAAAAAAAAAAACAGGAAATTAGAGATTTTTTATTTTTTTAAACCTATCCTTTTTAGAAAAAACAACCAAGATATTCTTGATGTTGGGATCATTTTGTATCATTTAGACCAAAGTTATCTCGGCGACCTACTATTGAACACTGAACTATGGTCTGGGACCCAGACTATTCGTTTTACCTTTGCATTTATACTTTTTTATCTATTAAATTTCATTAAACAATTACATCTTTGTAAATTTATTTATCATATTATTTTAAAATAAAAATTTCATTGCAAATAATTTTATTACATTTTCTATAACAGTTAAAATGCTTTCGCAGTTCTTTGAAATTAAACGGAATATCAGCAAATAGGAAGGGTTAAACGGTACGTAACAAAGAAACCGTTTTCAAAAACGCAGCACAAGTGCTACTAACCACGATACAATGATAGATTTGGTACCGGAGCTACCTCACTTATATTCCATTATAAAAATGGGGTAAGATCAATCAGTTAACCCTTTAAATCGCATTTTGAAAACGCATCGTTCGACAATAGCGAATTTATTTGAAAGGGGTGAACTTGCCTAACAAAAATAACAAAAGCTTGTGTGTGTTAAACACCGACGAATGTTGTACAACAAGAAACACGATACTGGAAGCTCTTAAAAAAGCTCGAATTTCTCGGATCCTTTTTTAGGTTTTATCAAAAGATGCCATTTCTGAAGAGTTTTAGATTTGCCGGTAGCGGCGAGGAATTTTAATTGATTTAATGAGCGTTTAATTTGCCCACTGAATTTC
This sequence comes from Rutpela maculata, assembly GCA_936432065.2. Lineage (NCBI taxonomy): Eukaryota > Metazoa > Arthropoda > Insecta > Coleoptera > Cerambycidae > Rutpela > Rutpela maculata. The sequence continues at coordinate 111,666,983 of OW386290.2, forward strand.
TAAAGTTTGGCCCCATAAATAGTTCTTTGTTTGGAATTAAAAAGGCCCTGCGGATGCGGGATTATATAAGGAGTGAAATGTTATACGCTGTTGTTTATTTGTAATCAATTCATTAGCAATTAACCCATAGCTATGAGATTCTTTAAACTAGTATAATAGTATAGAATAAAGAAAAGGACAGTAGGTACGTACATACAGCAGAATTGTTATTTTTGCAGTCGGGCGAACCGAATAACCAATTATGCTATAGAAATCAGTAGTTGAGATAAAGATTTAAAACTTACAGGAAATAAGAAAAAATAGATTTTTGCATTGAAGTGACTTACTGTGTGTGTAGGCCAGAGCTGGGTACGGATATAAATAGAAAGTATTCGAATACCGGATACAAAATACGGAGATACATTTATGGTAAAAATGTATTCTTATACTCCGAATACTGTTTTCCGGATACCAGATATGGAGAGATCAGCATAGGTTGAGTGAAAAAAAATAAAAGAAACCCCATATGCGTATTATATATTATGTATTTATGTATTTCAAAATAGAAAATAAACAACATTTTACAGTTAAAATATTATTTAGCAAAATAGTATATTATTCAACGAGCGTGTAATAGCTATTACCGTAAGTAGAATACTATACTTTTTCTGTGATTACTCAACAGGAAGTTGCACTTAAGATAAATTTGCCGACAAATGGCGAGATTTTTAGGGGAAAATGCGAAGACGCATATTGTACCGGTCATAACTTCTTTATTTTTTAAGCAGGAGAAAAAATTTTTAAAAAAGACTTTTAGCTTAATCGATAATCTTTAATTTGGTTTCTTAAAATTTTTGGCGCAAATGCCTTAGTTTTTGAGGTATTTAACTTTTAAAGAGGTATTTTGACTTAAAAACGTTTGACGCCATCTCCATATCTCCGAAAAAACAAAAAGTTACGGAAATTTCAAAAACAGTAAATTGTTCCTCGGTTTATGATCTTTACTTTGGAGATTTTTATTTTTCTGCTAGGAGTGATACTTTTCGATTTATTCGACAAAAACCGTGTTGAGGCGTCCGTTTTCGCAATCTGCAAAGAAGGCGAAACACAAAATCTTTGAACATTCAGATCTTTTTTAATATATAAGTTGAAGGGCCATACTACGTCAAGAGGAAGAATTGCATGTGATGCACATCGTGAATCGCACCAGCGAAATCGATAATTCGATTGAATTGGTACACGCAATGTTTTTGAACTTTAAATCATCTCTTGCGATTGCTCCACGAAAACTGTTGGATAATGAATATGATCTCTTGTGATTGGTTCAAGTCTGTTGAATAATGAATATGAAATCTTGTGATTGGTTCTAGCCTATTGAGTAATGAATTATTACTCGCAGCCGTTAGTAATGAGACCTATTAATTTTTCAAAAACATATTTATAATAATTGAATTATTCAATAGTCGTAGAAAAAATATATTTCTATATACAATCGGTAAGACATTTACCCAAAAACTCCCCTCTCTGGCGCATTCTGGCCTCATTATAAATGCACAGTTTGCAACCTTTAGTTATTTATTATTTTTTCTGTTGGATGACGACCCTGTATATTATTATTTTCATTACACTTGTGTCATTTTCCTCCATCACGTCTTAATTAATTTTAAGTCTTCACTTTTTAGTTATTCGTTATCATTTCTGTGGGATGACTACTCTGTATACTTCTCTTAATTAAAAGTATGTCAGGTGTTCTTCCTAGCAAGTGACAACTACATTCCAACTATTTTCCTCTGCCGATGCCGTTTAGTTATTTATTAGATTGACCTCTCCCTGTATACATTTCATTAAAATTACATCAGATTTCTTCCTCGGTAATTCTCGGTAAGTCAGCTATAGTCTAAATATTATATCCACCTAATTATATTTCATAGTGACCACCTGATATATTTTTTATATCTTTCTTCCCTGACAGTTGTGTTAATTACAAGCGAAATATTATGCGGCAAATTTTTTATATATTTTTTTGTGATATTTTTCTTTGACAGTTGTGTTCACTGCATGCGAAATATTATCCCTCACATTTTTCCTTACATTTTTTTAGGGTTGGCCACCCTACATGCAAAATATTGCCATTCGTCACAGGTTTTCATTAATTTTTATTAGAGTGACGACTCGGTATATTTTTCATATTTTTCTCTTTAGCAGTTGTGTTAACTACATGCCAAAAATTATTGTTCACCGCCATATTTTTTCATTATTTTTTAGTATATTTTTTCAAACTTTTCTTTGTGTTAGCTGCACGCGAAATATTATTGCCCTACGTCACTTTTTTTAAATTTTGGGTGACCACCCTGTATATATTTTTTTCATATTTTTCTTCTTTGACAGTTATGTTATTGCATTTGAAATATTTTTGTCCTCCGTCACATTTAGAATATTTTTTTTCGGGTGACTGACCTGTATATTTTTTCAAATTTTTCTTTGACAGCTGTGTTAGCTGCTCGCGAAATATTATCGTCCTCCGTCAATTTTTTTTGAGTGATCACCGTGTATATTTCTTTTTTTCACATTTTTCTCCCATGACAGTTGTGTTATCTGCATGTGAAATATTATCGTCCCTCAACACATTTACATTTTTTTGGGTGGCCCCCTGTGTATTATTTTTTCATATTTCTTTTCTTTGACATTTGTGTTATCTGCATTCGAAACATTATCGCCCTCCGTCACATTTTGAATTTTTTTTTGGGGGTGACCGCCCTGTATATTTTTTCAATTTTTCCTTTGATAGCTGTGTTAGCTGCACGTGAAATATTATCGTCCTCCGTCACATTAAAAAAAAATGTTTGAGTGACCACCCTGTTGTATATTTCTATTTTTCATATTTTTCTTCTATGAAATATTACCGTCCATCACATTTACATTTTTTTGGTATATATTTATTTCATAATTTTCTTCTTTGACAGTTGTGTTGACTGCATGTGACAATATTATTGTGCTCCCTCACATTTTTATTATTTTTTAGGGTGACCACCCTGTATATATGAATGTCAGATAGGACTCGTAAATATAAAAATATGAAAAAGATATGTTGCACATTTTGAACATATTGTACATTAATTAGCGTTTAAATTAAAATGTAAGTTTTTATTTTTTTAATCTCTTTACCCCTTGGAGTATTTAGAAAATTAAAAATGCTTTGTATTTCTCTCGAAATAAGCTTTTTAAATAATACGTGCCATTTGGTATGGCCTTACATTTGAAAAAATGTAGCCAGTAAAAAAATAAAACTGACATGTTTTAGGATATTTTACAGAAATATTGTGTATCCGAATTACAGAATTAATTTTAGGCGCACTTTCCACACTGTATGCCTTGAATATCTTTTAGGTCAATAGAGCATTATTATTACTATTCAAATTTCTCGTGTTAAAAAGGCATAAGTTAAAAACAAATTACCGTCCCAAGCAATAATAATTTTCCAGAATCTATAATTTCTTAATATTTTTTATAGCATTTGAAGAAATTGGTGATTTGACTTGAAATAAATGACAAACAAAATTTACGACTTATGACCATTGTGTTGAGAGGTCACTGATTCCTCCTGATTTGCAGTCATAAAAGTATAGTAACCCTAATTATAATAGTATCTTAGAAATGAAAAATCAAATTCCTTCTTTTGTTTTTCGCTATAAATTGTATTGAGGAAGGATGCAGAGAAATAAAGGAGTCCGCTCTTTTAATTCAGTGGGCAATTCATTTCAAGCTAATTAAGCTAATAAAAACAAAAAAGTAAATAAAGTCAAGGATAAGGCATATTCTCAAGAATATACAAGTTGAGACCTGTGAGTCACCTCAGAGTGCAGCTGCCGAGGTAAAAAAGCTTTAATAGGTCGTGAAGAATCTTTAAAATTTACGTTGTGATCCGTAAAAACTACGCAAATATTTAATTTCGGTTTAAACTGGACTCTCAGCCTGTTAAACTTACATTCGTATGTGGGGGCACGTATGTTTACGAAAGATTAGATATAATGCAAAAGTTTAAGACCTATAATATAATTTATCGCGTAAACATAAGATTAGCTTGTTTAGAAATGGAGAAAATACCTGACAATATTTGTATCTGCTTTATTAACACCGAGGGTGTTTAGTACCCTTGAATAGATATATTGAGCGATAATGACAGGACTGCTAAGATCTAATGCTTACTTAGAAAATTTTAAAATAAACTAGGATTGTAATAATCGTGTGAATTATGGAAACGTGCTTTACATCGAGTGAGTTTTTTTGTATACACAGAGTGTCCCAGTGTGAAAGGGGCACAGACATAATTTTGGGCCTCTAAAATAATCCCAAAAACCTCTGGCATTTGTTTAGGCTTCACCAAGAATCCGTAATGTAGATTGATTGAAAATTATAATGTTTTGTTGTACCTCAGAGTTTATTGATTTATTCTAAACATTTTTCAAATTCTTAAAAAAACCACTAAGTTTTTCAAATTGCGCCGAATTCTTAATTTTGTTGAGGGCTCTTAGAGACAACACATTTGAATTCACATCAAAATATTTGCTTTTTTCTCAGATTACCAGATCTATCACCTTTATATTCTTTTTCTCTGGAAAATATTTAAAAAACTTAGTGTACAGGGCAGCATAGAAAAATGGGCAACATCTGAATCTGCCAGGAGTATCAGGAAAATCTAATAAAGTGGCATATAAAGTATGTCCACAGTTAGAGTGGATAAGAGGGTAATCTTTTTTATTTCTCATTTTACGCGGAAAATTTATTCTTCATAAAAAGTTTTGCTGTTGTTAAAAAATATGATTACCAGGAGTAAGTTAACATGTCATGTATAGGGTATTCAGAAAATTAAAAGATCTGAAAATTATGTAAAAGTAAACTACGTTCAATTTTAACGATATGAAAAACTGCCACTAAGAAAAGTTGTTTAGAATTAAAATTTATGTCAGAATTCCAAGTTGTGGATAAGTGTGCCTAATAACTGCCGAATAAACTAACTAATATTGAAAAATATTAATAAGCCATCTAATTAGATGTTCAAACTGTGCTGCGTTGGCAGTTGACAGCTGGGTATCACGTAAGTCGCTGTTCAAAATTTCATAACCGCCTGTATTCTATCCATTAGATCCCCCAAATTTTCCTTATTGCTGTAGATAGAACTCTTTGAGTGACCCCATAAAAAGTAAAGGGTGTCAGGTCTGAAGACCTAGCTGCCCATTCGATTGACCTTTTTCTGAATATCCATCGGTCTGAAAACATCTCTTACATTACTTTTATATAGTGTGAAGGAGTACCAACTTGCTGGAAGCATATGCTATTAACTACTGGTAAACCATTATCACCTGAAAAAATTGAAGCGTTTGCGGGAACTGTGTCCAATTATTATTTCATAATTTGTATTTACATTGAATTTGCATTCTAGGACTAATAATAACTAAGTATATATGTAACGGCATTTTTTTTTATGGAATTTTAAATTGAATTTATAATTTGAAAATGGTTGTTCCGTTGTTCCCGCAAGAAGCCGGTTTTTTTTCTCAAAATTTTTTTTAAATTGTTTATTATAATCACGTGTTTCCTTTTTTCATTATTTGAACAAATTACTAAGAAAAAATTTTATCCTTAAAATTTATAATTTGCAATTCTCTACAAGGCGGAAAAAGAAAAATTTTTTTGTTTTTTTTTAGATATAAAAAAAAATAACAGAAACAACCGTATACATAAACATGCCAAAAAAAATTGAATTTAAAATTCTATAAAAATATTAATTTTTTTTGACATATTTATATATACGGTTGTTTTTGTTATTTTTTTTTCTATCTAAAAAATATAATACATTCGGCGATTGCTAATAACAAATTATTTATTAAATAAACAAATTAATTAACAATAAATTTTTTTTTTCTTTTTTAAAAACTTTTTAAGAAAAAATTTTTTTCAATCAATATTTTATAACAGATAAAATGGCAAAAAAATTTTTTCAAAAATACGTAATTTATCTATTTGTTTATAAAATTTATTTAAAAAAATAGCAATAAAAATTTAAAGTTTATGTAATCTTATAGTATTTTTGAATATAAAAACAGTAATAATAATTAAAATTAATAATAAAAAACTTTAAACCTCTCTTTTCATTTTTTCATTTTTTGTTCGGTTAAATAATTAATAACTAATAGACTATAATAACTAAAAACATCGCAATGTCATAATCCCATAAAGTATAAGGTCTCCACGAAGCTAAATAATTTTAGTGGCCTTTGTGTAACAATTATCCGACTTGAAATATAAACGCACTCTAAAAAAAATTTGTTAAATAACAATAGGCTCATTTTATGAAAAATCGGCAAAAATATTTTTTTTCAGCGGTTGTTCCTCTAAAGGTCTAAATAATACCAAAATTTAAAAAAATTTTTAAATTTATATTTAATAACATAAAAAAATATTTTTACTTTTTACGGCAGTTTTCGGAGCATGTTCGCCGCGAAGCTCTCAAAATTAAATTAAAATTATTAATAATAGATAGCTTCGGGAGTCGGGACTTTTTTATTGGACATTTCTTCCTCTTTAAGAACCTTTCTTTAGAATTTCTTAAATATTAATAGTTTTCGAGTTATTTGCAAGAAACGAAACTCGTAATTTTTTCAATCTTTATTTGTTTAACTTCTGCAATTGTTTTTCTGCGGGTTTGAAACTTTTGCACATTTTTCTAGACGCCATTCCAAATCCAATGAGCCCTCACTCATATCTTTACGAGCTTTATCACGGTTTTGAACTTGTGAACTAGTCTATTTAACTTACTGCGTACAAGTGAAAAATAAATTGTTTTTATTGCAATTATCGATTTAAATTTTTTACATATTCTGTTGCTGAAATTCAACCCCCATGAAACCCCCAGTTTTTTTTACTCCTTTCAATTAATTTATCAATACTTATTTTCAATACTTTTTAGATGCGATGTATGTGCGTTTGTTTTTTCATTCATTTTCGTCATTTTCATATTTTCTTTTCAACTGTCATTTATTTCAGAAACAAATCATAAAATCAACAAGCTACTAAGTTATTAAAAAAAAAAAAATGATGAAACAAGCTTATTTTTTACGACGATCCAGATCAAATTCGTACTTCTACTGTGAGAACTAGTGAAGATGTGACTTTTATAAAATATGTAAGATATGAACCTACACGAAATTTCATAAAATATGATAGAAAGTCCTGCCATTATTTACTATTATCTAAACATGAACAAAGCACATGATATTTGTAGTTGTAGCATGAATACATTGCGATGATTGAAAATCAAATTATGGACTAAAAACCACAACAGGCACAATGACATATATTTTCCTCAGTATGTATATATTTATTTTATACAAATTCTAAAGTACAAATACCTATTATTCAAGACATTTCTATACACTCAATAATCTATATTCTAACAATAGCCGTACGTGTTATATAAAAGAAACCAAAATCAAATTCCACCCCCTACAGCCCTTAAATCGAAAACCTCACCCTTAACCACCCTCGGTTAGAAATGATCTAAAGTTCGCCATCTCTCCTCTCCATCCATTATCTAATAATAAGTCCGTATAACAAGTGAAGCATAAACGAATCCCAACATCTACCTGTCAAGAATACTATAACAATCTCTACAAAAACTGCCCTTAAATAAGGGGTTTCGAATTTCCGTCTACCTGAGTCACCAACTCTTGTATCTGTATATAGTCTGTTTCAATAAGGTGGCTTTTTCTTCTACTTCGCAAGAATCCTCAGGGGAAACTTACAGGGCTGCTTATGTGAAACGTACTATACCAAGCATTTTGCACGTGTTCAAATTGGTTTTCGAAAATAACTTGACGATGAAGGGATATCAGTAAAAAAAGGCATTATTTTACATTTTAATGTTAGATATAATGGGCCAAATCAGTAGGTGGTAACAAAATAGGCATAACAGTTTTTAATTATAAATGTTGGACTTTTATTTGCGTCAATTTGTTAGGAGAAAGGTTATGTTAATTTTTTAAGTGCCTAGAAAAATTTACGTTAGCTCAGAAAATACATACATAACAATGTTAACAATATAAATAAATATAAACAGAGAATGATGACTTGTCAGGAATATTATAATTTGTAGTGTGGTGTTGAGAGAAATATGATAATTTTGACGAAATTTTAATAAATACGTAATAATAATAAATAATGTATATTTTGAAAAAAGTGATACAGAGATTTTACAGAAAAAACACGTGAATAATGCACATAAGCTCATGTGGAACTTGTTTTGTAGGATTTTGTATGATCATAATTTTTGTAGAATTTATTTTTAACATGAGCCGGAATATAATTTTTAATAATTAATTTGACGCTCTTAAAATTTTGTGTTTATATGCATATAATCCAGTCAGTAAAAGGTGGAGTAGTAATGATTTGGATATGTTGTTTAAGTCGAAGTCCTGATGAAAAATTGAGTGGGGGGGGGGGGGGGAGGCGCGAGATGTCATCTTAAATTAAAGGTGCAAAAAACTGTGTTTTTCCAAGATAAATTGGCAACGTTCGATTCTACGAGAAAAGTGTTCCAGGCAAAGTTGAAGAGGATGAAATTTTCTACATTTTTTGTACATACATTTTTATTGGAAGTTCAATATGTAACGAGATACAGTGATGGGAAAATAAAGTTCAACGATTTTTTTTTCTTTAAGTATTTTGAATGTTTCTAAGCAATTATGCAAGGATTAAATGTGCGTAAGGATTTTGTAACGAATTTAAAATTTTGAAAAAGGTTACTTTCAATATTAATAATAACTATTCTCTCTTAATTTTTAACACAAGGACTAGAGATCAGAGAGACATCGCATTTTTCGAGGTATGATGTAAACCACTGTAATACTATCCCGTCAATTTAATTTTTTTTTTCGTTTTAATACAAGTAGATCTTTATTATAATAATATAAATAATATAAAATACGTTATGTTGTAGATGTACATTATATAATAATGTTTCTTTTTCTTAAATCCGTATATCCGACGCTGTATCTCTTTAAACATTAGACTTACAATAACCAATGTAATACAAAATTGTAGAAAATTTTGTCCTCTTCAACTTTGTCTTCAGCGTATTTCTCGTAGGATCGAGCGTTGCCGAATTATTTTGAAAAAATTAATTTTTTGCACCTTTAGCTCAACATATATCATAATCATTACTACTCCACCTTTTGCAGGGCAAAATCCTCCACTGATTGGACTAATAAGATTATTATTAAATATTTTTGTAAAAAACCTTTTGGAATTTGGGTCCCATTATTTACAATATTTTTGCAGACAGATTTTGATAGATGATGTTGATTTCAAAATTTTATTGTAAACAGGTAAAAAAAGTCGACCATAATTGACTTTTGGAATGTTTAGCCTGTAGGAAGTCAAAAACTGAAACTGGAATACCGTCTTTTTAGAAATACTTTGAAAACTACGAATTCTGTCAAAAAGTGAAGTGAACTTGAAGCTTACGACTAATTCTCTCAATTTGTTAAAAAGGGTATAGCCGGAAAAGTTAGGGAAATGTGCTCCCACACTTACTTTGTTAAAATGGCTTCCAGATGATGCAGTTTATAGAGTATATTACACGGTAAAAATTTTAACCCGCTTCTACGAAGGTGGAAAAAAAATAATATGTCTTTAATTATTATATATTTTTTTTTCGGTTTCTATGCAACCGATCGATTTGAAATTTGGCATGAGTATTGCTTGCATGGAGATAACTTACTCCAAAATAAGGTCATTTTATGACTATCTTAACCATCGGAAAAACATATAATTTTTTTTTAGAGGACAAAAGGGTGGCTACCCTTCGTGGTACAATCACCATTCTATGATATATTGTCTTGACACTTCGTGATTATCATACTAAATTGTCAGATTTTTTACTGTGGTGCAACAATATGGAAAAAAATAAAATTGGGTAAAATAAAATATTTACACATGCCTCTTATTTGTAACAGTTAATACTTATAGCCTTACAAGGTATTGTTGCATATCTACAACCAGCCGCGGGTGCCAGTGCGATATTGCCAAGTCTACTTTTTCCTCAGATATACGGAAATTCGACATAATCTGGCAATACCACTTCTGGAGGTTCCAGGGTCCCAGGGGCGAAGTATTAACTCTCTAGGAGCTTGGAGAAATGTTTAGCAACGAATGATGTTCTTTGTAATTACTGTCGCATTGCGACATTTGAAAAACGACGTACTGAACCAGATGAATAAATTGAGGGAACGATTGAAGAAGACCAGCCTTTTGTGCCTTCGACATCTTCTGGCACTACGATTAGTGACTGATGAAATAATGGCAAAGACTCGTTGCTACACATAAATGCTGTTGCATATGTGGTGATGGTAAAAAACTGACCGTAATACCCACTACTGTGAGACTACAGTGCTATCGAAACAAACAAATATGCATCCCCACGAGGCAATCGTTGCTGTAAAATACATTTGATTTTTTCCCCCTCATTTTTGGACTTGGATGGGTTCCATCAACAGATGGATAATTTTTTATCTCAGTTTGGTACAGTTGTTTAACATTAGTTGTCGTATGTCGATACTTATCCTGACATGTGATATTGATTCCTAATATGCCTTTGTTTTTATAACCTTTGTGGTTTAACCTACTCTCCGTGGTCCAGTCTATATGTAAACTTAAGTCGCCCTGATGGATCCCTGGGCGCGAAATGTGTCTACAGTTGATTAAACATCGTTTTTATGACGTTGCACATCTGGAACCATATGCCAATTGTAGCTAGATTCCTAGATCGGATTTATGCATTCTATTAAATTCCTTAACCCCAATAACATAACAACTCTAAAAGGCTCTACAGACCACCGCGGTTTATCAGACTATCTTATTAGGGTTATGGTTATTAATTACATCCTTAATAATATACCAGTGATACCATTCTGAGGATGGTCAATTTGTTCAGTTTCCTAGCAAGTGCGCTGCACGCTGGCACCATATCGAACAATTTAGTAATGTAGGAGGTCATTCTGTTATCATTATTACTACCTGTTTTCAGTTTTAATGGAAAAACAAGGACAGAAGAAGTTCTTGTACTGGAATTTTCCAACAGTGACTTTAATTTGTAAATGGCATCTACCGTTATGCCTGTAAACGTTAATAATTGCTTCTCTGATAAACCGCAGTAGTCTGTAGAGCCTTTTAGATTTGTTATTGGGGTTAAGGATTTTAATAGAATGCATAAATCCGATCTAGGAATCGAGTTACAATTGGCATATGGTTCCAGATGTGTAATATCGTCTTCATAAAAGCGATGTTTAATCAACTGTATTTTACAGCAACGATTGCCTCAGGGATGTACATTTGTTTGTTTCAATAGCACTGTAGTCTCACATTAGTGGGTATTACGGTCAGTTCTTTATCATCACCACATATGCAACAGTATTTATGTGTAGCAACGAGTCTTTGCAATGGTAGTTCCATTATTTCATCAGTCACTAGTCGTAGTGCTAGAAGATGTCGAAGGCACAAAAGGCTGGTCTTCTTCGATCGTTCCCTCACTTTCTTCATCTGGTTTAGTACGTAGTTTTTTAGATGTCGTAATGCGACAGTAATTACAATGAACATCATTCGTTGCTAAACTTTTCCCTAAGGTCCTAGTTAATACTTCGCCCCTGGGACCTCCAGAAGTGGTATTGCCAGATTGTGCCGAATTTCCGTACGTCTGGGGAAAAAGTAGACTTAGCAACATCGCATTAGCACCCGCGGTCGGTTGTAGATGTACAACAATACCTTGTAAGGCTATAAGTATTAACTGTTACAACTAAGAGGCATGTGTAAATATTTTATTTTACCCAATTTTATTTTTTTCCATATTGTTCCACCACAGCAAAAAATCTGACAATTTAGTATGATAATCACGAAGTGTCAAGACATAATATATCATAGAATGGTGATTGTACCACGAAGGGTAGCCACCATTTTGTCCTCTAAAAAAAAATTTATATTTTTTTTCCGATGGTTAAAATAGTCATAAAATGACCTTATTTTTTGGAGTAAGTTATCTGATACACGCAAACAATACTTGTGCCAAATTTCAAATCGATCGGTTGCATAGAAACCGAAAAAAAAAAAAATAAAATTTAAAGACATATGGTAGTAGCAGGTTAAAATTTTTACCGTGTAATATACTTTATAAACTGCATCATCTGGAAGCCATTTTAACTAACTTAAGTGCGGGGGCACATTTCCCTAACTTTTCCGGCTATACCCTTTGACCAAACACGGTTTTTTAAGGTTTAGTGTTCTTTCACTTTTCACACTTTTATAAAAATCAAATTTCATCGCTCCTTTTTCGAAGGTAACTGAAAAATTAAGAAACTACAAAAAATTTTTATTACAAAGTTGAAAGGTAATTTAATTCTGTACAGTTTTATTTTAAGTACAACAGATTAAGAAAAAAAATTTGCCAATTTTGGGCTATTTGTTGTTTAAAAAATGCGTTTTTTGAATATCGAAATTGCAGATTTACTCCTTTAAATTGCGTTTTTTTTAATCTAAAAAATATTTTTTCTTTGGTAGTTTAATTGTGGAGCATGTACTTTAAGACGCTCCTGTGAATTTGTGAATAAATTCTGTTAAAATTTCTAAATAATCACAATTGTTTTGAATTTAAACGTAAAAAATTCTGCGTAAATATGTGTATATACATATATTTCAATTTGGATATTGAAAAATACAAAATCACTGGTGGTGTTAAATATAACATTTATCTGGAAAACGCTTCTTGATTTTTTTTCCTTTTGACTCAAAATTACCAGAGTAATTTCCAAAAAATACTTAGCCCACTTTCAAGCACAATAAACCGCCATTGTAGTCAAACCCATACGAGTAGTCAGCAGACTCAATTTACATGAAAAATGAAGGTTCGGGTGTGTGTAGAAAATATCTGTAGTAAAATTTGAACCATATTTAATTTCATTTTTCTGTCTCAAAGTACAGACCTTTGGAAATCGCCGTTTTCTTAATTTATAGATTATTATATAATTCTGGTATTAAATTCGGTCATTTTGGATCCGCCATCTTGTATTTTTACTATTTTACGTTACTTTAATTGTTATAAGTGTAAAACACGCCTATGCTACAATATACAATAATTTATGTAGATAGTACTAGTACATACGAACAAACTCAACCCACCTGGAAACTTTCTTCTTGAAGTCGATTAAAAAATGGTTTACGGTTTTATGCCATTATTTAGAAATTGGAACAATTTGTAATAATCCAATCAAATGTCCATACAGCTAAATTTTTGTATGAAAAATGTTTTCGATATTTTAAACAAAATGTCAAAATTCTTTAAGGATATCATTTCAAATGTTACAAATCAAAGGTAAAAACATATTTTGCAATTATCTCTGAAACTATTAAAAAAATACTTATTATCAAATTGGTATTTGGAAATCTTAGAACATGCTTATGCTTATGCTTATATACATATTATATGATGAATACAACTAAAAATATTTAAAAATATTGGTGAATATGTTCATCGGCATATAATAAGGAAAAAACCCACTGCCTAAATATACTAATAGAAACAAAAATGTATTCCTCAAAAAGTTTTGATTCTCATAAATTAAGAAGAGATCGCATTTTATTTTTTCATACAATAGACATGTCCACAAAAGAAATAATTTACATTAATATTAGTTAAAACATACTTTAGAGCCCCTAGTACCAAAATCAGATTTTTTTATTAATAAATATTTCAATTTTGTCAATTATTCGTAACAGAAATCACCCCAATGCGGCGAGGCTAAAAAACGTTCCCAAGGTAGAAGCTAGTAATTTAACGTCACCTCCTTGCAGGTAAGCCGGCATGTGTGTGTAATGCGGGCCTGTTGTTTTTCATTGAAAAAGTAATGTTATGTTATTGAGCTGCATGCTTTAGAATCCCTATGTCCAAATTTTGAAGATATTTTGATTTATATTTTTTAAATATTAAATAATTAATAACTTTTAAACGAATTGTATTTCGAAAAAAAAAAAAATTCTTCATTTTTTATTTAAATTCACCTTTTCTACAACCCAGCATCTATAGTTTCGAATTTCATTTTTTCTGAAATATTACCAAAAATAATATCAAACAATTTATAACTTGGAAACGAATTTTTTTTCGAAAGAAAGTAACTCCTCACTTTCTATTTAAAATCACTTTTTCTATCAGCCCCTGTCAATTATGCTTTCAAATTCGGTAATCCTTAATGCGCGAATAGTTTACAGGACAGCTGGTTCAAAATGTTTGGTAATTTTTCAATGAAAAATCTTAGTTTATGAAATTTGAAAGTATGGATGACGTTATGTCGTAGAAATACAATTCGTTTAAAAGTTATTAATTATTTAATATTTGAAAAACATAATTTTGGGGTTCCGTAATTCGAAAATCATAAATCAAAATATCTTCAAAATTTGGATATAGCAGCTGATCAGCACGCTGATCAATAATATTACATTAGTTTTTCAGTGAAAAACAACAAGCCCGCATTACATACACAGGCCGGCTTACCTGAAAGGAGGTGACGTCAAATTACCAGCCTCTACCTTGGGGACGTTTCTTAGCCTCTCTACGTTGGAGTGATTTCTATTACGAATAATTGTCAAAATAAAGATATATATATATTTTTTATTGATACATTAGTTAATAATATAGATAAATCTATAATTTCCAATTGAAATTAAAATTTTGTGGACATGCCTATTACTAGACGTAATACATCATATTTGTTTTATAAAGGCAAATCCAAAGCTTTTTTATTCGAGAAACATGCCGACTTGAAAAATGCAGCAAAGTTTTTAAAATTCCAGAATATCAGCCTGAATTAATTTTTGATAATGTAGTTTGAATGCTGTTGGCAATGTACGGCGCTTCACAACATGAAAAATTTCATAGATACCTCAAGACATCTTCTATTTGCTGAGTCTTCGCAACGAAATAAAGCTGTGAACTAGCTGCACTTCCACCAACATCCACTGCAGCTCAGTAATATTTGTATCAAGTATGCTATTAAATAAAAACATGGCTCGGCAATACATTTCATCCAGAAAATTGAGGTTGGATGATGACAAACATGGAATATTGAAGCTGATTCAAATGCTGTTCCAAATAATCGATGAGGAAGCATTTTTTGCAATTGCTCTAAAGGCTGTGTGCAAAAGTGTGGCTACAGGAAAAATTGATTGCACTGCTCTAGTGTTTGTAACAATTGCCACGGCCAATCTTGTCAAACTTCTATACCTGATATGGAGGGGCAAAACAACCTTGAAGAAATTAACTCGGATGAGGATAATACAGGAATTTTAAGAGATATTCACGCCCTTTTTTACCAGCAATTTTTCTTGTAAATTACCAGTTTTACAAAAGAAACCTGATAATCCTTTTGTAAGCTAAAATTTTAATAAAAAATGTTTCTGTTATAAAGCTAATCTTCTTATTCATAATATCTTGCCCCTGTGATCATGGGAAATTAGTCCAGTTAGTCTCCGCTTACTGTATAGCACATCTGGCGGCATCACATAATCTGTTGTGGTTGCTTGTTTGCCCAACGTTTTGGAGAGCGTCCTCTTCGTCTCCCGCCATCTGATTTTCTCTGACGAATAAAGCTAATAGCTCATGAGATATTTGCAAAAACTGTTTTTTTTTATCTTTTACCTCGAGAGGTATGTATAAGAACTTTTGACATGATGTTTAAAATGTTGAAAACATGCTTCATACAAAAATTCAGCTGGGTGGGGATTTTTATTCAAACAAAATCTAGTTTGATCTGACTCTAATTATTATGAAATTCATTATGCATGTATTTCTACTCAAAAAGTTTTTAGAGATGACATATTTATTTTCTGAAAACTTATACATTGTAAGTTAACTGATTAATAGAAAAATAATTATGGCATTTTTGTCATTATACTCCGACTTACTAAAAGTTTTTCATACCCAAAATTTATAAAAATAATTTCATAATGCATTTTCTAATATCATAATAAATTCAATACTGGTGTTAGTAAACAGCACTGGAATTTTTGCTGTTTTCAGATTTATTTTACATACGATCAACATTGACTGGTAAACAGCTATTTACATAATATTATGCCTCCAACAACATCGTTACACCTGGTTCGATTACCATTAATAAAAAATATTATAAGGTATTTCAACATATCACGATAATAAAACTTGTCCAGTTTCCATTAATATTATCATTAATGCACGTTAGATTCTGATATGTTAAGGTCGAAGATATTTTTCTTAGGCAAAGAGCACTTTTTCAATCAAAACAAGATAGTATGTTGGATAATTATACAAAAATGTATAATAGATAGCCACCTGTCAGCGTACCTACTTATTTTATATGCCAACAATAACGTATTTCTTCCTACATAGGAGTCCAATAAGACTTGTAGTGATTGCGTTCCCCATTATAATAAAAATAAAAGTTCCCTTTACGGCAGCCATTTTTAAATAACCTACACCTGCTTCTTGGAGATTTAACTCACACGCTTGAGGTTAAGAATAAAAGAAAAACGCTTGGTATAATCACTGAATCATCATTAAATCTCATGCTTGTTTTTTTAGTGCGTATGTTTTATGTTTTTTAAACAGCAATATAAATGCCAAACTATTATTATCAGTTATTGATTTATATATAGTGTTATTTTTATGATTTATTAAGTAAACGACATTCCTGACATCATCATTTATTATGAAATTATCTTTAATGAGCTTCCTGTCTTCAGAAGTACTTTTTTATAATAATCTCTGTATTTATAATTTCTTGATTTATTTTTTATGAATATTCCGTACATTAGTTACACTTAGGTGTTGTCGCGTGGGAAAATCCTTCAACTAAGACCATACAGTGGTAGAACAATAAAAATAGAAGACTAAAGTTAATTTATCTTATTATATTCGATTCAGATTGAGATTCAAGATCCCCAAAAATCTTACATTATAAAAACCAATTTGATAAAATATACCCTATTATATTTGAAGAAAATATAACGGATCACTATCCTATTATAATTCTTATTAAAAATTAATATCAACATGAGAAAATAAATCAAGTATATTATAAAAAGTACATTAATTATCCAAAATTAAAGAAAGATCTAAAACACGAGAACTGGCATGAAATATATAACAACGAAAATGGTAATTTGATTAGAGATATATTTATGAATAAATTAACACAAGATATTTCAAAAACACTAAAGAAGCCTAGAAAGAAATGGATAACTAAAAGTTTATTACAATCGATTAAAACAAAAAATGATATGTATCAGAAAACAATAAAAAAAACCAGATGATAACAATTTAAAACTGGAATACAAAAAAAAATACAAAAATAAACTGTACCAATTAATAAAACAACTAAAAACCAATACTACAAAATGGAAATAAATAAGAATGGGGCTCTCCCAAAATTTTGGAATACTATAATTTGTGTAATAAAAATAAATCATACAATCCCATAAAAGAAATAAAAATAGACGATAACGATAAGATTACCACAAATAATAAAAAGGAAATTGCGGATAAGTTTGTAAACTATTATAGTGATCTGGGTAAAAATTATGTAAGTAAAATAAAAATAACAAATGATTCTATTGAAACGGAAGAGCCCCTAAACAATTATATGCAACTTTATCCAACAAATATTGACGAAGTGAAAGAAATAATAAAATCATTAAAAACAAAAAAGTCTTCTGGCTTTGATAGCATACGTGCTGAAACACTAAAAGAGGTATCGGAAGAAATAGCAGAACCGCTAAAATTTATTATAAATAAATGTTTTAGTACAGGAGATTTTTCCAACTCTCTCAGAATAGGTGTAATAGAACCATTATATAAAGGAGGAGAAAAAATGTTTTAATTAATTATAGACCTATCCCAGTAATTTCTAATGTAGCAACAATTTTCGAAAAAATTCGATTTACTATGTTAAAAAATATAAAATTATATCGGAAACTCAATTTAGATTTCAGCAAAATAAATCAACGGAAGATGTAATAGCCACATTAACATATTACATATATAAAGAACTTAACGAAAAACCTCCGTCTCTTTGCATATTCGTTAACCTTGGAAAAGCTTTTGACACTGTGTGTCACAAGCGTTTATTATATAAGTTAGAAAAAAAAGGCACCAGGGGAATTATCTTGAGCTTACTAAAAACTTTTTTCGGGGCGAATCGAATACCTGAAAATTGATGATGCTGTTAGTGAGCCCACGACAAGACAGTATGGAGTACCGCAAGGTACAGTACTAGGTCCTATCTTATTTATTTTGTATATTAATTCGTTTTTAAAAACAAATAACTATAATTGTAAGATTCTGAGCTTTGGCGATGATACGGCTGTATTTCTTAAAGAAAGTACGTGGGGAAATTTAAAAAATCTACCGAAAAGGGTTTCACTTTCATTAAAAAATGGTTTGATTATAATCCATTGACGGTCAACTTTGATAAGACATTTTATATACCTTTCACCTCATATAGCAGTAACTTACCTTTATTTTGTCCGTTAAAAATATACGGTAATCTATTAATCCCCGAATCAACATCTATTAAATATCTTTGGATATAATTTGATAGACATCTACGTTGGGACCTACGAAATAATGTAGTAACAAAAATTAGAGGACTGCTCCCAAAAATTAAATATTTAAAACCTTATCTAACCATTAAGCAACTACAAATATTATGCTATGCTTTAATACAATCCCAACTCACATATGGTATAATAGTACTTTTTCGTAGGCTGGGGTAGAATATTCAACTGCTATCTGAAAAAATTAACTATTATTCAGAAATGAGTATTGAGAATCATGTATAATAAAGACTACAATTATTCGTCAGATGATCTGTATAGAGAAACTGAAATACTTGATTTACGACAGCTTTATTGTATTAGTATATTTACCTTTAGTTTTAAGAATAAGAATAATATATTGCCAATTGAACACCAATACGCAACTAGAACTAAAGAAAATAATTGTATTATATACTAGACGTAAGAAAACCATTGGTCAGAAATGCTATATATACCTTACTCCCAGAATATTTAACTCAATAAATTGAAAAATATAAATAATTTATATTTATTTAAGAAACATATAAAAATATGGGTGAAATTATCAAACATACAAATAATAGTATATTGTTCAACGAGCATATAATGATGGCTATTATTCACGAAGGTGAAGTTTAAGACACGAACCGTAGGCAAGTGTCGTAAATCACCAGAGTGAATAATAGATAGCCATTATATGCGAGTAGAATACTATACTTTGTCCACGACTATTAAATACTTTTGATTAAATTGTTTACTGAAGAAATTAATTAATGAATTAATTATATCTAATATATAAAAATATCGTGTCACAGTGTTTGTTATCCAACTCCTCCGAAACGGCTCGACCGATTTTTATGAAATTTTTGGTGTATATTTGATGGGTCTGAGAATAGGTCGTAGGTTATTTTTTATACCCCTAGGTGATAAGGGTGGCCCTATACAGAAATTTTATTTTTATTTTTTGGACAAAAATATATAATTTATATGGCAAAACAACGTTTGCTGGGTCAGCTAGTTGTATTATATTATTTTTTTTGAGTAATATGTAAAATTATTGCAAATAACGTTGACATTTAAATTTAATTTGACAAGCCGCTCTTTTGACACATAACGGCCTACTCAGTCAAATTTGAAAACGAAATTGTATGATAAAAAAGTGTCTGTTTCTGAAGCGCCGAATAAAATTATCTATTCATAAATTTGATAATAACAGTAAAATTACTCACACAATTGTAGCTATGACAGTTAACGAATAATTCCATTTAATGCTTCAGAAACTGGCCATAAATTCTGCTAAAATGTTGCGAGATTGAACACGAATTGAAGAAGTACCTGTCCATGACTTCTTATAAACAATTCACTGTCTTCATTATTCACTGCAGGGAATAATGGATAGCATTATTCTTGAGGAAACACATACATAATGAGTACATTATTTAATAGTCGTGGACAAATAATATTATTTCAAATATATGAAAAAACCCCTGTCTATAACAAACTTGCTGTGTGTCACTTATCCGATTGTGTCATAATGGACCGCATTAGTGTGACGTCACATAATTATGCAACCTCTGTATACTACTTTCATGGCACATGGGTTGCCTGCCAAGCACACTAGAACTTGACCCTTAACGCATATGTTTATAAGGCGACATTTTCGAGGATAGAAACATACCGTAGAATTTTATTTGATTTCTCCCTTGGAAGAAATATTTAAGAACTTTCAGTTACCATTTATCATGCATAAGGTATAAGAAAATATACGCAAGTATAAAGAATTACAAAAACTGTATTATGAAACTGAAATAAAGTTTTTATAAATCAAACATGGATATATACATTTTAACGTATTTCTTAAATGTGCAATAGGTATTAGAAGTCCTTAAATATATATTAGACGGGAGAAATAAAATAAAATTCTAGGCTCTGTTTCTATCTTTGAAAATATCGCCTTATAAACATATGCATTAAGGGTCAAAGTTTCAGTGTGCTTGGCAGGCAACCCGTGTGTCATGACAGTAGTATATAGAGGTTGCCTAATTCGTATCGTCGCAACTAATTGAGTCCATTACCCGAATGTGTCTTCTTTCACTGAATTTGGCTAACACAAAATAATGAATAATGAATAGAGGAGCTTTATTATAATAGAATTAACTTTAGTTCTGAATATGTGTACTAGGTACTACTATATCACAAACAAGTAGAATACTCTACTTCTGTGATTATTTATATTTGTCTACTACTTATTTATTTTTTCTATGTTTGTAACTTATATCTATGAAATTTCGTAAATAAACATTATATTATTATTATACAAGTAGAGTAATCAGATAGCACGAGGATCAAATACTAGTCAACCATGGCACTTAGCCGCGCATAGAAAGAAGAAATATCGTCACTGTTGGACAGAGACAAACAAGCTATTTAAGCTTCTTAAGCTTCTTAAGCTAGCTAGCTAGCTAGCTAGCTTGAAAAACCGTTTGTCTCTGTCCAACAGTGACGATATTTCTTCTTTCTCTGAGCGGCTAAGTGCCAACTCAGAATGGTTGACTAGTACATCAATTTGAAAATAAAGATAAATAGCGCGTCTGCATATAGCTAGGAAACTTGGGAGGAAAATAAAAGAGAGAATACAGACTGTAAGCCCTCTAAGATTATTCAACAAATTTATTCCCGCTGTCTAGCACAGAACATAGGAATGAAGAGAACCGTTAAAGATGCAAGTGGATGGTTCTATACTTGGCATAATTGGGAGAGAAAGATACGTAGACTAGATTAGATCATATTGCAAGTGGATCATTTAAGCACGAAGTGCCTTTTTTCACCTCAATCTAAAAAGATCTCATGAATATTCTTTAATCTATAGATCCAAGCAATGGTGTTCGACCACCAGCACAGCGATCCTGCAGGATCATCACACGCGCATCCCCAACGATCAGTAGTCATCGTTCACTGCTGCGGGAGTAAGCCCTATTTGTACTCATCCAATTCCAGTATTATAAAAACTCTGGAATTTTCCTGCTTTCCACTTCGGCAGGTTTCAAAACTATCTATCTCTGGTGCTGTAGCCTTTGGAAGACCAGAACCTTTCATAAGCAAAGTATATGTTCTGCAGTCTTCTGTACAAAAAGCTACACATTTCATCCTCAGCTTTGCCCATTTTCTTAAGTGGGTATCTTAATGGGTAATGTCCTGTGCAAAGACCTGTTATTAGCCTTGATTATGCTTTGCTATGATCGAGTAGCTCTTTTGTTGTTTTTTGCGAATGGCTTATGAAGTTTTCGCTTGTCATTGACCTGGAGTTAGACTCCCAAGGAAGGATATTATCTCATCCTGCTATTTTCTTATTTCCATCGTTGCACGTTATTTTGCAATTCCCAAAACTCTGGTTGGATGAATGACGATTTGGCGCCTCGTTTGCCAACGTCGCGTCGTCTATAATCTCATTCCCTTTTATTCCTTCAGGCCCTGGTACCCATATCAAGAGAACCTTGTTGTTTCTTGCCAGTTACTTTTTTGTTTGTGACATTCTCAGGAAACTTTGGACTCAAAAGTAAATGAACTTGGCTGAGAGTAAATAAATTCCTATTTTTACAATTAATTATTATTAGCAATTGAAAAGGACGAAAACATGTATGAAACATGAGAAATGAGGAGATTTGTCAAATAACTGAGATAAATGGGTTTTATACATGGCAAACAAAATACTGATCTAGTATAAAGTGTATCTGCATAGAACAAAAGTAAAGACTTTCTTAGCGTAAGGGAGGGTAGATGCGCCAAGATATGGATAGAACAAGCAAAAATCGAAATATGGCGTAAAAATAACTATGAATGAAAATAGACTTACCGAAATGGATTAGAGAAAGAGATTGTTGACATATGAGTCGCACTTAATAAAAATAATTTAGGAGTACGATCGACATAAATTAAACCATTAAATCAGAAAAAGCATTTTTCTACAGTAACACATTGATTTTGAAACATAAACACACCACATCTTAAATGAGACAGTCACCAAATACATTACCACCCAGCTAACAATTTAGGTGTTATTCGACGTCGATTCGATGTCGAACAGGTGACGCCACCAATTTCGATACGTGAAATAGGACATAAATTCGACGTCGAATCAACCTATATGGTGTTTTTTGACACGTCGATTCGACGTGGAAAACAAGCTGAATAGGTGTTATTGGATCTATTAGGTTATGTTGTCAGACACTTAATTTATGTCGAAAATACATTAAATCTACGTAGCAGGTTACTTATTTGCTACCTTTCATACTTGCTTTAAAACTGCTTCGTCAAAAAAGTAAAACTATATACATATATAATGGTTGATAATAATAACTACTTATTAACTACTTATGAGACATATTTTTATCCTTGACTATTGTTTAATTTGCACTGTATATACGCGAGAATTTACTAGGGAATGATTTTTTTCTGTCGAAATTAGGCATTATACCTTGAAATATTACTAAGCCCTTTAAAAATACCTATTATTATAAAGAAAAAAAAATTATAATTATAACTATATAAAATTTTTATTTTCAATTTTTGACTTGGTATTCTATTTTTTCAAACTTCAATAATTCTCAATATGTTCAATGAATACTTATGAATTTAATTATTTCCAAAAACAAAAGTTTAAATTTTCATGGCGAGTTTTCGGCGTTCTGTTTTTTCGATAAATATGGCTACTTCCTTGCAATGTTACTTAATAGGTGTAAGAACTTAATTTCCACCAATATTTTTGACTTCGTCTTTAGAGATTAGTGAAAAACAAGCTATTTTTGCCATGTATTAGGTAATAAGTGTCTAATATTACCAATATTTGTTCACATAATTGTAATTATTTCACCTAATTACGTTATATTACACCAATTGGTCCCCTGTTTTAATGTATCTACTTAACACTTAATATGTCGTTAATTCTACGTAAACCACTAAATTCACCTATTGGGGGTTATTCTACAACCTAACAAGTCTCGTTTTGGTGGCTACTTCATACATAATAGGTGATTTCACCTATTAGATCTTACATGAACCAACAGGATACTTTATTCAATTGTTAGTGTTTATTTGTGCTCAGACTATTCCCTTAGAGCCGGTACTTTCATCTTCAGTTAAATCTATTCGATAACAAACTGAACACGATCAGTAAGCAACCAATAGAGATCGAGGATTCTAAAAATTCCTCGATTTGATTGGCTGTTTAGTGATTGAATCAGTTCATTCAACACGAAAGAAAACAGCTTTTTACGTGGAAAATAGGTTTCTATACATCAAAGTATAAAGTTATATTTATTTTATAAACCCATGGTCATTCATGTAACATAATGTATATAGTGTTCATACAAATTGGATATTTCGGAAAATACAAACTGTTTTAAAAAGTGCTTTGATAATTCAGTTGATTTATCGATGAAACCAGTGCCGGTTCTAAGGCAGGAGGCAGGGCGAGCGGGGCGACCGCCCCGGACGCCATAATACAAAGGGCGCCAAAGGTGTTAAAAAAATTTAACAATGAATCAACTTGAAACCAAAATTATTACTTGTTCAGAGTAATTTTTTTCTAATTTTAACTAGTTTGCTTATTTATCCGAACTGCGATTTACAAAATGTATGTTTTTTTTAGAGCATAAAATAACGAGTACAGTAGGCGACTAGTGAACGCGGTATAAAAACGTAGATGTAGATGGATCTTCAATATCCGAACAAGATGATTAAGCATGTGGATTTTCTGCAGTTTGTCCTATCACGGTTTCATGGATAACTTTCATGGCTTGTGTACAAGAGACGTTAACAAAATAATTATTGCTGCGCACAGTTTTCCACTGTATTCCATTTGTACTTCTTATTTTCTTAACTTGGCGATAAAAATCGGTCGTGTATATCACTTTTCTTTTACTCATAGTGTTCTAAAATTATTACGTAGAAAGTGAAATGAACGAAATGGCAACACAATCACACTGGACCACAGAAAGATGAATAATGACTGCAAGTTCTTAATACTATACGCTATTTCCTGCGCGTCACTTATATTGGTAAAATTCGACAAAATAAGTAATTAATAATTTTGACCAATAGGTGCAAATAACTTATTGGTTGAATAATAAAGTCATTTCGATTTTCTGGTGGAAATATAAGTATTTTTAGGGTCCTTATTAGGTGTCTAAGAAGCTTTCTTCAAGACATACCATCACCTATTTAGTCATTTCAATGCACTTCACTAATATCTCCTATTAGGGTATATTGATAACGTCAACAAAATTACTTAATAAGTTATTTAACGAGCATATTACTTATTAAGTCACAAATATCCCCTTATTTACATTACCAAATTGTTTCAAATAGGTCACTTTTTACCTACTCCTCCCTATTGGGTGAAATAGTTACTAAAATATTTGTCATAACCTATTAAGGCATTAATTTCACTAATAATTTACCTGCACCTAATAGGGAACACAGCGACTTAACCAATTAAACTTTAACCTAATTTCGACCTTTTTTGGTCGAATTTCCTTTACCTAAATTGTTAGCTGGGCAGAAGTTACATGTTTCAAAATAAGTACACAAATAACCATTTCCTCCGACTTCATCTGCCGGAGTTGGAAATCGAACCCATTAGAAATAGGCAGCGGACTAATCTCACCACATTATATCACTCTGTCTAAACCATTGCGCTAACATGCTTAGTTATTGGGATTGGGATTGACGGATAAAAAGAAAATAAACAGTGGATAATGGGTTGAGTTCCAATGTTTGGAATTAAAGTGCATTTGTTTTAGAATTCAGCCAACTTACATTACAAAGAGTAACCATTGAAAACATGGCAAAAGGCAATACCGAGGCCTCAGAATGAAGATTATTTAAGCTATCCACTACATCATTGTTCTAATATTTTGAGCTACAAATGGAATACGTTGACAGAAATCATAGAGAGCTAAACAAAGTATTACTGGTATGTGCGGTATTACTTGAAGAATGAATTTGTGGTCTAGTGATATAGATATAGTTTTAGTGGTGGCAAATACATGTACCAAATTTGAGTTTGATATATTACAAAGAACGACCAAAAATTGCAGTTTAGTAAAAATTTTGATTTGTCGATCATTTCTAGGAATAACACACCACAACCTTCTTTATCCTCGAAGTGACCTTGTGTGGGTGGGGCTACACATTTCGAGATTAAGGACGCACCTATGTTCGAGTATGTTAGGATTAATTTCTTTTTCTGAAAAAATCCCAGACCACGATCAGGAATCGAACCCGTGACTCCATGATGAGAGCCAAGTATGTTTACCTCTCGATTATGCAGTCATACTTTGCCAAGCTAAGTAGTTTTAAGATTATCAGGAGAAAAAGCTAGTTGATATCTATAGAAAATATTACTGTTAGTGAAAGAACCCCGCACATATCTTATGTAAATTGGAATACAGTCAAATTGGCTAAATTTTTAATATGCTGTAGATTTCGACTTTCTAATCAAAACCTCTCATGGGCCCAACTCGATCCTATGTCTAGTTTCCGCGATACAACTATAAATTGTTGTAAAATTCTGTATCTTGTCGAACTTTTAATTTATTGATGAGGTCAAATGAGCAATTTCCGAAAGTTTTTCAATTAAAGTTTTTTGTTCAGGAAGACACATACTTTTTATAAAAAATGTTTTAGTCAAATTGACCGAATATTTTTTCACTTGTTATTTTTATATAGATTTCCCGGCGCCTTCGTCAACATTTTACACACTTTTAAATTTTTTTCTACGCTATTTTTATTAAAACAACAAATACTATAAGGGGCTATTAGAACGTATCACAATATAAAATGTATGAAAAAAAATCATGGTTTCGATTTTCTTTTAATTGAACAAGAGGTCATTCTTGTACATTTCTTGAGTATCTGGGAAACTAGACGCATAGGATCGAGTTGGGCCCATAAGAGCTTTCAATCAGAAAGTCGAAATCTACAACACAATAAAAATTCAGCCAATTTGACTGTACGCCAATTTGCATAAGAAATGTGCGAGGTCCTTTTTTGTGCTCCAATCTACAGTACCGGCACGGTAGCTCAATCGGTTAAGGCGTATTGAGTGGCGAATACGCTGATCGACTCGCTACCGCGCTCTGGGTTCGACCCCCAGCCCCGGTATTGACAACACCGGTGGGTGTGGATGTATGTCTGCGTTTTTTCGAATGTGTAACCCCCTTCCGGACAGCCTTGGCTTTGGATTTGGGGGTTGTCTACTATCTGTGGTGTGTTTATTATTATATTGTTTATTTAAATCGCCTTTTCAAAAACACCCTGTATTGTCATTAAGTACCTGAAACTCTTTTTAGTAGTTAAGAGTTTAAAAAATATGTATATCAAGCTTCTAGTTTACAAAATAAATATCGTGTATTTCAGTTATACCTAAAAATTGTTTAAAATGAGATAAAGGAACATGATATAATTGTTTGTTGATTTATTTCAAAATTGTATTAAAATTTATTTATACAAATGTCCCAGGTTTGTCGAACCATAAAATTTGTAATACAATATTATAATCTCTGTTTGTATACTTGTCTAATATCTAAAACTTGCTTGAAAATATAGATAACAATAAAAATTGTGAAATATTCCCATTATAACCTCTGACAAAATATCACATCCAATTTCTTGCGCCTAAGTGAACTTTTAAAAAATAATGCTTCTACAAACATATCGGGTAATCTTTTTGGGGTTTTGCGTCTCCATAATGCCACCCTAGTCTACCGTAATATTACACAAAATATTATGTTACTGCGACTCATAGACCCTTTGTATATATAAGATAAACATATGTCATCTTTATTTTTGAATTGTCAAAATTTTTAAGATAAGATGCACTCGAGCGTTCCTGATCTACCTTTTCATAACAGAAAACTCTTAAATCAGGTAGAAAAGGAATATATTATAATGCATTTATTACAAATATTTTTTTAAACCGTAAGAAAATAAAGTGTCTTATTCGGATGCAGGCGAGTGCTCCTCAAATATTTGAATAGCCTTCGATGGAGGATTTGTTAAGATCGAGATTCTTAACGAGATAATTTAGGAAACATTGTGCAAATGCTTGATTCCAATCTGAGATAAGTAAATGGATTTGTTGTGAGTGGATGAACGTGGATGTAAGTCTGTTTGTGTAGTTTATTTGCAAACAAACTTGCATGCATTGTGTAAAAAATAATTCTACTGTCCATTGTGGTGTTTATGCACATTGATTTAACATAATTTTGATGCCTATTTTTAGAAAATTATTGTTTTTATAACTTTAAGTTTATTACATCAATTGAGCTAAAGCACTCGCAGATTAACAATTAGGAAAATTTGTCAAAAATCCTTTTAAAATTTTCTAGGAGGAGAATTCAACTGTATGTCAATTTATGAATTTAACCTGAAAACCCGCAAATCAGGGAATCACTACTTCCACATCCAAGTCTCTCATGACGAAAAGAATGTTGATACTATATTTGGACGTAGTTATGCAAATTGGAACCAATCCACAATTTGCATTATTGAGAAAAAGCGGTTTAAAATCATGCAATACCTATAACGGGAATTTTTAAATTTATGATTTTTATCTGTTTCTATACAATAAATATGCAGATTATGCAATATGCAATATGCATTGCAGATTTTAATTCTTTACATATTTGGCATTTTTTTTTATTTTATGACTCTTTTTTGAGTAAAACATGGCTTGGTTCCTTTTTGCGTTTTAGTATTTTGGTTAAAGTAAAATCTCAAAATGTTGCACCAAAAAAAAAATCAATAATGTTTATTTCTTCCATATCCAGTGAAAGTATAGTAACGACAAAAAAATTTTTTAAATTTTTTATTGTTCAAATAGGCTTAGAATGTCATGAAATGTTGTGATTTTAAGTATGAGCAGAAAAAATGTTTGTCTGTCTATAGACAGCCTTTTTCTTGTGCACATGATTACTCTGGAACCGTTTACGATATTGACTTGAAATTGGTACACGTATGTATTTTAACGAGATCTGGAACTAGATTATATTTTGATCTTATTCCGTTGAAGGGTTGAAGGGTAAATGAACGTAAATGAAGGTAAATCAAGCAGGTAAGAGTTCATAAAATTGGTATATAATATAGTGTGTACAAGAGAAGATAATGTCTCAAAAAAATTGTTGGCTTTAGCCACCCCCATTACTACTTCCACCCCATTATAAAAGAGGGTAAAAAGAAAATTGTGTTTTAGTGTGTGTACAAAAATCAAAGATCTCAAAATATTTTTTTACTTCTTCCATCCCCACTACCTCTATCACTACTCCCACCTCACTACTGATGTGGAATATCGTTTTATGGGTTTTTGGAGTAGACGATTTCAAATATTACATTATTAAAGTTCCATAAAAAATGATTTCCACATACAAAATTTTCTCGTTGTGAGACTTGGGTAGAAAATCTGGATGTGGAAGTAGTGAGTCCTTGGGCAGCACTTTTTTTTATTCAAATACTAACGTTGAATGCTAAAATTATAAGTTATTACGAAATATTAGAAGCTACTGCTCTTCAATCGGAAAATCGAGCTCTCCTCCGAAACCCTCTAGGTCATCTTCTACATCATCACTGGCATAAAGTTTTGTGTAAAAAGGAATACAATCCTTTGGGAATAAGTGCCATATGGATTTAAGGTCATACAGTTTCTCCAATGCTATTGGTTTGCCTTGGGGCCATAGTGGATTTTGATCAGATTTGGAGCAACCATAAGCAGAATGATCCCTTGTGGCTTTGGGTGGACAACGACTCCTCGTAGCTTTGGCAGCACGACAACTGTTCGTGGCTTTGGGAATAATTTTAGCAATGTTAAGTTCCAACTTTGTATCAGTTTGAAATCTGTGTTTATAATTAAAGAAAAGTGCTTTCTTTTTTCAGTACGATTTCCCTAGTTTTAAGTCAACTTACGTCTTCTCCTCTGACACCCTTCTTTCTATTCGGGATATTGTTTTCTACTGTTACCACTGTTAGGGTATTAAAATTCGCAGAAAAGGACCAACCCACTGTAACGGTCGAAGAATACATTGCAAAAAGGAACCAAGACGCCTGGATCTTTTTTGTATAACTACTTTTCTCTTTCTATCGTTTCGGTTTGGTTCTTTGCATTATTATAATAAAAACTATATCTCCAGCAAGCTGGATCCTTTTTGCAGAATTTAAGTTTGGTATTTACGTACCGTTTGGTGCAATAAACCTGTTTTCAGAAAATTGTGGGTTGATTCCATTTTGCAAAACCACGTCCATTTGCACTCCACTATGTGGAAATAGTTGCTTATAGAACTTTAATAACATTATTTGAAATCACCTACCCCAAAAACCTTTAACAGTTGGTCGTAAGTGCACTTTTTTTTGGTCGAGAATACAGTTTGCAATCCGAGGCCCGTAGAGCCGAGATTTGCAAGTATTCGAGACCAAAAAATCGCACTGCGCCACCCGCAGAGCATATTATATTTTTCGTCATACCCATGAAACATTAAACTAAAAAAAAATATAATTATTTCAGTAAAATTTCATATTTGCAAATAGTAAACGTACCGATGCTTGGAATATCCATGGCAACCGTCAATAAAATAAATTTAGGACGCGGCATCTATTCAAGTGACAATGTCAAGATAAATTAAATCTATTATTGTTGTAATAGCTCTGAACATTTTTGAAAATAATGTCGGATATAGAAGCTATAGCAAGTAAGGCTTGTCCGGATTTACTATTATTTATATTCGTCATAAAACATTTAATTTAATACTTGTTATATAAAAGAGAAAATTTCCCCAAATTCACTTTATTTCCCTAGGTACGTTATGAAAAACAACGACCTGTTGTCAATAGCAACAAGTATTTGGTAAATAAAGCGTCACTTACGATCGACAAAACAATGGAATTAGAGAATACTTATGAGGGAGGCATGACTAAAACACAATTCTATTTTTTCACCCTCTTAGCTTCTCTTATATATACCAAATACCAATTTTATGGACTCTTACATGCTTGATCTACCTATTGACACCCCCCCCCCCATTCACCTCAATTTACCCCCAAACCCTTCAGCGGAATAAGATCAAAATATAATTAAGTTCCGGATCTCGTTAAAATACATACGTGTACCAAAGGGTCTCGCCGGTTCAGTATATGGAAATGGGCCCAGCGGCTTATTGGACTATTCATTCACATGAATGTTGCTTATGACTAGAAAGCTCAATAAAATATATAATAAATCTCTATCTCCTATATTATCAACTTTAAAATTAATTTTTTTCAAAACGGTTGAAGATAATTAATTGAAATTAATAGGAGACGTTGATATAAAATAGCTTTATATTTTACATTTTTTTACATTCTATTGCGTCATTTAGTATATACAAGAATAATTTGATTTTTGAGGGTGCTGTTTTTATATCAACCCTTAGATCTATATTATTAGGCCAGGAAACGAAAACATTAATTCGGAAATAAATAGTGCTCAACGGATTATTGTTTTAAGTTGTAGGGTTGACCCCCAGCCGTGGGCCTCATGCGTTAGGGTAAAAACATAAAGAAAGCAGGCAACCTGCTTACTGGTAGTCAGCGCCTATAAGCGCCAATAATTAAGTACGCTTTTAAACGTTCCCGTACATAGACAAAGCCGGCTACCAGTAAGAGGCAACCTGCTTTCTTTGTGTTCTTACCCTTTTAAAAGCGTACTTAATTATTGGCGCTTATAGGCGCTGACTACCAGTAAGCAGGTTGCCTGCTTTCTTTGTGTTTTTACCCTTAGGCGGGAGGGGGGTGGAAAGGGTCGGTTTGTAGGTTTTTCGTTATTATCTCGAAAACTAAGCATCCTAGAGAAAAGGTCATCCTATACAAAATGAAAGTAAATTGTCTACAAAAGAGATTCTATTCATTTTTTCGCTAGGAGCAGTAGTTAAGGGTGGACGTGAGTTTGAAAATGTGAATAGTTGGAAAAACTGTCTATTGTGGGAATGCTTAACAAGTAGAAAATTTTATAATATTGTAAGTACTTACAAGGCCATATTAAGTAATTGGTCGAGTTCATGGTCAAGATCATCATCGTCGTCGCCGTTGATGCTGACGATTGGAGGGCCGTTGGTACACGAAACGCGGAAACTGCTGCACACAAGCGAGCAGGGTATGCCTGCTTTGCGGTACCCGCAACGGCCCCCGCAACCAGTTATGCACCCGAAAAATATGTTATTTAGGACGGATTCTGGCGTAACTGGGTCCGTGCTTGTGACAGGGGCCCAAGCAGTTGGCTCCTGCTGCTGATCTCCATATAGCCATTGCTGAATCTGCAGACAATAATTCGTCCTTTGTAGTTTAAAAAAATGTGACACAATCTTGTCTAAATACAAAACAGAAGTTAATGTAAACAAGCATATATTGATAGAAACCTGCAAATGAACTCTAAGGGAGTGTCGGCGAGCAGCCCCTCTGGTGGGTGGAAGTGCCGCAAAATCAGGCTTTGGCTTTGTCGAGGCTTTAACAAATGCCGTTGTCGTACCCGGTTCAGGTCTGCTCCTTGTGGGGCCTGGTACAATGCCAAAAAAAGCTGCTCTCCTGCATCATCTACCATGTCATGTGTTGCTGAGGGATAACAGAAGACTTTGTAGATGTCTGTGACCTGCTCCTCGGCCTTCAAAAGTACTTTCACACCTCCCTTTCTCTTGTTGTAAATAGCGGAGGTAGTATCACAACCGCTTAATTAATGGAGATATTTGCGAAGACCATTCTGTTGCTTCATTCGTTCAGCGGTTGTGATACTACCTCCGCTATTTACAACAAGTGCAAGATTGTGTCACATTTTTTTAAACTACAAAGGATGAATTATTTATTGTTTGCAGATTCACCAATGGCTATATGGAGATCAGCAGCAGGAGCCAACTGCTTGGGGATGGATGAGGGGGTCGGATGGCTTCCTTACTCCTGTCACAAGTACGTACCCAGTTGCGCCAGAATCCGTCCTAAATAACATATTTTGCGGGTGCACAACTGGTTGCGGGGGCCGTTGCGGGTGCCGCAAAGCAGGCACACCCTGCTCGCTTGTGTGCAGTAGTTGCCACGCTTCGTGTAGAAACGGCACTCCAATCGTCAGCATCAACGGCGACGACGATGATGATGATGTTGACGATGAACTCGACCAATTACTTAATATGGCCTTGTAAATACTTGTAATATTATAAAATTTTCTACTTGTTTAAGCATTACCTCCCCCAATACACAGTTTTTCCAGCTATTCGCATTTTCAAACTCACGTACACCTTTAACTACTGCCCCTAGCGAAAAAATTAATAGAATCTTTTTTGTAGACAATTTAATTTACTCTCATTTTGTATAGAATGACCTTTTCGCTTGTCTGCCTAGTTTTTGAGATAATAACGAAAAACCTACAAACCGACCCTTTCCAGCCCCCTCCCGCCTAACGCATAAGGCCCACGGCTGGGGACTTTTGGTATGTTACTCTTAAGGGTCAACTCTACAACTTAAAACAATAATCCGTTGAGCACTATTTATTTCCGAATTGGGGGATTTTTCGGTCTTCGTTTTCTGTACTATATTTAACACTGACGTAATTATCATGTGTAAAAATTACTTCAAGGTCAATTGGGGGAAGATGTTTAAAAATATAGATCTAGGTAATGAACACATGCACACACACAAAAAAAATAAGTGTGAAGACCTAGACCATTTAATTCCTACTCATTTAGAAGCTAATAATCAATAAAATATACCACTACTTTTAGCTTGGCTCTCAATTATTTCTTTGCTTAAGAAGTATTGATTTTATTAGTAAATATGGTTAGGGCATTTTAATTAATCCACAGTAATATCTCTTCAGGAAGGGACATTAGCAAAAAATGTTTCAGACAAAAGTTGTCTCGACATTCTAAGCTTATTTAAACAATAACAATTTTCTAATTTTTTTTTGAGTTACTATGCTTCCACTGGTTGTGGAAGTAAAATGTTGTTTTGAGTATTTAGCAGATAAATTCATACTAATATCTAAATAAATAAATCTATAAAAATATTTAAACTAGTTTTTCAGAAAATGAGATTATTATTTACCAAACCTCCATTACTTGATACACAATCAGTTAATACACAATCTTTCATAAGAAATAAATACAGTCCCGGCATTGACGTCTGTCAAATGTCGAAATATTGTGTAGCTACTGCTGATGCCAAGGACAACCGTGGTTCCATTTTGAAAATCCTTTCGAGTCGTTTTATACAGTTATTAGAGGTAAAAGAATTCTATAAAATATATTTCCTTGTTTAGAAATCTCTATTTATTAATTACTTTTTCTATTGAAAGACCACCATGTATATATTTTTTTTAATAAAAATATATCAGATTTTCTTCTTGCCAGTAGTGGCAATTGCATTTTAATATTATTTTCTTCAGACGTTTCATTATTAATTATTTTTTTGCAAGTGACCACGCTATATATTTGTAAACATATATCAAGTTTCCTCCTCGGTAATAGTGTAGTAACTACATTCCTACAGGCTACTGACAAAGTCTTTAGATGACAAAGAAATGGGAGTGGCAACATTTCTAGATATAGAAGGAATGTTCAATAACGCGACAACGCAATCTTTAACGAATGCGTTGTTAAATAGAGAAGTCCCAACAGTACTCTGCCAGTGGATTAAAGCCAGCCTAGAAAAGAGAATAATAGTAATCTAGGCGAGGCTACCATTGAGGTAAAAGTGAGTACAGGCTGCCCTCAAGGAGAGCTCCACTGCTGTGGGCAACCCTTGTTGACGAACTCCTCTGAAAAATTTCAGCAGGAAGCTTTTACTGCTTAGGTTATGCTGACGATTTAGGGACAGTAGTCAAGGGGCGAATTGCGAACATGATATCAGAGCGTTCACAAAGAGCCTTAAACATTGTCGACAGGTGGTGTAGTGAGGAAGGACTTTCCATAAATCCTCACAAAACTACAGTCGTCACCTTTACACGGCAAAGAGCCTTGGTAGGCCCAGAACCCCTGAGGCTCAATGGAGTGGAAATTCCATTTGCCAGCGAGGTTAAAAAAGTAGGTGTAATTTTCGACCAAAAACTGACATGGAATTCTCATATCTAAAAAGTCACACAGAAAGCAACCATTGCCCTGGAAAGGTGCAGGCAGATATGTGGAAAAAACTGGGGGTTAAACCCCAAGATAACTCTATGGTTATAACTGTTGTAAGACCCATGAATGGATCGGTGGTATGGTGGACCAAGACACTGCAGCTTGTATCAATAAGGCTACTAAGTGTCGTAAAAAGGCTTGCTTGCCTGTGCACCACTGGGGCCATAAAAACTGCTCCCACGGCTGCATTGGAAGTCCTTTTAGACCTAACACCACTACACATATTTATCCAAGGGGAAGCTCGTTCAGTGGTACACAGGCTAATGCAAGGGACAACGCCCATAAGGCATCAACCCATAATAGAGTGCCAAAAGTTATACTCAGAGTTGAAGGCAAATTCCAAGGACACTATGGTCCCAAAGTATAACTTCTATAAAAATTTTCAAATCAAAACCAGACAGAAAGAACTGGAAAAAACGGTTCTCCAATATCGGCGCAAACGATCTGGCATACGAACGGCTCCAAAACAGAACAGGGAGTCGAAGCTGGGATTTATGAGATATGGTCGAAAACAAAAATCCCGATAAGTCTAGGAATACACACCACACTATTTCAGGCTGAAGTGGCCGCTATACAGTGGTGTGCAAAGAAATAATAAGGCAAGGAACTGCAAACCAGTCAATTGTCATTTTTTTTTCAACGGCCAAGCAGCGCTAAAGGCACTCGATTCCATGCAGGTCGATTCAAGACTAGTATGGGATTGCATAAATGCCCTTACAGACCTAGGAAGTGAGAACAAAGTGACCATGGCATGAATACTAGGATACAAGGGACACGGGGAAATGAGAAGGCTGATGAACTGGCCCGGAAAGGCGCATCTAAGACTCTAGTAGGACCCGAAACCTTTTGCGATGTGGCTAAGCCACGTATAGAATAGAATAGAATAGAATAGAATAGAATAGAATAGAATAGAATAATCTGTATTTTCCAACTAGACTGTTACAACAGTATGGGCATCGTCAGTTACGTTACACATGGCATATTACAAGTATAAAAGTCTAAAATTGCAGTCAAAAGATAATACAATTAGGTTATATGTATCACGTAGCTGTAAAAGTATTATTACACGTGCATAATTAATGTAAAAAAAAATAAAGATACGTATTATTTATACTAGTTATTACACTAGTTAAATTACTACGTGTAATATCAAATGAATGAGATTAGGTTTATTACGATCATCCATTAATGAATGGGTACAAAATAAATCTCTAGAGTGGTGAAAAAATTTCCCACAGCAGAGAAAAGCCAAAAAGTTCATTAAAGAACGATCGGCCAAATTCACGAAAGACCTGCTGCGCCAAAATAGAAAGGCCATTAGGTTAAGGGTAGGTCTTCTAACTGGACATTGTAGGCTTAATAGACATATGAGTCTAATAGACCTGGCAGAGGATATAACATGCAGATTCTGTCAAGAGGAAGAGGAAATCTCAGTACATGTGCTGGGCTATTGGGAGGACCTAGTCAGACTGAGGTTCCAACTACTTGGCGAAGAGAAACCAAGGGCAGATAGCTATACCAAGGAGCCCTCATCAAGGCTGTGGAATCTGTTACAAAAGACAAAGCTGGATAAGGAGCTCTAAGTAAAATTAGACAAGGAGTGCCACAATAAATCCATGGTCAAAGCCAATCAGCCAGCTCCTTTGTCAAATCTAAATCTAAAATTTAACTACTTTCCAAATATTATTTCCACCATACTTTATTATTTAATTACTTTTTGGGTGACCACCCTGTATATGTTCCATTAAAAGTATAAAAGGTTTCTTCCTTGACAGTGATATTAACTGAATCTGAAATATAATTGCCATCCATCATTTTTTTTTATTAATTATTTCATTAATTGTATATTTTTCATTGAAAGTTTATCCTGGTTCTACACTGGCAACTACCTAATATTATTTTTCTAAATCAACCGACAAACGGACATTAGACAGACAGACAGGCATCCAATCAGACAGGCAGGCAGATGGACGAACGGACAGACTATAGGAATTAAAAGACTCTAATTTTTGTAATCTTCATAGTCTGAAACCTGAAAATCCAGAGATCTCGAAGGGCGATTTTTTCAGGATTATAATATGTACTTTCTTTTAATACAGTATAATTGATTTAATGCAATCTTTTTCAGCGGTAACACTCCACTAGAAATTCTCTTCTTCTCTCTCAATTATTTGTTTGTTTGTATAAAAACTATGTTATTTCTTTTACTCATTATAGTTGCATAAAATGGGGGTTAGAGGTGGGGTCAGTCAAATAGTTGCCCGGCAGAAGAATGTCGTCCAATCCGGGCCTGGATATTTATTAGAAAGCAGGCAAAATCGCTCAACCATCCTTATATTTTTCAACCTCAAGTTCATGGGGTGGGCGATTCGCTTAGAAATACTTGTTTCGTAAGGTTATTAAATATACGACTGCAAAATTTTAACTAACCTATTAATATACTATTGCACAAATATTTTTATTTTATTTCCTGTACTATAATGACGTCATAGGATGATCTGTCTAAACACTTAATTGAACCAGGCATTCTTTCCTTAGATACGTCAAAAGATTGTTATCGAACGGGTCAGAAAGTTATATTACCAGGTAGTAAGTATATCAACTTCCACAGACAATTTTTTTCGCCTAATATTTCACTTTACATCTTAATTTAAAACACAAAAAATCAAATATCACGCCTGCATTACTTTACAATAACACGAAAAGGCACATTGAAAAGAGGAAACAAACAGGCATGAAACAATATTACACGCTTTTTAATCCTTGAAAATCCGGCAGCGCCCACCGTATTACCGATTCAGGTTAACCGTGAACCAAATAAAAGAAAAAACTAAGCCAAGATTGTATCTCGGCCTGTTGGTGTTACAAAAAGTCCTATTGTATGAAGCATAAAGAAACTTATATAATGGCAAAATAGGCAAATCACTTTACGCTATACTAAACACATAAAGCTTTAGCTTGTTGAAGGGACTTATTATCCTTGTTAGACTACTTAGGATCATGTCCTAGATTTAGATTCGGCTGCTGGAAAGGTATTATTAAGCTCTACTGGTTTGTATACAGTCTTGTTTGTGTATTTTAATGCCTACATATACATATTTGTACAAATTATAATTACTTGAATACTTCTGATACATTGTTTCCCTTTTTGAAAAACGTTTGACCTAGGCACAACACACGGGCACAGTAAACGAATTATGAAAGTGAAAGAAGAAATCAACATTAAAAAAATGTGTTGATCTGCTTGCATTTGGAGGCGTGATACGTTCGTTTTTGAGTTTTGATCGCTTGATATCACCTCTTGAAATTTCAACTGGTTGTTCCATGGCACTTATATTTTTGTCTTAGCTAATTGAAAACAATCTGGAACTACAATTGTTAAAAAATATAGAGGTCGGAAAGTGGATCTTTAGCGATTACGTTAAAGATCCTAAAGTCCTGATGATGATCTTTCAGGTTTAAATCCAAGTCGCGGCATCTTTTACTTCCACATCCAGTGGTATAGTAACGACAAAAAAATTTTTAAAAATTTTTATTGTTCAAATAGGCTTAGAATGTCATGAAACGTCGAGATTTCAAGTTTGAGCGAAAAAAAAATTTCTGTCTGTCGGTCTGTCTGTCGGTCTTGTCTGTCGGTCTGTAACTCTTTTTGTGCGCACGTTTACTCTGGAACCGTTTGAGATATTGACTTGAAATTTGGTACACATATACTTTAACGAGATCTAGAACTAGATTATATTTTCATCTTGTTCCGTCGAAGGGTGGGGGGGTAAATTGGAGTAAATAGGTAAATCAAGCAGGTAAGAGTTCATAAAATTGATATTTAGTATAGACAAGAGAAGCTAAGGTCTCAAAAAAATTTTGTCATTAGCCACCCCCACCCCATTATTAAAGGGGATGAAAAAAAATGTGATTTAGTGTATGTACAAGAACCAGAAACTGCAAAATATTTTTTTACTTTATCCACCCCCCACTCCCACCCCCTGTCACCACCCCCACCCCACTACCGATGTGGAGTATCGTTTTATGGGTTTTTAGGGTAGAGGATTTCAAATATTATATTATTAAAGTTCCATAAATAATTATTTCCAGATACAAAATTTTTTCGTTGTGTGACTTGGATAGAAAATTCGGATGTGGAAGTAGTGATTCCTTGGGCAGCGGTTTTTTTATTGTATCACTAATATTGAAAGTTTTAAAAAGTTATTAGTGGATTCAAATTAAGGATCGAAATATATTAATAAGGAATTCTCTAGCTACAGCAATTTTATTGTTTTAATTTGTTGTAGGTATAATAACAAGTGCTCTGAGCAATTTTTTGCTAAATACGTCCATTGCTTCTTGTAGAATTTTAACAATTTATTTTCAACACAGAAATTTTCTGCTATTTTTCCTATTATTTCAAGTCATAGTAATCATATCGAAATAATAAAAATATTAAACTGTTCGCTATAAAATTATGAATAAGACTAGGCATATGAAGAAACCTCTTGATTATTTGTAAATTTGTAAAAAAATAAAAATCACCAAAAATTGCCTTTTTTAACAGTTTAAGAAATGTGATGTAATAATCCATCAATTTTAACGAAAGTTGGTGGAACCATGCCCTTCATTGAACTAAACCTCCGTGCCAAATTTTAGCGCAAAATGTTTATTAAAAATCAACAATAATTTCGAAATTTCCATCGGATTTTGTTTAAGTGACTCGTAGTAAGACAATTTTTCTTTTAAAGTGTAAGTTCTTACATGTACTTTACGGTGGTGTTTGGAAAGAAAAAAAAAATTAAACTTAAACCAATTTATTGGAATTTAATTGTAATTATGGATATTGCAGGTATAAACAATTTCAAATAACTACGTGATTTTTTTGTAAAACCAAAAATGATAAGCGAATTATGAAAGTATATGAAATAACCAACGTTTAAAAAAAAAGAATGATGTTCTACTTGCATTTGAATTCGTGATACGTTAGTTTCTGCGTTTTAGTCGATTATAAGTAAACATATTGATATTTTTTCTTGAAATTTGCACATATTGTTCCAAAATGACTATATTTCTCTCTCTGCTAGTTGAAAACAACAACTAAAATTTTTTCAATTACATCGCATAAAGCACCATTGAGGACATAACGTACATTCGAAAAAAAATTATCTCCCCACTTCCTGAACTAGGCAACTAACTTAATTAATGGTATACATTACTCCATTTTCATCACATCGAATTTTTTTTAAACATTATTAGTCTTTTTTCGTATATTCTGAATCTATTATTTAACAAAATATAATTTAAGTTTTTATTCATCAAAAATTCAACAATCTTTATTTCTTTATAATGTTTTCGGCTCTTATCTGATTTTCCGTTTCTTTTTAAAATGTTTCTGTTTTGTGTTTATTTTCAATTTTTAATGTATTGTAACGTAAATTTATTTGTTTAGCCGTTATTTAATTAAAATGCATTGGAAATTTTAATCTAGTTATATTATTTCTATGTTTAATAAAATAATTCAAAACAGTATTGATTATTTGTGCTTTGTTATCTGAAGTACGAAATAGTTTTTGTAATTGAGCCACTTCCACTTTTGCTTCATTGCTTCAGAGTAATATGAAGAAATGATGTTTTCGCTAGTGTGATATGAAATGTTGTAGATTTCTAAGTGTAGTCCCGCGTGACTCATAGACTTCTAGAGAAGCTTTTCTGAAGAATCTTTTGCCACTTTCAGATTTTTCGCTGATAAATACGTACTACTGCTTCTCGTTGCTCGAACAGAAATGACGTTCTCCTTGTGTTCTTTGGTCAATAATCCGAAGTATTAGCTGGTTTAAATGATTTTTTTTTTACATATTTATAAAATACCTAGCTTAGTATACTTCTGAAAGATCCATGCTTACAAAAATATTTGCAAGTTTTTTACGATCGACAATCTACAAAGGCAAGGATATTTGCTGCTGGCATAAGTTGTATCGTAGCACTATATGGTTCAGATCCAATGAAAAACACATGCTTAAATGTTTTGCGTTTTGAATTTTTTAAAAAATGCACTTCAAAAACATCATGCAAATTATGAGTTCTCCCACCAACCGAAGAAGCTGCAAACGAGCATTCATTGAGGGTGAGGGTGTATTTTCAAATACAGAAATGGTTAGGATTTGCAGATAAAAATCCTGAAGAGTATGGTTGGAAAGGTACCATAAATGCATTAATGCCACTAACAACAACAAAAAATCTTTTGCCAGATAATTTATTGAAGACTATTTGCTATATGTGTAGATCGGGTTGCAAAACAAAACTTTGTTCATGTAAAAGGATAGGGATTGGGATGCAATTTGTGTCATTTTTGTAATGGATTAAATTGCAACAACTGTTCCGAAATAACATTGAAACAAACTGAGGACGAACTTGAAGACAATGAAGACGATGTTTTGTCGATTTCTGAAATGGAAACAGATGAAGCAGACTTTAAAAATTCATTTGTTACAGCGGACGACATTGACAACAACGAAGTAAGCAATGTTTCGGAAAATGAGGTTGATTTTCAAATTGACAGTGAAGAAAGCTCCGTCAATGAAGATGAATCAGATGATTCAGATTTTGTTTGTAAAAAAAATAAACTACAATAATAATAATATGTGTATAATTAAAGAATATTTCTATTCTTCTTCTGTACCACTGCATTACATCGCTAGCAACGTTCCCTTACATATGAAATAAATGGTACGGCCAGGCGGAAATTACTTTCTCTTCTGACTTACAAATTATTTGTTTATCAGTAAATAACCTTTATGATTGATCCCACAAAATAAATATTTTGAAACTAAAATTTCCAATGCATTTTAGTTAAATAACAGCCAAATAAAGTATTTTACGTTACAATACATTAAAAACTGAAAATAAACACAAAACCCAAACATTTTAAAAAGAAACAGAAAATCAGATATGACAAGAGCCGAAAATATTATAAAAAAATAAGGATTGTTGAATTTTTGATGAATAAAAACTTAACAAATTATATTTTGTTAAATAATAGAACCAGAATATACGAAAAAAGACTAAAAATGTTAAAAAAAAACTCGATGTGATGAAAATGGAGTGATGTATACCATTAATTAAGTTAGTTGCCTAGTTACAATATTCAGGGAGTGGGGAGTTAATTTTTTTCTCAAACGTGCGTTATGTCCTCAATGGTGCTTTATGCGATGTAATTGAAAAAATTTTAGTTGTGGATAATTTTCAGCTAGAAGAGAGATAAATATAATCATTTTGGAACAATATGTGCAAATTTCAAGAAAAAATATCAATGTTTTTTATAATCGACTAAAACGCAAAAACTAACGTATCACGGATTCAAATGCAAGTAGAATATCATTCTTCTTTTTAAACGTTGATTATTTCGCATACTTTCATAATTCGCTTATCGTTTTTGGTTTCACAAAAAAATCACGTAGTTATTTGAAATTGTTTATACGTGCAATATCCATAATTACAATTAAATTCCAAAAAATTGGTTTAAGTTTAAATTTCTTTTTCTTTCCAAACACCACCGTAAAGTACATGTAAAAACCTACACTTTAAAAGAAAAATTGTCCTACTAGGAGTCGATGCACTTAAACAAAATGCGATGGAAATTTCGAAATTATTGTTGATTTTTAGCCGTTTGAATAAATATTTTGCGCTAAAATTTGGCACGGAGGTTTAGTTCAATAAAGGGCATGATTTCACCAACTTTTGTTAAAATTGATGGATTATTACATCATATTTCTTAAACTGTTAAAAAAGGCAATTTTTTGTGGTTTTTATTTTTTTATAAATTTACAAATTATCAAGAAGTTTCTTCACATGCCTAGTCTTATTCATAATTTTATAGCGAACAGTTTCGTACCACTTCTACATTCAGTGGAAGTATTGACTGGAGATATTCACTTGAAATTTGGTACACATATGTACTTTAACGAGATCTAGAACTAGATTATATTTTCATCTTGTTCCGTCGAAGGGTTGGGGGGGGTAAATTGGGGTAAATAGGTAAATCAAGCAGGTAAGAGTCCATAAAATTGATATTTAGTATATACAAGAGAAGCTAAGGTCTCAAAAAACATTTTGGCATTGGCCACCCCCATTACCCACCCCCACCTCATTATTAAGGGATGAAACCAAATTGTGATTTAGTGTGTACAAGAACCAGAAACCTGAAAATATTTTTTTACTTCATCCACCCCCATTACCACCCCCATCACCATCCCCACCCCACTACCTATGTGGGGTATCATTTTATGGGTTTTTGGGGTAGAGGATTTCAAATATTATATTATTAAAGTTCCATAAACAATTATTTCCACATACAAATTTTTTTCGTTGTGAGTGACTTGGATAGAAAATCTGGATGTGGAAGTAGTGATTCCTTGGGCAGCAGTTTTTTTATTATTGCGATACGATTATTATGACCTGAGATAATAGGAAAAATAGCAGAAAATTTCTGTGTTGAAAAATAATTGTTAAAATTCTGCAAGAAGCAATGGACGGATTTAGCAAAAAACTGCTCAGAGCACTTGTTATTATACCTACAACAAAAACCGCTGCCCAAGGAATCACTATTTCCACATCCAGATTCTCTATCCAAGTCACTCACAACGAAAAAACTTTGTATATGAAAATAATTGTTTATGGAACTTTAATAATATAATATTTGAAATCATCTACCCCAAAAACCCATAAAACGATACCCCACATCGGTAGAGGGGTGGGGGGTTGGGATAGGGGGGTGATAGGGGTAGGTGGATGAAGTAAAAAAATATTTTGAGGTTTCTGGTTCCTGTACATACATTAAATCACATTTTTTTTTCATCCCCTTTAATAAGGGGGTGGGGGTGGTAATGGGGGTGGCTAATGCCAAAATTTTTTTTGAGACCTTAGCTTCTCTTGTATATACTAAATACCAATTTTATGGACTCTTACCTGCTTGATTGACCTATTTACCCCAAATTTACCCCAATTTACCCCCAACCCTTCGACGGAACAAGATGAAAATATAATCTAGTTCTAGATCTCGTTAAAGTACATATGTGTACCAAATTTCAAGTCAATATCTTAAACGGTTCCAGAGTAAACGTGCGCACAAAAAAAAGTTACAGACAGACAGACCGACAGACCGACAGACCGACAGACAGACCGACAGACAGACCGACAGACAGACAGACCGACAGACAGACCGACAGACAGACCGACAGACAGACCGACCGACAGACAGACCGACAGACAGACCGACAGACAGACCGACAGACAGACCGACAGACAGACCGACAGACAGACAGAATTTTTTTTTCGCTCAAATTTAAAATCTCGACGTTTCATGACATTTTAAGCCTACTTGGACAATAAAAATTTTTAAAAATGTTTTGTCGTTACTATACTTCCACTGGACGTGGAAGTAATTAAAATAATAAAATTGTTGTAGCCAGAAAATTCCATTCAAATTTTATTTTGACTCCACTATATGTACATGGACTCAAGGTTGGTGATGGTTTTCCTTTTTTGGGACAAAAATTAAGAAATCTAGGTAGGTCTAGTCTCATTAGAAATTTTCGCATTTTCTATAACAATAGTAGATTGTAATACAAATGTCGCAAGGGCTTCATTGCAAATCGATGTATGAAAGTATCATACGAATTTTGTAATGAAGCTTGCCACATGTGTGTTACATACTATTTTTTCTACGGTTGTGAAGTTATTTCCCTTTTTTAAAG
This sequence comes from Rutpela maculata, assembly GCA_936432065.2. NCBI lineage: Eukaryota > Metazoa > Arthropoda > Insecta > Coleoptera > Cerambycidae > Rutpela > Rutpela maculata. The sequence goes on from OW386290.2 coordinate 111,711,534, forward strand.
TCTTTCCAAAATTTTAAATTTGCTGCCTGTCAGATTTTATTTAAAGTGACAATTTCCGCAGTCATTCTGAAGTTAGAAAATTTGACTTTGTAATTGCAATTCATGTGGAATTAATGTACATTTATAGAATTTAATTGTTATTACCAGTAAGTAATATAATATTCTTTAAGGTAAACACACTATTTTATTCCGGTGTGTGAAGATGTAATCAAGGCATGTGGCAAAGCGATATTTTCTACGGTCATTTTGAAGTTAGAAAATTTGACTTTCAGCACAATCGTAGAAAAACAATTTGAAAATTTTATTTTTGCAATGTAATTAGTATGTCCGTAGATAATAGGAAAACCGCAATATATGTAAAAAATCTATCATAGTCACGTAGTGGCGTCACCTCATATAAAAATTCGAATTTTAACTCATTTTGCTTCTTAACTATTTATTTCCTCTTCTTCTTCTTCTTCCATCTTGGCAGACTTTTGTGACACATGAAATGATCTAGTTAGCCTCCTTTTGCTGTATAGCAGAATCGACAGCCTTACACCGTCTGTCAATGTTTGTTAGAATCTGAAGCAGTAATTAATATTAGTACGGGAGGCAGCGCTGATTTTAACAAGTCATTTCATACCGACTGAAAATCATAACAATAATAGTTTTCCCCTAATACATCAGCAATCTGAACGTCAGCTACTCTGGTAGCGATGGAGCTAATGGTGAGAGCATGTTAAAGTTGTTAAAAAAAATTGTTCCTCTAGTATTTTCATACCGTGCCAAAATTTATGGGATGATTATTTAGATCATTTTCAATAAAAAAATAATAATCAGCTTTACAGACGAGAGGGGATTATACGTCAGTCACGTATCTGAATCATATTGAAAATGTTCAATTTTAAAGTCATTTTATCTTATTAACTTTATGCAGCTAAATTTTTATACTTTTTAAATAATAAAGAAAATCGTCAGCTGTATTTATTATGGGGGAAAGACCGTCAGTCAGCGTCATAAATATGCTGCGCGCTCAGTGCATCTGAGCGTTGTATATCACTTTGACAAATGAACTGATTATCTTTACACCCACAAACATTCAACTGACTGCGATTTTTATTTTTGTTAACAATAAAATTACTCTTTGTTTCAATTTCAATCAGTATTACATCAATTTAACATAAGTTACGCCACTTTATCTTGTGAATAATTAGTTTTTAATAGATTTTTCATAAAAGTTCGTGTCGGTTTTAAATTATGTTATTATGTACTGTAGAACCAAGAAATCTTCAACTGCGAAAGTCTCACTACTCCGACTTACCCCTCCCAGGGATTTTTTTCTAAGCATCCAGGTAGATCAATTTAACATAAGTTTTTCTGTAAATAACTATTTAATAGATTTTTCATACTAATCAAGTTCGTGTCGGTTTTAAATTATATATAAAAATATTTATTCATAGAAAAACGATTAATCAGATTCTTTTAATAGTATATATTTTAAATTTTTAATCTGTTAATAAATTCGAAAACTACACAAGAAAGCTCATCTTTGCTGGTAAATACATACATTTAAGAGGACAATTTAAATGATCATTATTTTAAATATATAATGGACATTAGCTTTGAGCATTATAATAAATATTTATTTAATTAACAATCAAATCATGCATTTCAGAAAATTATTTTCCAATACAATAAATTACCGGGAACCTAATTATTAGTTATAACACTATTAAATACTAACTCGCATTTAAAAAATCATTGATATTGAATAAAAATAAATGTCCTTACGTTTAATTCTAATTGATCTACAATAATTAAACTAACATTATGTCAGTTACATGAACAAAAAATTTATGCATACTAAGAAGAAGAAAATTAGCATTATTTTAAATAAAATTATATTAAAATTATTACTTTCGTAATATTTTAATTTCACTTTTCACCATTAATATATTCAATGTGTTCTGAGCTGAAACTTTTCTGATCATCTGAATTATTATTTTAATATATTTTTATATATCAGTCATAATCGTAGGTGTTGGGGTACTAAAAGAACTAAGGTAAAAGTATGCTTTGATATTTTATATGCTACAAAGATAATCCCTATGAGATAGTGGAACAATTGAGGTACTTAATAATACCTAATCATTATTTTCGTGCACGAACAATAATGCTAATAAAATCTCATTTTAATCTGCAGAAAATTTAAATATTTTTCACAAATATTTACTATAATACGTCTGTAAACGTTTATTGTGAGGTCATATTTTAATGCGCAAAATAATAATTTTAATGTTCAAAATATTTAGAATAATGCGCGCTTAAATCATACACAAAATTTAATAATCGATTTCTTCGTCTAACTCTTCTGTAGTATCTGTTTCATAGTCATCATTTTCCTCGCAACTATAATCGGAGTTGTCTATGATGACATTTTGTTCCCGCTCAAATTCCTCTGCGTCATCTTCTTCAACATTCTCCGATGTTTCAATTTCATTGCTTTCGACGTTTTCTGTGAAAAACATAGCACAAAAAATCTTAAAGCTATATCGACCTTCCTTTAATTCAATTTCAATGTGTGATAAAAATATATAAGTGAAAAAAAGTACCTGTAGGATTCTCATCGATGATCGTTATGCCACTTATTCTCGGTGGGACTTGATCGCCGTCAAACCACTTGAAAGTGTATTTATTATTTTCTTCCAACTATCCATAGTCAAAAGGTGATAACTCTGATGGAACTGACTGATGAGCATGACTCCAAAGATGTGCTATATATGATGTGCGTAGTATTTGTTGACATAGTTCCGATTGACATGGAGGAAATATTGCTGCGTCAATTGTCTTTTTAAGCATAAATCTGTCTCTCTTTTCATTCATTTTATATTTTTTTTTATAAAAAAATCCATGAGAGGAGTAAGTCGGAGTAGTGGGACTTTCGCAGTTGAAGATTTCTTGGTTCTACAGTACATAATAATATAATTTATAACCGACACGAACTTGATTAGTATGAAAAATCTATTAAAAACTAATTATTCACAGCATAAAGTGGCATAACTTATGTTAAATTGATGTAATACTGATTGAAATTGAAACAAAGAGTAATTTTATTGTTAACAAAAATAAAAATCGCCTTCAGTTGAATGTTTGTGGATGTAAAGATAGTCAGTTTATTTGTCAAAGTGACTATACAGCGCTCAGATGCACTGAGCGCGCAGCATGTTTATGACGCTGACTGACGGTCTTTCCCCCATAATAAATACAGCTGACGATTTTCTTTATTATTTAAAAAGTATAAAAATTCAGCTGCATAAAGTTCATAAGGTATAAAATGACTTTAAAATTGAACATTTTCAATATGGTTCAGATACGTGACTGACGTATAATCCCCTCTCTTCTATAAAGCTGATTATTATTTTTTTGTTGAAAATGATCTAAACAATCATCCCATAAATTTTGGCACGGTATGAAAATACTCGAGGAATAATTTTTTTTAACAACTTTAACATGCTCTTATCATTAGCTCCACCGCGGGTGTAGCAACTGACGCTCACTTTGTTGATTATTGACCATTAATCAACTGTTAAAAACGAAATTTATTCGGTATAAAATGACTTGTTAAAATCAGCGCTGTCTCCTGTACTATATGAATATATTTAGATTTTCATAATTTTTTGTTACTACATATCAATGCACCATTTGAAATGAATTTATATAGGAGAAATAAATATACTCTATTGATGAGAAAGACATATTTCTTAGGCAACATTTTGAGTAAAAAAATTTAATATACCATAACTGCCACAACTTCCATTTATTATCGTAAAGGCCGATAAACTTTCTGCCTTTCCTGCATCTAAGAAACCCAAACATTATAACTTCCTCTGGTTATAGTGCCCATCAATTTAAAAAATGACCTTTTCACACGTGTTCCTCAGTTTAAAAAGAAAAATATTTGGCAAAACACTCAACGCTCCCTTATTATTATTTTAATTGGACGACCGCTTAACCAAAAATATAAACTAGGGCCAGGAGGTAAAAATTACTAAAATTCTAACATTCCGGAACACATTAATTTTTAACAACTCGAAATTCCTTTTAATATGTATCCGCTGTACGTGATCGTTTTTCCAACATTTTAGAGGCTCATCAAGATAAAAACACTAGGCCGTTTGTTATATTTCATTTATCATTTTCAACTTTGACACGTGTTTGTATAATAACACGTGTTTTTAAGTTTTCGGTTTTGAAACCCAATACTTTCCTTAGGCAAATATCTCACACAATCTCCCAAACTAATACTTCACTACAAATCAACTTTAGTTAAAACCAACTTAGTTGGTTAACTCCTGATTTTAAGGAAAGAGAAATCTGATACAACCATCAATAAGAAACACACTTTTAAAGAAAAAAACTACATGCGGTAATTGCCGCTTATCACCATAAGATTGCAGTAGAAGGTTTCTTTGAATGTCTTTCAAGGCATGCTAGAGAATATTGTAAATATTTGTTGACGTAGCCCATGTGGTAAATATTAGTAAATACATATGGCTTTTATATTGGTTAAGTAGGTTTAAGTAGGACGGATAAGGGAGGTTTTGGGATGAAACGGGCCTATTTGTTAATTATTATATGCTCTAGATCTCGGCTAAGCTTTCTGAAAGCGTTTGTTGACATAATATCTTACTCGGATATTTCGTTATTAGAGCACTCAATCATACACTTTTTCGCGGATGTTAGGAACGTTGGCAAAACGAAATTTTGTAGGTAAATCAATTTTAACGTTTAAATTAAAATGATCATTCGTCCTGGATTAGGCGGGACAGTCCCGTTCTTCAAGGTGCTGTCCCGCATTGGTTTTAAATTTCGTCCTCCCGCTCGCCATTTTTTTTTTTCAGATTTCTTCCCCGCTCATCAATTTTGAGGGCTGGACAAAAAAAAATTTCAGTTTTTTCCCCCTGTTCATCAATTTTGAAACTTGAAATTTTTTTCCATTTTAGCAAGATTCAAATATCGTCACTTTAGTTTAAATCAATTTAAAATGTAACAAATAAAAACTCTATATGAACATTATTAGCATAGTAACTTTAACTTCGGAATAATGTCATATTGAACGGATTTCGTTCATTTTTGGCAGTATAATAGTAAATGTTCCACAGAAAAGTTTCTATATTGTGCGGGGGCTTGCCAATTTAAAGGCGGTGAATGCCACCCCTTCTCAGGGGGTGGTACTTAAAAAATATGTATTTATTGGAGATGAAAAAGGATCACATTTTAAGAAGAAAAGGTTTTATGCAATTTTTCACATGAACTGATTTTAAGTTATAACCACTTCAACATTGCGATTTTAGCTTAAAAAAAAGGTATTTCCAAATGGCTTTCGTTAAGTATCTCACATTTTTTTTTATTAGCAATCCTATGTACAGAAAGAAGCGCTTAAGTGTGTGTTTTATAACAAAAAAAAGTTCACATCGATAGCTCAATTCATTTTTGACATATGGCAATAGATGTACAAAAAAACATGACTTAAATAAAAATTAAATTTTACACTTTTTTTAAATAAGAATATCTGTGACCACTAAAAAATGTCGTATTTCATGTTTTTATGTGTAAAATGATGTTGTCGGTAATACTAACTGTTCTGATCTTGTTCTTAGCTGATAAGAAAAAAACGACACAATTTTACCTCCTTTTCGCTGCTCTACTATGCAACCAGCACATTTTTACCTTTCAATATTCCACAGAAGTCAACACAGATCTTGTTTTAAACTCTACTATTAAGGTCTTTCAATTTCTTCAGGCTGTCTGTCTGCCTGTTTGCCTGCCTATCTATAGGTCTGCTGTCCATCTGTCTGTTGACGTAATATCTATAAAACTATTTGACGAAGTAATATTAATATATGCTAGGCAGTTGACGCTATTACCATATAAGAAATGGGATATACCTTTAATAAGAAATATGCCGAGTGGACACCCTAAAAACAAGTAATAATTACTAAAAAAATTATGACTGAGGACAATAATAATAAATTTGGCACGTAGTTGTCATAATTGTCAAGGAAGAAACCTGCCATACCTTTAGTGAAAAATATACATGGTGGTCAATCTAAAAAAATTATGAATTAAGTAACAAAGTCTCTTCGGCTACTGATTAGAACAAAACAAATATGAAACACAAAATTGTGTACCACGGTTCTTTTGATATTGCAGCACACTAAGCATTAATTACCGCTACAGTTCATACCATAGCCAACTTGACTTAATGCAATAAAATGAATGCCATCTTGCTATACATAGTTGAAAAGAGGAATTTAAGGAGAGCCAGATAGGAAAAAAATATATACAGGGTGCCATTTGAAATAACAAACTAGATGTCACATTCGGTGATACAGGAAGTGGAAAAAATTTCTTGTTTGTACTAAAAAAAGTACAATCACACATTATATAGGTCTACCAAATTTCAAAATAATATCTTTTTAAATAAACATGCTACGGGGTGTTACATATCTCGTGTGTCACCCGGTATATGTGTTTTTTCGTGTTTTTTTTTCATTTGGACCTATATATCTCGAAAAGTACGCATTTCTAAGGCTAAACGAACATGGGTAAACGCATTCAGAATACGATTTCCCACAAAAACGGTGCTATACATCTTTCTTGAAAAATATATATATGTGTGTTTTTTCGTGTTTTTTTTATTTTGAATGCAAGTATCTCAAAAAATACGCATTTTTATGGTTAAACGAACATAAGAAAACGTGTTCAGAATGAGATTTCCTACAAAAAAGGTTCTATATATTTTTCTGATTATCCCATTGGTTTTTCCGGAAGAGCTTCTTGAAAAATATATATATTTGCCGTATAGAATTTTTAATAAATGTATACGTCATTAAGACATTTTTTTGTGGCAATCATTATGTGTGGATGCGTATTTACATTTTAACGGAAAACCAATGGGATAGTCGGAAAAATATATAGGACATTTTGTGTAGGAAATCTCATTCTGAACACGTTTACTTATGTTGGTTTAGCCATAAAAAAGCGTACTTTTCGAGATATTTGCATTCAAAATAAAAAAGTCATGTCTTTTTTTCTGCGCATTTTTTTTCTGTGCATAAGCAAAACCTTGTTCTAAAAGTTGAATACTTACTTCCTATGCAGAGAAACTACTTTCAGAATTTTTCTCCGCTTTTTTCCTAATTTGAGTGGACTAAATCTAAAAACTGTACCATTTATTAGTGTAGAACTATGATTAAGATCCACTCTTAGAATTAAGCAATTAAAAATGAATTCTATCAGTGAAACTGAGCATTGGTGCGCTGAGGGAAAATAGAGCACCCACTAGGCAGGATGGGCAATTAAAAATGTGATTTCTTTATAAATTATTTTTTTTGTGTATGCTATATTTCTGCCTTTCTAAAAAATCTATTAACTGATCCGAAATCAAATATTGTTCCACAAATTCAAAAGTCGTTCATCAAATGGACGATACACAAAGAACACAGTATTTGTCTACAATTGTCACCTTAAAAGTATGTTTGTTAGTATCTTGACGGTCGTTTTGCAATAACTTGAAACTCATTCAAACGGTGTGAATGGCTGACGTTTTTAATTCAAGAATAAGGCATGCATTACTTGAAAACCCTCGCACACGTGTTGACAAAACCGATACCTTAAAAGGGCATAATTTATATCTATTATAAGTCAAATTGAAAAGATTTCTTTACATATTTAACACTAAAGGGCCGAATATGTTAAAGAAAACACATTCGAAAGATTTTGAAAACCACACCGACCATAACGTGATTGTATAGTTAGTTTCTTTAAATATCAGCCCAGTTTAGCCCCAGTCCTGCCTTTGTCAAACCTATTTCTTATAGCAATTCGAAAAATCCATTCTATAAAACGACTTTTGATACTCAGAATTTAAGCACACATTCAGAAGTCATAGAAATGAATGCCGATGTTCTCACTGAGGATTCTGCGACTTGAACGCTCTTAGAAAAAGGTCTATTTTCGGTTGAAATTCGATTCAAATAGGGCTAGAAAGCGTTTAGGAAATGGGTGGACTCAAGCAAATTTGTGACTTATAGTCCAGTTCATTTAAACAAGACATATATCGTTTAAAGGAAAAAGTCTAAGCTGAATTTTTTTACACTTTGATTTCATCGTTCTAAAATGTCTCAGGTGATCCGTTTTATGCACAATTTTTTACGATGCATAGTGGCACGAATCGTGATTTTTTCGTTCAAAATTATCTAGAGCACTTGTTTCGCAACCGATTGGGATAATTTTTTTTTTAAATACTCGTTATTTAATTTCCAAAAAACGTAAGAGAGCTGATTTTTGAATTATGCTAATCAAAATTATTGAGCTTAGCCAAAATGGCCATTTTATATTTAAATCTTAATAAAACTTACAAATAATAACTTTTTTCTTATCCAATTTACATAACTCTTGTTACTCGGGGGTTCTTGAGGTGGTGATAATAAATCTTATATCCAAATTGTCAAAAATCCACCTGCAAGATGGCGGAATCAATGGCAGCTATAAAATGCTAAACATTTATGAAAAATGAAATATTTTTGTTAAAGTTTATGCCGAGAAGTTTTAAATATTTCTGATAAGTACTTTTAAGTTAAAATAGACTAAATTTTAAGTTCCAGGAAGAAATTCAAGATGGCGGATCCAATATGGCAGCAATAAGGTAATAAAACTAACTTAAAAATAAATTAAATGCATTAAACTAAATAGGCTATCCCCAAGAATTATTAAAAAATATATATCCCAATCGGTTGCGAAACAAGTGCTCTAGATAATTTTGAATGAAAAAAATCACGATTCGTGCCACTGTGCGATGCATAAACGTGTTAAAAAGTGTTTTTCGCGAATTTCTCCGTTTTCTTTAATTTTACGAATGTTATTTATAAGCTCGAAGTCTGAAAAACTATTTACAAAGAATGTTAATATTTCTTTTTTTTTCTTTTAGCGGGACGACGAATGTTCACCACATTTAAGCCTTGTGCCACATTGTGCTTCTGCTATGAACTCAGGGATTTGCTCCATTCAGACCAGATTCTAACCCAAAGACCAAAACCTTCTTATGTGGCATCCTTTATTTCCTCAAGTACCGGAAAATCAATGGCGAAATGTTTGTGCTTCAAGCTCATAAGTCTAGTGCAGAAAGTTAGAATGTGGATAGAAGTTTCTTCCTCATCTCCTAAAACCTGCAGTTGGAGTTATTAACCACTCCAATAGTTTCTAAAAAAGCCGTCAAGAACCTACCACGATTCTGACATACTTCCTGCATAATAGCAGGATTTGTACTGCTCGCTCCGGAAAGGACTTTGAGATAAGGAGGAAGAGATCCTTACTGGTTTTGTCATACGAGTTACAGTTTTCGAGAAAACTTGTAAAAGTTACGACTTAAGCAAGTACTTCGACTTTACTCTATTTTATGTTTAAGTTTATAAATTAGGTTCTATATTAAAAAAAAAGCAAGAAATTATTGGTGAAAAAGTTCTATGTGATTCATTAATGAAATCAACCATAATTACTTTATACAGTGATGGCAATATATTAAAATCATGAATATACAAAGTATAATTACGGGTTAGCAAGAACTGATATTTATCCTTCTTCCACTTCTTCCTTTTCTCCTCCTCCTCCTTCTTCCCCTCATTATTTACCTTCCTCTTTTTCTTCTTCTTATTTTTCGTCCCTTTCTTTTACATTCTCTTTCCTTCTTCTCATTCTCTTATAGTTTTTCTGATTTCATCACGAGCATTTTAACAAGTTTTTCCGTAACAACTGCAGCAAACAGAAGAGCAATGAAGTCCCAACTTTATTAAGACATGTGAATGAAATTTTATATCTATTTTCTTTGTGCTTTTAGTAGTTCTTGGCTTTGATATGTAACAAATGTTTGATTCTAATGGAATATCCTCTAAGTACGGCTAGAGACACTAAAAAGAATTCATCGTAAGCAGAGCTGTTGAAAGTACCCAATGAAAGTACTTGAAGTACCAAATACCAAGTACCTGACGAAGTACTTGCTGCTCCAATTCCCAAGTACTATGACCTGAAGCAAAGTAATTCAAATACCAAATACTTGTCGAAAGTACTTCAAGTAAATCGCAAGTACCGTATTTCAAATATTTCAGATTATTTGAAGTACTTCACTAGGTACTTCAAATCTCAAAGTAGTTCAATTACTCTAAAGTATTTCAAATACTCAAGTATTTCAAGTACTTTAACATATTTCGAATGCTCCACAGTTCTTCCAATACCCATAAAAATTTTTATTTATTAAGTTTTTCTCTTAATAATTTGTTATTATTAATATTTATTAACAGCTTTCTTTAACTCAGCATCATTCAAAAACAATAGAAAAATATAAAAACCAACAAAAATAAATATCGCTGCGGTCGATTTCCCTTCAAATGTCAGGAAAGTAATAAAGAAAATCAACTTATACACTATCGGAAAATGTTCGCTTGGGTATGGGCAATAAGAGCAAGCGAGAGTAAAGCAACTATTCTATTCTTTTTTATCATATAACACATCCTACAATCGTGCCACCTGCTTTCCCCACCACATGTGCGTGGGCAGCCTGTCTGTGGAATTTCAATTTGTTTCCGCCTTGATGCTTGATGATTCGTGTCACTATTTGCCCCTATGCTAGAGCTCTTGTGGGCGGTCGGTTAAGTCGTTGAAACTATGCAACACTTAAGCCAAGACTTTCCGATACTATATAAAACATAGTAATAATATTAGGTAAGTACAAGTACAAATAATAAAATTGAGATCTATCTATTTCCATTAGCTTTCAATAGCACCAAATTTTCGAAATTTCCATTAGTTAATGCATTTCTTCTAGGAGCATTTATAATTTCAGTAAATGAAAAGGGTCTTTCTACAGCTGATGATGCAAGGCATGTATTAAACCGATAAAAAACTGTTTTTACTGAGAAGCAAGTTGGGTGTCAGAGTCATTTAAGTATTAATAAATTTTCAATTCAATTCTTTTTTTATCACTGGCTTTTATACAGTGTGTTTCACTTGAAATGGTAACAGCCCAATAACTTTTTATTTTTTTCCGATTTGAATCAAATTTTACTTAAGTATGGAACCAATTAGGATCTACTTATGACCAGAAAAGCATTCGCCTCCTACAAATTCAAAGCCACCAATATATGCGGGGAAAATAAAAAAATCATATTAGGCATATTTTTATCGGAAAATTTTGTTAATGAAACTTGTTCAGAATTGTCCAAAAACCGTAAGTCCAAAATATAATCAAAATAAAAATGTATACATTTTGATTAAAATAATGTCCAATATATATTTACACCATTTGAAAAGCCATAAAAAAAGCTTTTTAATTATATACATGGTATTTATCTTAAAAAAAATTTGTCTAATTTACTATAAATTTACAATGTATCAAATTATCTATGGAAAACAAAAGTATGTAAATTAAAATAAACAATATGTTAGTTCTGTCAAGATACATGTTAGTATCTAATTTCACTTTATTTTAAATAAAATGGAGAATTTCAATAATTGATATATATTTTTTCCACTCCCTTATGTAAATTTACTGTTTTCTGTACAGTCTGTAGAATGGATAAGTATGCAATTCCAGGTAACTGAACGGATATATTTCATATCAGTTCTTGGATGGATATGAAATGAAACGGACCAATCACTATTCGTATATTAAGTACATATGCAACTATTCATTTTAAAATCAAATTAGTGCGTAAGCTGTCAAAGTAACTGTCAGTGTGTATTTGTGTAATATATTAATGTTTAATAAATATTGTAGTTTTTTAAGCTGGTCGTAGAAAAAGTATGCTGTACATACAACTCGAGTGGATTATCCATATCGCACTCAAAAGATTTGAGCACTCCGCCTACGGCGTCGTGCTCAAACTTCTTTATCGCGCGATATGGATATCAAATCCACTCTTGTTGCACAAACTACTATTTCGGACTACCATGACTTATTGTAAGAAAATATAAAACTTATAATATCTACTGTAGTTTTTAAGAAAAATTCCATACGTCATACATCATTGAAAAAGGTTTTTCTATGGCCTTTCTAATGGTGTAAAAATATATGGGGTAGTCCATTTAAAAAAAACCAAAGTAAAGCTCGTATCTCAGAAATTTGACTTTTAATTGTTTTTCTGAAATGATTTTTGGAAAATAAACGTGATTTCTCATAACTTTTATTTTTAAACGTTTTTACGTAACTCCAAAAATAACGAAGTTAAATGAGGTTCTAACGTTCGCGTGACCACCCTGTACAGTTGACTATAATAAGGAACTTTAGTCTAGTTAAAATAAAAAAAACACATTCTTAAATAAATTAATGTTCTGATACTTAGTACATACTAATAATAATATTTTTTTGTTTTTATGTGCCTTTGCTATTTTTCAAAAAGTTTGCCGTCCCTGGATTTTGCCGCCCTGGGCTATAGCATCTATAGCCAACCCCCTAAATCCCCCACTGCCCACATAATGTTAATACTGATTACTGAATAAAAGCAGCTATGCAGTAACAATTTTTTAGTGAAATTTGTTTTTTAAAATATCTAAAACATGGAACTACAAGGACTTCAAATACTTTTAACTAATTGAAATATCAAAAAACATATTTCAAATACTATAAATTGTTAAGTCTAGTACTTTAAATACGGGACAGTACTTGAAATACCGGAGAGTATTTGAAATACCAAGCAAAGTAATTCAAATACCAGTATTTCTGAAAACCAAATATGAAATCCAAATACTCGAAGCAAAGTATTTCAAATACCAAGTACCAAATACTAAGAATCGAAAGGATTTGAAGCAAAGTACTTCAAATACTGAAAGTATTTGAAATACTTTTTTCAATTACTTTTATTTGAAGTACTCCAGCTCTGATCGTAAGGGAGGTTTCTTATATTATATTGGCATGATCAGACTTAGATCATCAGTATATAGAAAGAATGGTTATTTACTTATTTTTCATACTGAATGTTAGATATAATAAGTGTATGAAAGAAGTTGAAAAGTCGGTTCGTATAGGAACTTCTTGTTGATATTCTAGCTTGGTCAGGTTTAGATCAATGGCATGAAAGGAGCGAATGGTTTCATTGAAAGTTATCTGCCGATTACCCAAAATAATATTTTTTAACGATATGTAGATATTATGATTTTCATAAAATTTTAAATTTTGGCACTATCAGTTAACATTTTTATGACATGTTTTATATCGTTGGAGAGAGAAAAAGTAACGGATTTAATGATGTGAAATTTGTTCTTTTTATTTTTACACAGGAGCGTATATCAAAAGCGACTGCGTTACTCGATTTTTTTTATACATGTTATTATTCTAATAACCTCCCAGAAAATCTCAATCAAAAAGTAGTCATGTTTGCTGACGATAACGCTTTTTCTATCAAAGAAACACCAGACGAAATCTCGAACAATCTATAAGAGGCACAGTGAATGTTGTGCAATCTATCTTCGATCAAAACTATTTAAAGCTAAATGTAGACAAAATAAAAATGATAACACTTTCCATCACTCCAGAAGAGATCATAAAAATCTATTTACACGATGGGGAAATTACCTCATCTTCTTACACAAAATTCTTAGGTGTAATGATTGATAGTAGAATTAATTTTAAAGAGCACATATATTATTTGTCCCCAAATGTAAACTCCTTTTGATAATACTCTGAAACTGATGTCACAGTCAACTGATAAAAGTACGTGTTTGATTGCTTATCATGCATATGTGTAAAATAAGATATGGTATTATCTGATGCTGTTCGTATTTTCATCCTTCAAAAAATATGCATACACAGATAGAAATAATGTTTTAAATCAAGAATATTTGTTTCATATAATCGCAAATAAAGGATTTTTTTCATATAAGACAAATACTTTTGTAGCGAGAAATAATAAGTTTGGGTCAAAACTATTTATTTTATATGAAGAAAATATTTATTTGCTATATATGAAACAAATATTCTTGATTCAAAACTTCATTTCTATCTGTGTAGGAAATATATACAATAAATGTAATCAGGTCAAGCATGCAGTAACCTATACAGACCCTTTGAGCGTTTTGACATGCTTTAACAGTACAATATTCAATTACACCCACACAAATTCATATATTCTCCATATAAATCTTCTTCTATGTGAGCTTAATAAAAATAATATTCTTATCAATTTTATTTGGGATAAATCCCATGTAGGAATTCCAAAATCCCATGTATGAATCCCACATAACAACACGTTGATTATCTTGCTAAAGAATCTGTCTTATCCAATGAACACTCAAACTTTAAGATATGTTTAGACTGTATAATTTCATCCCGACATAAAACATACATAAAACATACAAAATTGTTCAAATTCATATGGAAATTAGCGTTTAGATAAACCTACAAGCCAGTACACCCAAGTTGTGGACTATATTCCCAAATTATCATGGTTTTAGGGCATTAATGCCCCTAGAAAATTTATTACCACAGTTTGTAGAAGAAGGTTCGGCCACGCTTGCTACCCAAAACATTTAAATAGAATTTTAGTACTTAACTCAGACATTTGTAGTACATACGGCACCACTGGCGATCTGGACCATATTTTCTTTAGTTGTCAGAATCACCAAATGGCTACTAATGTTATGTTAAAAAATTTAGTTGATATTAATATTCCTCTTCCAACAAATGTTATTCATCTATTGGCCCTTAAAAACATGCAAATTAGTTAATTTTTTGAATATTCTTAAACTGTTGTTTTAATTAGGTTAGCTTGGTATTCCTTAATTATCTTTCCTATTGTGTATTGGTCTACTTATGTAATGTTATAATAAAAAAAAATCCTGACAGACCGTGGAAGAGAGTGTCCTTGTGATATATCCTTTGTGTTTTTTCTATTGTCATGATAGGTTAATTTAAGGAATTAATTAGGCAACAAATATATATTACGTAACTGGCTACTGGAGAAAATTCAATGCCACAAAAAAGTATATACAATCTCAAGCAAACTGACTCATGCAAATCAATCTTTGCTGAAAAAAATTTACTTACTCTTTCCTCATTGTATATACTTGAAAGTGGAAAGGAAAGGAAAATTATGAATTTTTCGTCAAGAATGAAATGGGACATGTGTAACACACGTCATAAAAATACGTTAAAACCCAACAAAACTCGCCTTACTTTTGTCCAAAATAGTGTTGAACAGTTAATTAAAGTTTACAACAAATTACCAAACCCCTTAAAAATGCTGCATAAAAATATATTTCAAAAAAGTTAAAAGCTCTACTATTAACACAAACATATTATTCTGTAAATGAATATTATTATCCGATAACTTAGTTTAACCCTTATTCACTTTTGCCTAAAAATTTATTGTATTGTATTTATATGTGTTGCTTGTTCTTACTATTGTATTGTGTTAATTTATATTATATATGTGTTATATATTATTTCTGTCTTGACTAATTAATTTTTTATTTACAAATTATGTTATTTACAGAACAAAGATATTTACTACTACTACTACTACTACCACTACTACTACTAGTCTTTGTTGCCAACTTTCGTCCCTTTTATTTTTTTCGTATCTCCTCAAATAAGGAAGAGTTTGTGGTTTTCCTATTTTTTATGATTTTCTATTATATCTCACGAAGTAGAATATATTTCGAATTTCTTTTTACTGAAATCTGCAAATCCTTGGTGAATTTGGCCCATTGTTCTTTAATGAACTATTTGGCCTGTCTGTCACGGGAAACTATTCCACCATTCCAGAGATTTATCTTGTACCCATTTATTGATCCATGGCTTAACTACACCGCAAAAGGTTTCGGGTCCTACTAGAACCTTCGACGCGCCTTCCTGGGCCAGTTCATCAGCCTTTTCAGTTTCTCTGTGTTAAATGGTGTCCTGGTACCCATACCATGGTCACTTTCTTCTGACTTTCTAGATCCGTAAGAGCATTGATACGATCCTAAATCCCATACTAGTCTTGAATCGATGTGTGGAATTGATTGCGGTTGCTACATCCGGCCGTGTTCGAATGTAAGACCTGCAATTCTCTATTCAATATCTTTGTGAGTGCCTTTCTGCCCATTTTCAAGCTTACTGAAATACCTTAACTAAATTCGTCACTAGCTCTTCCTCTATTAGTATTTTCGGAATTTAGAACAAGCTCAGGTTTATTAAAAGAATATTACGTATATTATTGTCATTTTAAGCACATTTTAAAATAGCGGATTCATTTATAAGTTGTATAAATTTAAGATCTACGGTCTTAATTAAATATGGTTGCTCATACAATATTTTGCTGAGCGGTTTTTATATTTGAATCTTGCTGCTATATATAGCAAAATTCAACTTGACAACATTTTCTGCAGTCTCGAAATATATTACTTAGTATTACTTAGTATGTATGTAAACGGTATGCGCAAAGCTCTAAAGTTAGAGCAGTACAGTGCATTTATATTTTCTTTTTAAAATACTCATTATTAGTTTCAAATCCGTGTATTTCTGCAACATATCACATTACATGTGCAAAAATGCGTGACCTAAAAATGAATAATCACTGTCATCAGTCAAAATTTTCGAGTACGAGTAAGATGTCAGACACTTTCATTGACGACTTAAATATCAAACGTATAGAACATCTTGAAAATGAAAATAATAAGTGCAAGCAACTTTTAAAGGGTGTTGACTTACCAAATGAAGACGCATCTCGTTTCTTCAAGTTTAGAGACGAAGCAAAATACCAAAAAGGTAGTACGAAAAATCTGGAAAAAGAAAAGTTAGAGTTACAAAATGAGTTAACCACCGCATCAGAAAATCATGAAAATGAAAAGGATAGTGCAGAATTGGAGGTTATAAAAGCAGAAAATGCACATTTAAAGCAAATCTTAGGTGAATTGGAAAAAGATAAATTAAAATTATTAGGACAGATATAAAAATTTATGAACTCTTACTTACTTGATTTACTTATTTACCCCCATTTACCCCCATTTACCCCAATTTACCTACTACTTCAACGGAATCAGATCAAAATATAATCTAGTTTCAGATCTAGTTAAAATATATATGTGTATCAAAGGACACCTCACGTTTCATAGGTAAATTGGTGGCCTGTCAAATTTGATGAATTTTTGATGTTATAGTTCAAATGAATAACTAGGCTATTTACCTTTATTTGGTCTTAAATTGATGTGCCTGAACTTCCGGTTTTGCCGGAAGTGACGTCAAATCACGTTTTTCAAATTCACAACACCCGTTTACTTCAATATAATACATCCTCATATAAGTAACTTTATTAAAATTCACTATCTTAGTAAATAAGTAAGTACGTACGTTGACTGATAGAACATTGATGCTAGCTTGATACCGGACACATCGTAATCTTGGTACAAAAAAAAGTTTACAATAGATATTAAGCAAGATATTTGACGTGGCCCTGGTAAAATAGACAGGCTGTATATGAGTAAAAGAATGTATTATCTACCTACTTCTACGGTCCCTTTTCTGTAGATCTTATAAAAACTTTCATACTCGTAATAAAATGAAGAGATGTTCGAGAAAAAACATTTTATAACCATTTTACTCATCGTAATAAATTATGCATTCAGCAGATCACTGGGAACTTTTGAGACGTTGTTTAGAATAATGAAATTAGAGTGTAACGATGAATGTAGCTTTCACGGACTTTTTTCGTTAACAGATACTAAAAGGACTGGACTATTTCGGGTAGGGCATATAAGATTTCAGTTGTTTCTTTGAAAATCGGAAACCGTGGCGTACAAGGGTGACCTACAAGGGTGACATTGATTTTCAGAGTTGTTAGTTTTGGTGGCAATATTTTGAATGCATTATGTGTCACCACTGATCCTTTTTTATGACCACTAACTAAATGGGAACACGTGATGTTGACTTTTGGTAGATATGGGATGACATTTCGACGATAATTAATTGATTGGGTGAAAAATAAAATTGCTGTACAAACAGGGCCGTAAATTAAGGCTATTTTTGGAAACCAGTGTACAAATAAATCGACACTGACATATTTATATTGCCTGTTAGGTATATTAATTATGTTTTTACAACAGTTTTTTTAATATATAAGATTTATTCTACTGGCAAATTATTTACGAGTATTTATATAAGATGTTCGTAAAATAAGGGACATTCTTTCAAAAGCGTATTCGGGATATAAAAACGAAATTGTGAACAAACATATGTTCGAAAAGTTCTAGTACAAGTTCAGTTTTTCAAAGTTTAAAAAGGAAAATAACAAATATAAAATATTTTCGAAAGTGATCAAGTTAGAGCTTTCGCGTTTTTTCTTAAATAGTCTATGGGAAGTTTTAAAAAAATATAGAATGGTTATCCCATGGAAAAAACCGCTGCCCAAGGAATCACTCTTTCCACATCCAAGTATCTTACACAAAATACTATTTTTGCACTCCACTATGTGGAAATAATTGTTTGTGGAACTTTAGTAGTATAATATTTGAAATCATGTACCCCATAAAATTATATGCCACAGTGGGGGTGAATGAAGTGAAAAAAATTCTTGATGACTTTGACTCTTGTACACACACTAAATCACACTATTTTTTCACCAGCTTTAATAATGGGGTGGGTAATGCCAATTTTTTTTGAGACCTTAGCTCCTCTTATATTTACTAAATACCAATGTCATGGACTCTTACTAGCTTGATTTACCTATTTACTCTTATTTACCCCAATTTACCCTTCAACTCTGCAACGGAATAAGATAAAAATATAATCTAGTTCCAGATCTCGTTAAAATACATACGCGTGCCATATTTTAAGTGAATATCTTAAACGGTCCCAGAGTAATCGTGAGCACCAAAAAGATAAAAGACTAACAGACAGACCGACGCGACAGACAAATTTATTTTGCTCAGACTTAAAATATTGACGTTTCATGATGTTCTAAGTCTATTTAAACAATGAAAATTTCCAAAAATTTTTTTTTGCGTTAATATACTTCAATTGAATGTGGAAGTAATACGCAGAAAATAGCATGTCAAAGATATAAAAAATCGTTGTGTGCCGTAAACTACATGAAAGAAGTAAAGCCTCTACTTCAAGCACTTTCTTTGAGGAAACCTACTACGCAACCATACTACTCAAGGTAACCCACTGTGCATCCAATTTACTCGAGGAAAGCCACTGCGCATTCATACTTCTTGAAGTAATCCACTGCGCAACCATTTTACTCGAGGAAATTCATTGCGCATCCACATCACTTGAGGTAACCTACTGCGCATCTACAGCACTTGAGAAAAGCCACTGCGATCTATACTACTCGTGGTAACCTACTGCGCATCCATTGTACTCGAGGAAAGCCACTGCGCATCCATACTACTTAAAGTAACCCACTGTGCATCCATACTACTTTAGGTAACCTACTGCGATCTATAATACTCGAAAAAAGTCACTGCGCGTCCAAAATACTCGAGGAAAGCCACTGAGCATCCATAATACTCGGGGAAACCTACAGCGCATCCATAGTAGTCGAGGAAAGCCATTGCACATCCATACCACTCGAGGTAACGTTAACAACATAATATTTGAAATCGTCTACCCCAAAAACCTATTAAACGATATGCCACATCGGTAGTGGGGGTGGGGGTAGAGGGTTAGTAGTGGGGGTGGATGAAGTAAAAAAAATATTTTGAGGGTTTTGGTTCTTGTACACACATTAAATCACAATTTCTTTTTCCTCCCCTTTAATAATGGGGTAGGGGTGGTAATGGGGGTGGCTAACGCCAAAAATTTTTTTGAAACCTTAGCTTCTCTTGTATACACTAAATACCAATTTTATGGACTCTTACCTGCTTGATATACATGTTTACCCCCATTAACCCCATTTTACCCCCCCAACCCTTCGACGGAATAAGATGAAAATATAATCTAGTAAAGCCTTTACTGAAAGTACATGTGTGTACTTTCAAGTCAATGTCTTAAACGGTTCCAGAGTAAACGTGCGCACAACAAAAGTTACAGACCGACAGACCAACAAACAGAAAATTTTTTTCTCTCAAACTTAAAGTCTCGGCGTTTCATGACATTCTAAGCCTCTTTGAACAATAAAAATTTTCAACAATTTTTTTGTGGTTACTATATTTCCACTGGATGTGGAAGTAAAAAGATGCCGAATAGAGATGGGAGTGTCATGTAATAGTATATTGTATATTTAGGTGTGAAAGCAATACATTCCCGGACGACGATGCAAATTGTTGGCCGAGGCGCTAGCCGAGGCCAACAAGCACACTATTTTTTCTGAAATCACAATCAATATTATTATAAATTAAGGAATTTGTATTAATGCATAACATTTCTTCATTACAGTCTAACTGCTTACTAATAAATGCAATTTTGATGTGGGTTGGTTTGTCTGCAAATATTTATGTACTGTCTAAAATATACATAAAAAACCATACGGGAATGTTACTAGGCCTAGGCCTAGGCCGGGAAAGTAACATTCCCGTACGGTTTGGTTGATCGTTGCTTGACAAGGGATTTTTTCCGGTCTGTTTTCTGATAGTTTCTTAGCAACATACTAAAACACTGGAATTGTGCATTTTTTGATCTGAAATCGGGCTGAAAATGTAGACATTGCCGATGGATTTCAGAAAAATAACTTTACAGAATTTTTTGAAGGCTGTTCAAGTATTCAATGTTCTACAAATGTTTTTTTATAACTTATTATCAAAATTTATTCGGTTCTGATACTAAAATATATACTTCCCATTTATGTTGTTTTAAGTTACCCATTTTTTATTTATTATAACTACGCATAACATAGTTGACCAGCCATTATGTCAATTTTGTATTCGGCAACGCCCAGTTCAAACAATTTCTAAGTGATATAAAATGAAAAATAAATTCTAATTAAAGCTTCTTTACAAAGAAATCAGCGTGTAGCTGTAACATTGTCTATTAAGAGAATGCAAATAAAACAAAAATCATCAAATTAATTCCATGCATCGTACGCAGGCATTGAAGCATGCAGAGTGGTAATTACAACTTGTGGCTCCCCTAACAAAGTCTCTGTCGGTATTTCGGCCCTTTTGTCAACATATTTCAAAAATTTACCGACAAAACACCCATAACTCTAAACCTATTGTTCATCAACACGTCCGTAAAATATGCTGCTCTAAGATTTTTAGCTTTCGGCACAATACAAAGTGTGCAGTAGAATCGGAAGAGGAACAAAAAGGCGGGATTTCTAAGTACCCAGAGCGTGCGAGAAAATTAAGCATGAATGTTTTAGGCTACCAATAATAAGTAGATTTTAACGCAATGTATTCATTTTTATGCATTTCTAGCATACTTCTAATGTTTCGTAATTATATGGGCGAGGATTGTATAATCGTTTTTCCAATTTTTGTGTATGCAATTTCTATTTTTTTTTTTTGTTAAAAGTTTATCAGATTTTGTTCCTGGCAATCGTACCAATTACATTCCAAATCTCATTTTTCTGCATCGTTTCTGAAAAAATTATTTCTTTGGAGTGACCACCTTGTATATTTTTTTCACTAAAAGTATATCAATTTTCCTTCTCGATAATAGTGTGAACTACATTCCAAAAAATGTATTCACCATAATTTCTTATTAATTGTTTTTAGGCCACCTTCATGTATAGTTGTCATTAAAACTATAGCAGGTTTCATCCCTAACAGTTGTGTTAACTGTGAGAAATATTGTTATCCTCTGTCACATTTTTCACTAAGAAATATCCGTTTTCTTTTTTTGAAAATCGTTATACCTATTTATTTAATATATGTAAGGGAAGTTAAGGTCTCAAAAATTTTTTTGGAATTAGCAATCCCTATTACCACCCCAAGCCCATTAAAAGGGGTGAAAAAAAGTAAAATTGTGATTTAGTGTGTGTACAAGAACCAAAGGCCTCAAAAATATTTTTTACTGCCACTTTCTCCATTTGTAAAATTTCGGAATTTCATATGATGTAATGATAATTTTTATTTATATGTTAGTATTGTAGTAGTAGTAGGTATCACCTTCAGTTTCTACATGGCCCGGATACTTGCTTTTATCCTCAAGGGGTAAAAATCAACCCCTAAATTTAAATATTCGATATTTGAAAAAGTATTACTAATTTATTTTTGAAACGTATTTTAAACGAACAAAAAAAATGAGCATCTAGATGATGCTATATTAACGATATGAATGAAAAACAGCATTTAAAAAAAAATAATAATTACTGAGCAATTACAATAACAAAATGGCGACATTTTGTTAAAAGAAATGTGAAAACTCACATTGTGTCGGTCATAACTTCTTTATTTTTTATGATGTAGAAACAAACAAAAAAAATCATTTTAAGGATTGATTAATTACCTTTAATTTATTTTGTTTCTTATAAATTTTTATTTAAGTGTCACAGTTTATAAGATATTCAACATTTTAAACTAAATACTTCATCCTAAAAACGGCCGGATGCCTTCTATAAAATTATTATCTCCGAAACTATCAACTCTGCACAAATGTATAAAGTAAACAAATTCATTCTCAGTTTATAAGCTTAATTTTTGATGTCCTCCATATTTTCTCTAAAACTAATATTTATTGAGATATTAGCAGTGAAAGAAGAATGTTATGTTTCTTCTAAAATCCCTTTACGCTTTAAAATGCATTTTTTTTCTAAAGCAAGCGTTATAAGCGGACGAAAAAAATTGAGCGTGTAGGTCATATTATATATTAACGAAAAACAGTATACAGGAATATATTTTTAACCTCCCCACAATAAAATTGTGGGAGGTTACTGAAATTGGTCCAAAATCGAAAATTGAGAACATCAGATCTTTACGTTTTGAGGTCCCAGGAACCCAAAAAATTGGTTTTTGAAAAATGTCTGTGTGTGTGTGTGTATGTATGTTAGCACGATAGCGGCGAAACTACTAAATGGATTTGGATGAAACTTTGCATGAGGGTATCTTTCGTGCTCCAGAAGATCTAAAAAGCTTTTGGTGAGATCGGATTACGTTTAATGCTGTTTTGGCACAACAAGTTGCTTATTTTATGATTACTTACAATTTCTAATCGAATCATTGAAAAGCAGTAAAAATTACAACTTCAACGATATATCACACTTGCACCCTTTCGATTTGGTTTCTGTGAAAAAAATTAAACAGTTCGTTATATGTGCACACATGACAGCATCCAAAAAAATATTATTGGTATTATTGTTAGGGGAAAATGTATTCTGCCATCTGTCAAAAATATTTGGGTTGGAAACCTTGGTGAATGTTGATATTTGTAGGTTATGGTACATCTGCACGTGACGTCATAGCTAACCTCAAAAATACATGTTTCTTAAAATTTAAGAATATTACGTAGCTATTATTAAAATTTTTGCCTGGTTCCCGTACTTTCAACTAAAATCTAGTACAGTGTAATGTTTGTGAAGTTCTAAATACTTTGTCCTAATAAAATAGGTTGGAAGTCTAACCTGTAATTAGCAGTCTATTTTTATTAACCAACAATATAGAAAAATTATTTGCGTGAATTTTTATATATTTGCTTGGAGCCATTGTGTGTTTGTTCGATATTTGTTCATGAAGTAAATGGCTCCAAAGTCACGTGTAATTTACCTGTTTGCTCAGTGTGGGGAGGTTCTGGTCGCTTCCAGTAGCTGCCGATTTTTTTAATTACTGACTACTTACATTAACAAAATGGTGACGTTTTTATTTAAAAAAATGTGAAAAATTACATTGTTTCTGTTATAATTTCTTTGTTATTTATTCTATAGAAATGGGCAAAAAATCATTTGAAAGCCTAATTAATAGTATTTCATTTTGGTTGTAAGCGTTTTTGGTCTCTTATAAACATTCAGACGCCACCTTTATACTTCCAGATCTCCGAAACCATTAACTCTGCAGAAATTAGAAAAAAAAAAGAAAATCATCCTCAGTTTAGTAGCTTTCTTATTTGTCTCTTGCATGTTTTCCCTTAATGTAATAATACCTTTCGAGTTATTTGACAAAAACTTATTTGAAATACCAAATCCTAATTTTCTAGTCGTTATAACTTAAAAACTCTCAATTTATATGAAAAGTTTCATAGAACCTCTCCTTAAAATTTGATTCTTTTTCAGCTTCAATGTTTTTGTTTTTTTTTAGTTGCCTAAAAAGGATGGCAATTATAAATTAGCAAGCCTCCTCATAACATAGAAACTTTTCTTTGATGAATCTACTATTAAGTTGCCAAAAATGAACGAAATCCGTTACATATAACATTATTCCGAAGTTAAAACCTCTAGTTACTGTAATATATTATGTACATGAAGAATAAGAATAGATAAATAAATAAATAAATAATAAAATAAATAAATAAATACTTGAGTGAATGAAAGAACGAACGAACAGATGAATGATTGAATTATTAATGAATTGTTTATATTAAAAAAATTTGAATTTCAATAAAATTAAATATGAAAATATTTTTTCGTTTTTGTCTAACTACTTGGTGAATTCATATGGAATATGATCCTATTATCAAATATACTATGGTTGTCGGATCCTTAGATCTTTCAAAAATTATGATGTTATGCTAACATAAATTTTTAATCCTTACACTCCCATACACAATAAAATATTTTCTGTAAATAAGTTTCAAATTACACAATTTCTCTGCCAAGTTTGCCCTCTATTTACACGTACTCGCTAAGGGACTAATGCCGTGCGAACAGTAACATGTTATTACACTATTTTCCATTCGTAATGCCGGTTTAAGGTATACAAAAGCAAATATACCGCTAAAGAGGAAGTGCAAATCTTGTAGGCGATGCTTTGTTGTGCAGCCAAAGAAAAAACCGTTGATTTTGAAAGCTTTAAGCAATCGAAAAATAACAAGTGTCCGCCTGAGTGGTTTTTAGCTTTTCTATGGCCTAGAAATGGCCAAATTGTGCCCATGTTCAACCCTCGATGCCCTCAGAAAGTGTCATGTTACAAAACGGCCTTCCGTTGAGCCAAGCAACAAATTTATTGAAGGATTTTAAAAAATTATCTCGAGTTCTAACACGTGTGCCGGTTGTTTAGAGCGAAAATATGTTCTTTTAATAGTCAGCGAAAATATCAAGTGTTATTAATTAGCTTTTTAAGGATTGATGGAAGGTACTTGAGTGAAAGTGCAAATTTCCTCTGTATATTCTAATGAGATTTTAAAAGTCTCTGAATATTTGTGTTCTTGCTAAGAGGAAACATAAAAAATATATTGGAATTTTAAGTGAGGAATACGCAAGGGTGATAATTGTCATGATTGCCAACCATAAAATTTGCCCCTGTGCTGTAGAATACCTATTTATTATTTCATTATTTGTCTTTGTTCTGTGCGACACCACTTTATATAGTAATACAAGATACTTGGGTGTTTTCGCTCGCAATTTCCGTAGAGTCTGAATTATATAAAAAAAATTTATCGAAGTCAAAAATATTTTTCTTCGGATTAATATATTGTTACTTTATTAACAAAACAAAACGTACATTTTCAAAAAAATCCAGCAATAGAATTTTTGTAAAGTGGAAAAAGGCTATCGATCAGTAGGAAAATCAAGAAAAATGTATGTTACTTTTTTCGTAGTAGCCATTTGTCACACTAAAAAAGTCATTGAAATTATTAAAATTTGACATTTTCGCGATTTCAATTTTTGTACACAAAATGAATGAGAAGAAGCGATTTGGTGATGTTTCACTAGAAAATATTAACCATGAATCTATGAAGAAGAATATAAATGTAATAGCATTGTTATTTATTGTAATAATTTTATTGTGTATTTCATATAGATATAATTGAAGACCTAAGTGGATAAAGGTGTTATGCCACACTTTTAAAGTTTTGAGTAAATTAAACAAAACGGTTTTGAGTTGGAACTTATTTATTTTGTCTTCGATTCAAATGAATAATACCTCATAAAATAGATAAATTTGGGTTATGTTCTTTTGTTTACACTAATATTAAAGAACAATATCAAGCTGTTATGAAACTAGATTTTTCTGTCCAAAACTATGTACATCCACTATACTAAAATTACTGGTTGTATGTATGACATGACGCCTTTATAATTAAAAAGTTTCTATAAAATATTACAAATTTAGAATTCACCGTTTATTGGGTGTTAAATCTATATCAGAGATGTTCAAAAATTGCATAAAGTAATTTTTTTTTAAAATGCGACATAACACCTTTATCCACTTAGGTCTTCAATTAATATGTTTGATAATGAAATTAGAAAATGTTTCTATTTTTTATTATAAATTATTTTTTGAATTTTAAATAATAGTATATTTATTGTTTTATTAGGAGTAAATGTGATAATTTTGTGACGAGTTTGTAGGTTCTCACTTCGTTCGTCCGACAATTACACAACAAGTGGCTTTTACTCCGAATAAAACATGCTATTTTTTCTTCAAACATTGATTAGCTTTAAAAAAATAAAGATAAAAAATCTCGAATTTCACCACCAAAAACGCATTTTGTTAATATCGCATGGCCGGCGTATTAAATAAAATACGCGTTGCTATGGATATTACGTTTTCTGCCGCTCACAGCGTCAGAAAATAGTATATTTTACAACAAGAGATGAAAATACTGTTTTAACCTCCCCACAATAAAATTGTGGGAGGTTACTACATTTAGTCCAAAGTCGAAAATTAAGATAATATCAAATCTTTACGTTTTGAGGTCCCAGGAACCCAAAAAAGTGGTTTTTGAAAAACTTCTGTGTGTGTGTATGTGTGTATGTATGTTAGCACGATAGCGACGAAGCTACTAAACGGATTTGGATGAAACTTTACATGAGGGTTTCTTTAGTACTCCAGAAGATCTAAAAGGTTTTGGTTGAGATCGGATTACGTTTAGTGCCGTTTTGGCACAACAAGTTGTTTATTTTATGACTACTTACAATTTGTAACCGAACCATTGAAAAACAGTAAAAATTCCAATTTCAACG
The DNA here is from genome assembly GCA_936432065.2 of Rutpela maculata. Taxonomy (NCBI): domain Eukaryota; kingdom Metazoa; phylum Arthropoda; class Insecta; order Coleoptera; family Cerambycidae; genus Rutpela; species Rutpela maculata. The sequence goes on from OW386290.2 coordinate 111,738,548, forward strand.
ATATATCACACTTGCACCCTTTCAATTTCGTTTCCGTTAAAAAAAATCAAAAGAATACGTTATATGTGCACACGTGACAGCATCCAAAAAATATTATTGGTATTATTGTTAGGGGAAAATGTATTTTGTCATCTGTCAAAAATATTTGGGTTGGTAACCTTTGTGAATGTTGATTTATAGGTTATGGTACGTGACGTCACAGCTAACCTCAAAAATATATATTTCTTAAGATTTAAGAATATTACGTAGCTATTATTAAAATTTTTGCCTGGTTCCCGTACTTTCAACTAAAATCTAGTACAGTGTAACGTTTATGAAGTTCTAAATACTTTGTCCTAATAAAATAGGACTCTTTTTGGAGGTTGGAAATCTAACGTGTCTAACGCAGTCTATTTTTATTAATCAACAATTAGGCAATCCAAACCACGTGACCTCCAACTTGGCGTGGCGGTCAAACATTTGTTGACAGTCGTTAAATGTTTGTCAAAAAAGTTTGCGTTCTTCCGTTGGCCTGGCTAAGTATCTTGAAATTTTAACAATATAGTGTTTTTTGTGGATTGTGCATTTTTGATGGTTTTCAAGTAATAAACTTTATTTAATTATGCAGAGTGAATATTTCAAGAAGTTGATGTTGGAAAATCGAGATGTAAAAACGATGGAATGTGTTAGATCATCCCTTTTAATCGCGGCTATCCATCTTTGACGTCGTTATCTCGACAGATCATTTATATGAGAGAAATATTTAGAATTCAAGACGTTGGGTACACGGTAAAAGCTAACCGTGTCACGATTTCCATGATGTCCACAACCCACTACTTGCACATATCAGGCATTTTTCCAATTATAGCCAATAATATTATCACGAAAAAATCTAATAAGACACAATAAACAATTTACAAAAAACTCATATTAAAAACCTTTAAAACGTAAAAACTACATGAAAAATGCTGCACTGGTCACAATCTAAAAAATGGAAATAAACTCGTGTTTGACCGCCACGCCATTGAAAAACAATTTTGACAGGTCGTTGGATTGCCTAATATAGAAAAATTATTTGCGTGAATTTTTAAATATTGGCTTGGAGCCACTGTGGCTCCAAGCTAAAAATGCGTATACAAATATTAAAAATAAGAATAAACTTGAAAAACTTAAAGATAATACAGATATGTCCCTAAATATATTTCATAACCTAAAAGGTTACCAACCCAAATATTTTTGACAATGTCAAAACTTATTTTAATTGTTTTTTTTTCAGGTAATAATTGTTTGGAGCCGTGTTCGGATATTACGTCTGATTGATGGGACGCGTCACAATCGTTCATTTAATGCAAATCGAGCTAACCGAGCTAAATCTGAAACGTTCAAATATTACAAAATAAATGATTCGGACGAAACTCGACTTGCTCGGACCTTTTTGATCGTGCAGGAAGATTTTAATTTGACGCATGCGTGGCATGCTTGAACTGTCCATAATATTATTGACTTGTTGAGGTTAGAGTGTCATTTGGGCTAAATTCTGTATTATTATTTTTTTTTCGCTATTCAATGTTCTACAAAATCTTCGAAACGTTATCTGTTAATACCCTTATAATATCCGGCAATTAATTAACATGCAACATAAACAACCATGAGAGGTTATGTTTTAACAGATTGCTTGTAGTCCACTTCAGTTCGTTCGATATTTGTCCATGAAATAAATGACTCCAAAGTCATGTGTAATTTATCTGTTTGCTCAGGGCTCTGATTTCCGATGTAATATCCAAACACAGCTGATTTGGATCCACAGTGTGGGGAGGTTCCAGCCGCTTCCAGTAGCTGCCGATTTCTTTTTCATGAGATGAGAATTTGCCCACGAGCGAAGCGAGTTGAACAATTTAACTAAAGAAAAAACATATTTCATCTCGAGTAGGAAATTTTCCCTACTCATACATATATAAATGTCGTAGTCATTTGATGAAATCCGTCATTTCGTGAAAAGCCTAGGCAGTACATGAACTGCCGGCATATCATGTAAATTTTTGACGTTGCACAATCTGCCTAGGCATTTCGTGAAACGCCGTGGTTGCCTCGGCATATGATGTTTAAAGTCGTTCTACACGATCTGCCGCAAATTAGATGTTGACTGTTCATGAAGTGACTGATACCCGGCAGATTGTGTTGTGTTGTGTGTTTGAGATTAGGTTAGTTGCCGTTTCGGTCGACTTGTTTGCTTGGAAGCCATATTGTGCTGTTTGTTTTGTTTATTGTGGAAATTCAGAGTAAGAAAGACTTGTTCAGTGGTCATTACAAGGAGGGAAAGATGGGAATGTAATTAATTTTGAGGTGAGGTTCAGATTTATTTGGTACATTTCAGGTTTTGGAGTGCTAAAGAAATTACGAATCACGCATATAACAATTTAATCTAACCTATTCGGTCATTTATTGGGCTTTGCTCCATAATACTATTTTGAACAAGTCTTTTTTACTCTTACTTTCCGTAATATACAAAACAAAAGGGCTCAAGTAATAGAACACAATCTGCCAGTCTAATTTGCGGCAGATAATGTAGAATGACTTTAAACGCCAAGTGCCGAGACGACCACGGCGTTTCATGAAATGCCTAGGCAGATCGTGCAACCTCAAGAATTTGCATGATATGCCGATATGCCGGCAGTTCATGTACTGCCTAGACTTTTCACGAAATTACGGATTTCATCAAATGACTACGACATAAATATCAATTTTTCCACTCTCTACTCTGTATGAAAGTGACATTTCTTATTTCATATTTTCATCACTAGCTGAGTTCGGCTTGTACACACGTGCTAGGGTGGAGTGAGAGTGGATTTTCATCATGTGATCATAGAGTAAAAGTTGCGAATTCTAAGGCATATTTTTGCGATCTCGCGTCTTACGCCAATGTTTTAAGCGCCTTGAAGCGCAACGTCATCATATATTTCTCCGCAAAAATGAATGTCTTTTTAGGTTTTGTTTTCACAGTTTAGTTCTAACCATCTCTAACCTATAACGTTCTGTTTAAGTGCGGGAAGTAAATATGACCTCTTCAGAAGACGAAATTATATGTTCAGAAATTAGTGATTCCCTTGTTAACAATGTTTTTAAATAGACGATGCAATAGAGCAGTTTGCCATCTACCTCTACAGTTATTACATTTAAATTAATTTGAATAAGGGACATCATTTGGTTTAAAGTCTAACCCCGCACAGGACAAAACAGAAAAAATGTCGAATTCTTATGTCATATCTCCACTCTTTTCCGCTTACACATTTTCTAGCGTCCTAGTGAGACCGCGCGATACCGCTTTAAGCGTCTTTAAGCGTGACGTCACAGATTATTCACTCGAATAGCTCCGCTTATCGCGGCTTGTAGCGTCTTATGCGCAAAAATATGCCTCTATTTATTCGAACGCGAAATACTCCAACTACTGTCAAAAGGTATTTTCTCGCCAAACCTTGAATATCTACGACTTAGATTTATTTGTAACTTATTGTGATCAGTTACATAAATAATTATGAATAATACAATTTTACCTGTGATTCACTTTGCATGGAAAATGTATTTCGAGAATGATTTTTCAGAAGAAGAAAACATTTTAGAGAAAATCGCTGCCCAAGGAATCACTACTTCCACACCCAGGTCTCTCAGAACGAAAAAAATGTTGTATGTGGAAATAATTGTTTATGGAACTTTAATAATATAATATTTAAAATCGTCTACCCAAAAAAACCATAAAACGACATCCCACATTGGTAGTGGGATGGTGGTAGTGGGGATAGATGAAGTAAAAAAATATTTTAATGCTTTTGGTTCTTGTACACACACTAAATTACAATTTTTTTTTCACGCCCTTTTATAGTGGTGCAAAATTCCAAATATTTTTTTGAGACATTAGCTTCTCTTGTATATACTAAATACCAAGTTTATGGACTCTTACCTGCTTGATTTACCTATTTACCCCAATTTACCCCAATTTACCTCCCAGCCCTTCAACGGAATAAGATGAAAATATAATCTAGTTCCAGATTTCGTTAAAATACATACATGTACCAAATTTCAAGTTAATATCTTAAACGGTTAATGAGTAATCGTGCGCACAAAAGAAAGATGCAGACACCGACAGACAGACAGAATTTTTTTTTTTGCTCAAACTTAAAATGTCGACGTTTCATGACATTCTAAGCCTATTTGAACAAGAAAAATGTTTAAAATTTTTTTATCGTTAATATACTTCCACTAGATGTGGAAGTAAAAGTGGACAATTATGCAGAGCTGACTGTTCCAGATATGACTGACTATGCATTTTCGGATGTCTCCAGACACATTCCAAGATTTATTTCTTAAAGTTCATAACTTAAATATGCGTCATATCATCATGTGTCACTGGTATTATTTTGCAATAATATTAAATTGTTATGTTTGATAACAACAGCTTTGTCTCTTACTGGAGAATGGGTATTTGAATAAATACTTAACTAACTTAGCTAACAATATGTACACGTACGCCCATTTAACATTCGCTAAACCACAAAACGTCAAGTTCCTTAAATGTGAAATTCTACTTTATTTTTCGAACTTTGGCTTCACGAGGTGGGACTTAAGGAGTGAACTCTTTTTAGTACACTCGGTAATGCCCGAACCCCAAAATATTGCAAATTTCACTCCAAATGTCAAAAGCCGAACGAAAATAGTACTCTTGTCTAAATGTCAAATTATGTCATATTTGACATTTTCATTTTCATTTCTAGGGATGAAAATATTTTTATCTCTAGAGTAAAAAAAAATGTTACTTTCTTATAGAGCAGACAGTCGAAAATATCAGTCGATATTCCGTTGAAGCAACGTCGAGCGCGGTTAGTACTTGGATGGGCTCCCATCTTGGGAAATACAGCGTTCTCGTCCCACCTTCTAGAGGCTTGTATATCAGTGTATACTCGGAAGTTACGTAATTTCAGACGAGGATTACGTAGTGGATATACCATCCTTCGGAGGGGATGTAAAGCAGGCGGTCCCTTGTCTATTAAATGTTAGGCAAGTAAAAGATCCCTACTCTTCTTAAGGGAAGAGGTTCGGCAAAATTTCCAGGTTGGGGGTAGCTCGTCTCCTGGCGTCGGTGATAGGCCCTGGTAGCGGAAATAGGCCGACGTTAAACAGTTAAAAAAACATATATATATGTATATATATACGAGTAGAAAAAGTACTTTTATCTCCGTTGTTAATGGCAACGCACAGCCATCTAAAAAGTCAAAGTTTAATGTCATGAAATGAGTTAAGAAATGTCATGTTTTTCTGACGCTTGAAGAAAAACAGTTTTGTTGTTCTAATAATTATTTTAGATAATATTTTTTAATCATATATTAATCTTCTGTAATACGCACGAGGTTGATTTTCTACTCGGGCACATTTTTTTTTGAGTAACTCAATCCTGTTTTCCACGAAAATTTTGCTCGAATTAAGGGACATAGGAAAAATCGTTCCACTTCGTGTCGCGATTTTGCCATGTCCTTAATTCTCGAATAATATTCATGGGAAAAGAGATTTTAGTACAAAAAAAATTTACCCGGAAAAAATTGACCTTTTGAGTATTAATACCCGAAAAATATTTCGAGGTGAAGACGAGGGATAATAATAAATATAAATTCTGGGCCTAAATTGAGTTTAGGATCAATCTTTATTTTTATAAAATCTGGTTTAATATGGTTGTTGCAGGGTCATTTTGTGTTCGGTAAGTAGCTGGACAAAAATGGTATAAAGCCGAATTTTGGCATGAACGTTCAGGATTGACCCAGAAACAATAATCCGTCGAGTCTCTACAAATCTGCAGCGAGCTTTCTCCGCCATATCCAAAAAATGGTTGAAAATTAGCTATTTTTTAATTTAACCCTTTGAGGACTAGTGGTTATCCTGTAGAACCACCTTATGTACGCAAAAATGAACTTTGACAAATAATGAATTAATTAAATTATGTGAATTTTGTGACCAAAATTATTTATCTTCTTTTTCATTATCTGAAATAATGTTGAGAATCGTTTGCCAAGAGTTGTTTGATTTTGTGTATTTAGTAAATACAACAATACAATGATGTCTCATGGCTTCACGTATAGAGGCACGCAGTACTGATGATCCACTAATAAGACATACTTAAGTCGCGAACTGCCCATTGGAAAAAAATTGATAACCATATTAGTAGAACTGGTAGTCAATATCTTCACAACGAAAATTTTTTCCAACTCAGATAAGAAGTCTCAAAGTTTCTAAGAGTAGACATCTTACGTATATTGAGGATAATAATAAGGTTCATAGGGACTCTAATCATATCTCTTGTTGTTTGGGTGGCACTTAAAAAATATATATATATTTACTTGAGCTGAAACAGAATCAAATTTTAAGAAGAAAAGGTTCTACGCAATTTTTCACATAAATTGATAGTTTTTAAGTTATAACAACTTCAAAATTGCGATTTTAGCTTAAAAAAAAGGTACTTCCAAACGGGTTTCGTCAAGTATCTCGAAAAGTATTACTTTATCGAAAAAATATTACAGACCAATTACAGAAAGTACAAACTGGGAATTAATTATATTTTTTGTTTATTGATGTAGGATTAATAATCTCGGAGATATTTAGGTTTACATTTGGCATCCAAGTGTTTCGAAATTACCTTTTAAAAGGTATATATATTTTCTAAGTGCTACCCCCTGAGAGGGGGTAGCACTCCCTAGACCCCCCTATAGCACCCCCTATAAATTAGCAGGCCCCCGCACAATATAGAAACTTTTCTGTGAACCATTTACTATTATATTGCCAAAAATGAACGAAATCCGTTCAATATAACATTAATTGCATAATTTTTACCTCTAGGTACTGTACTAATTAGAGACATCGAAATTTTACAAGAATGCCTTTGTATTGATAATAAAATGTTGGTTAATTTGATGTATAACATGTATACCGGGTGACAACAGATTCGTTTAACAAAGCGCCATTTAATTGTCTTTCAAGGTAGAAGCTTGAAATTTGGTTTGTAGATAGTGCTCATTGGGGCTCATATTTTCCATTTTCCAAAAAAGAATTGAATACCACTTCTGGTTTTTCCGGAAGTTGGTCTTATGTCAAAAATTTTAAATGGAAACCTGTATCTTGAATCCTCTTATATCGTTGGATAGAGATTAGAATTCCCTTTTCAATGATATATCACATGTATTTTTTTTTCAAAATGGCGGCGTAGAAGCCATTCTTGTAAATGTACCAGCCTGGCGTTATTAATGGAACTGATGCCGAATAACCTGTTAAGATAACAAATATAATGTGTTTTCTTAGGTATTGGCTTTTAATTAAATTTGCCAAATTTTTCATTTGTCACAAAATGGGATACATTTTAAATATTGCTTAAAACGTCAATATTTCCCATAAATTTTTTCGAAAGTTTTAAATGGAAACCACTACCCGTTAAATGCTAACATTACAGTGTCTTATAACCTACAGAAAAATTTATAATACAATGCACTTCGGTTTTTCGTTTTAGTTTTTAAAATGTTGTTTATTTCAAACAATAATATTGGCTTAATGAACTAATCACCTAAGTAAATAAATAAAATAAACATTAAATTGATAAAAAAGTTATTGAATTAAATGTTCTATGCATTGGTCGCCTTATTCCCGACACAATGCGATTCTCCTAATATTTTCTCTAAGCAGGTTTTGTAAATGCTCTGGAGACATGCCTTCAATATCCCTTCCAATCCAAGATTTTTAATGTTGGTGGAGGAGTTCTATACACTTTATACACTTTTTCTTTTATTATTGAAAAATCCGGCGGGGTCAAGTCAGGTGATCTTGCTGGCCACCAGATTGGTCCATTGGTTCCTAATCAGTTTTTACCAAACCGTCCATTCAAATAGGCAGTTGTGTTAAATACATGAGAAATATTATCGTCCTCAATAACTTTTTTTTCAGTAATTTTTTTTAGGATGACCACCTGCAAAATTTTTTCAAATTTTATATTTTTATTTGACAGATGTGTTAACTACATGCGAAATAGTATTGCTCTTTGCTACATTTTTTCAGTTTTTTAGAGTGACCACCCTGTATATTTTTCCTCCTTGACAGTTGTGTCAACATGCTAAATATAACTATCTTCCGTCACATTTTTTCCTTAATTATTATTTTCTAGGTGTCCACCCAGAACATTTTTCACTGGTAGTAGCGTCAACTACCTACCAAATTTTATTCTTTTACTTGGTTTTGTAGATATTATGCCAACAGACAGACTGGTACGCGGAATGACGGAATTAAAATTCTTTAATTTTCATAATCTCTATAGTCTGAAACTTGAAAATCCAGAGAAATCTCGGAGGGTAATTTTTACACGATTACATTACTTCCTTTCGGTAAGCGAGGAAGTAACTATGCTATCAAACTTAAAAGACTCAAAATTCATCTTAATTATGAAACTGCCACCATAATGAAATATATGGTGTTATTAAAATGCAAAAAAACCCTCAAACATCCTGTTTACGACTCAATGCACATCGGTGCATTGTAAAAATGAAGGATTCATGTCAAAGCATTGCAATGCTTAGTGGCTGCATTTCGAAGCATTGCAATCAAACTATGTGTAGCGCACTTAAACGAAAATTGTTCATAATTTTATGTACCGATGTTAGATACATTTTCAATATATATTTATTATACAAAATTTTGGGATAATATTTGTTCTTTCCTACCTTATAATCGAATTTCCTATATGTTTGGGTAGCTACAGAGTTGTAAATAAATAAATAAGTAATTGAATCAAATCTTTCCAGACCCGGAATGGGAACCGTTCGGCCACCGAGAAACTTCTTTGACCGGCCCCAGCCCGGTTTTTGCAACTATAATGTATACAAGAAACATGCGGCATAATTTTTATATTTATATGTTTTGTATGATAAATGTTAAAAATAAAAAAAATGTATTTATTCATTAGTCAAAAGACAAAGCAATAAAATAAATAATAACATAACAAGCTAAAAACTACATTTTGATATGCTTTTATCCCTGCCTTTTCAGCAGAGGGTTGTAGGATTTTTGCATTGACTAAAGTAAAGGCTAACTACATTTTGAAATACAGAAAGGGCATCGGTTATATTACACAGGCCCACAAAAAAGAAAAGTTGTCTGCGCCGGGGTATTGACCATACCTGTCCCTTGTATTTTGACCCACTGAACACGAATCTGACCTTAATTTTTCCCCTATATGTCAGGTCTTTTTTTTAAAGCAAAGAAGTCTAATATTTGTATATTTATTTACTGTTAAAAGAAAAACCTGACGTGCTGGGGAAAAACTAAGATCAAATTCGTGTTCAGCGGCTCAAAATACAAGGAATAGGTGTGGTCAATACCCCCGCGCAAATAACTTTTTTTGTGTGGGATTGTGCCACAGTGAGTGTGGCACAGTGGCAACGAAAAAAAGTGGTCTGCGCGGGGGTACTGACTACACCTATCCCTTGTATTTTGAGCCGCTAAATACGAATCTGACCTTAGTTTTCCCCCAACACGTCCGATTTTTTTTTAACAGCAAAAAAAGTCTGTTGAATCGTAATATTTATATATTTATTTGCTGTTAAAAAAAAAACTGACGTCCTGGGGAAAAACTAAGGTCAGATTCGTGTTCAGCGGCTCAAAACACAAAGGATAGATATGGTTAGTACCCCGGCGCAGACAACTTGTTTTTTTGTGGGCCTGGGTTATTATTTAGTTAATGAAACTGTTCGGTATTTGTAGAATTTATCAGAAAAATCAGGATTTGTAGATTCGCTTTTGTTTTGTCAAATTTTTCACAAACGTCACCATTTTTGAAAATCAAAATCGGACCTTCGAATTCGGGAGTTATTAATTTCTTTGGAAAATCATACTCGGCCTTGCAAAACATACTTGCGGTCAATGGATTCGGGCCGACAGAAATAGGCTTCATTTGTGGCCGTGTACCTTTGATCCCACCAAGTCTCATTCAAATCTATCAATGACCTGGACAGTTATCGTGTTTCCTAGCCGATTTCGAGAAAATTAGTTTTTTGCCAAAAAATTCAATTTCCATTTGTTTTTTGACATAGTCTTTGGTATACTTATCTGTAGATCGTTGTCAGCGGCACCATTTCTTTTTTGAAATATCTCGATCCGACTGCCCGTTACCAAGTTATTAATTTTTTCCCGAAAAACTTGAAACGTCTCTATCGGGTACTTCCGGTTTCCGAACAAAGCCGAGCTTCTAGCGTTAAGGTTTTCTAAAGGCCTCCTATTAACCACCCAAGTTTCATCGAAATCCGAAAACGGATTAGGGGCGCTGAGCGTGACAGACAGACAAACAGACCGACTGACCGACGGACGGAATTTTCTAAATTCGCTCTCGAGTCGATAGATATGACTTTCATTTCGATCCGACGTTTTTTTTGGGTTTCGATGGTCCACTGGAAAAATGCAAAACCTGTACTACATTTTTTTTCAAAATGTAGTAACAAGGTAAAAGTATAATCTTGTGACCCAAGCTTCGTGGAATATGACACTGGCGTGGCAGCGTGGTCTATAAAGTGGCACGATACAAAAGATTTTTATTTTATATTAATTCATTTGCTTAAAAAAAGGTTTTTTGCGGGCCCTCGGTCGGTGGCGCCGTAAGCCATCGCCCCACCGGGCACTTGCCCGCCTGTCCTGTCCGGGCCTGAATATTTTCATAGCTTTTAATATTTGTATTATTCATAACTTTATACTAAATATAGTGTAACCATAGCAAATCGTTTACATTCCTATGATTTTAAATACTACAAGCTAAAAGCCGTATGATGATTGACAAGTGGTAATAATGAAACGATGAGTTTATTCTGTAAACATTAATTTCGAACAAAGTACTTCCTCTAAAAACTTTCTCAGTTACTTACACATACCCCTGTCCAGTTCTAGAATACGCGTAAAATCTCTTGTACCACTCATCTCGTTTGAAGATATTCAAAAGAGTTCACGGCTAGTTAAATTTCAGTTTTGTGTCCTTTCTTCTTCAAATATCACCTCTTCTTAGTAAGTATTAAGAAGGGCCGCCAACAAAAAGCTAAATTTTAAAGATTATTATTAAAGGCAGATGGACAAATGAGTTTGTTATATGGTTATATTGTAAATTTTTAAATGGAAAATCAGTAAAATTAACTTTGACAAAGGCCGAAATAGCTACTTTATGGCTGCATAGCCAGTAGAAAAGGTAATTTGTAGTGTTAAGTAATTTACAACTCATTACGGGTGTCGAAAAGTATCATCATAAAAATAATGTTTGAAATTCATCTATCTACCATTTTCTACATGAAATTTTTTAATGTTTTGAGTACATACAGAGTGTTTGCCAAAAAGTTAGATTCATAAGATAAATTTACTTTTTCTACGACTATTGAATAATAATTCGTTTATTACAGATACGTTTTTGAACAAGTAATATGTCACTATCCACGACCATTACACATCCCCACAAGAAAAAAGTCCCCCTATATATAATTATAATAAGAACTAAGTTTGAACATGCCCGGAAATGATGAGCTGGACATATCAATCTACACCGATCGATGCTTTAAACATGGACTGTGGATCAGGAGCTGAGGTCTACTCAGAAGACCTACACTCGATAATACCGCTAGGTACACATGCTACTATTTTCCAGGCGGAACTAGTAGGGATCTGTAAGTGGTAATAGAAACCACGAAGGCAAGCATGACTGGTAAAACGGTGCACATATCAACGGACCGCAGAGCTTGCCCTAAATAACTGCAGGACAGGCTCTGGACCAGTTCTACAAATTATAAAAGCCCTAGAAGCTAGGTAAATACTCTCTCTAGATGCCCAGGAGTAAACTGCGCATCTATGTAGGATTATTAACAGGACACTGCAGACTAAACAAACACTTTCATACACTGGGAGTTATGGACAACCCCAAGTGTAGATGCTGTAATCTGGATGATGAGACTGTCGAGCATATGCTGTGTCACTCCTCTGCTCTCTCAAAGAAAAGGGGATCCATACTGGGGTCTTTTGGCCTAGTATGGTCAGTATAGGTAGCGTTTCATTTGGCCTTCTCCTCAAATACATCACAATTGTTGGTTGGCTTGAGAAATAAGAAGCTCGATGTATATGCCACCACTTCCGGGGGTAACATAATGGACCCGCTTATGAGCGCAAGCTCACCCCCCCCCCCCCCAAACAATCCAGAATCCAGACTAAATAATGAAAAAATATTATTAACGTATGTATTAGGTAATATTTACAGGTTTTACATTTAATTTTTGTTGTATATTCATTGTTTTAAGAAATAATCAGCAATACTGATAATAGCTAATTAGTTAGCGTAGTGGAGTCAAATTAAGCATCAGAATAGGGGAATAAGGAATTCTCTGGCTGCAGCAATTTTATTATTTCAATTTGTTGTAAGTTTAATAACAAGCGCTATGAGAAGTTTTGGATTAAATCAGTCCATTTTTGTTTCAATATTGCAATTTTCTGCTATTTTCCTTATTATCTCAGGTCCTAGTAATCGCATCACAAAAATAAAAATACCAAATTATTCCTAATAAAATTTTAAATAAAATTTGACCTATGGAAAAATTAAATTTTGAAACTTGGTAATTTATAGAAGATAAAAACCACAAAAAATGCCTTTTTTGATAATTTAAGAAATACAATGTAATAATACATCAATTTTAACAAAAGTTGGTCAAGCTATCCCCTTTATTAACCTCAACTTTCCTGCCAAATTTTAGCTCCAAATATTTATTTAGACTGCTAAATATAAAAAATAATTTCGAAATTTCAATCTCTTATTGCTTAAGTGCGTCGACTCGTAGGAGGACAATTTTTTTCAAAATGTATTTACATCTATTTTATAATGGTATTAAGAAAAAAATTTTTATCTTAGTTTAGACCGTTTTTTAAAATTTGTTCATACTTTTCAAAATTATATTATGATCAAAAATCAAAGACGGTAAACGAATTATGAAAATAGATGAAATATACATAGTAAATACATTTTTCTAAAAAAATAATGATCTTCTTGCATTTTAACAATCACTGAGATGATTGTCCGTGAGGCAAAACATTGATAAGGTAAATGTCACTTTAATGTACAAAATCAGACATAAGAAATTTTCAGAGTACCTCTAAAATTTTCTACTAACAAGATCTGAAAAATACCGGTATGATATAAGGTCAAAAGATAACAATTATAATATTGAATTCTTATGATTCAGTAATTTGCAGAAAACTCTCTTTGGTAGCGGTCTGAGACTTTTCAACGCTTTGCCGGATGGAATGAAAGATGTTCGTAGTGTTGGGTTATTAACAAAATAGTAACGAATTTATATCTCGATTGTGTGTGAGCTTGTATTAAATACTGTATTCTTTTCCTTTGCAGACGTTTGTATCTAAAGTTGTCTTCTATGTATTCTATGTATGTATCTCTCTTTGTATACAAGTAGCCTGTGTGCTAAATAAAGCAATTTATTTATTTGAGACCGAAATATATGTCATGGATCACTCGATATTATAAAAAAAAAATGTGGGAATTTTTTACTGGTCAAATGAAAAACTGACTGTATTATTGGTGTCAGGTGTGAAACTTTGTGAGTCAAATTAAGCTTTCTAGATGAGGTACTACAAAGATTCTAATTTACTTCTAACAATATTTACATCTTTTGTCCCCTTTAAACATTTTTTTTAACTCACATTTTAGCACAGTAAGTGAAGCTTTTAAATCCCAGCCCGAAAACGTAATGAATTTTCAATTTTTTTTCTTCAGCATGCTTCATAAAGTATGTACATCAGAATCTATATTGTTATTCTTCCTGCTTTTAGGTTAGGGGTGGTTTCCACTACTTCTTGAGGGGTGGTTTTCACCCCAAACCCCTTCTTGGGGGGTTAATGGAAACCACCTCTAACTAAAAAGCAGGAAAAATGACAATATAGATTCTTATGTACATGTCGTAGTCATTTGATGAAAAGCCTAGGCAGTACATGAACTGCCGGCATATCATGCAAATTCTTGACGTTGCATAATCTGCCTAGGAATTTCATGAAACGCCGTGGTCGTCTCGGCACTTGACGTTTAAAGTCATTCTACACGATCTGCCGCAAATTAGACCGGTAGATTGTGTTCTATTACTTGCTGCCTATTTGTTTTTTATATTATGGAAATTAAGAATGAAAAAGACTTGTTTAGTGATCATTACAAATAGTATTATGGAGCAAAGCCAAATAAATGACCGTGTACCATCAGAATAGTATTATTATTAAGTTATTATATTCGTAATTCATAATTTCGTTAGCAATCTAAAACCCGAAACGTACCAAATAAATCTGAACCTACACTCAAAATTAATCTTTCTCTCTTTGTAATGATCACTGAACAAGTCTTTTTCATTCTGAATTTCCGCAATAAACAAAACAAGCAGCTCAACATGGCTTCCGGGCAAATACATACCATTGTATTTTTAAGCATAAATCTGTTTCTCTTTTCATTCATTTTATATTTTTTTTACAAAAAAATCCTTGAGATGAGTAAGTTGAAGTAGTGGAACTTTCGCAGTTGAAGATTCCTTGGTTCTACAGTACATAATAATATAATTATTAATATATCATATATAGCACATCTTTTGAGTCATGCTCATCAGTCAGTTTCATCAGAGTTATCACCTTTTGACTATGGATGGTTGGAAGAAAATAATAAATACACTTTCAAGTGGTTTGACGGTGATCAAGTCCCACCGAGAATAAGTGGCATAACGATCATTGATGAGAATCCTACAGGTACTTTTTTTCACTTATATATTTTTATCAAATTGAATTAAAGGAAGGTCGGTATTTAAGATTTGTACTATGGTTTTTACAGAAAACGTCAAAAGCGATCAATTTGAAATATCGGAGAATGTTGAAGAAGATGATGCAGAGGAATTTGAGCGGGAACAAAATGTCATCATAGACAACTCCGATGATAGTTGCGAGTAAAATGATGAAACAGATACTACAGAAGAAATCGATTATTAAATTTTGTGTATGATTTAAGCGCGCATTATTCTAAATATTTTGATCATTAAAATTATTATTTTGCGCATTAAAATATGACCTCACAGTAAACGTTTATAGACGTATTATAATAAATAGTTGTGAAAAATATATAAATTTTCTGCAGATTAAAATAAGATTTTATTAGCATTATTATTCGTGCACTAAAAGAATTATTAGGTATTATTAAGTACATCAATTGTTCCACTATCTAGTAGAGATTATCTTTGCAGTATATAAAATATCAAAGCATACTTTTACCTTAGTTCCTTTAGTACCCCAATACCTACTATTATGACTGATATATAAATATATATTAAAATAATATTTCAGATGATCAGAAAAGTTTCAGCTCCGAACACATTGAATATATTAATGGTGAAAAGTGAAATTAAAATATTACGAAAGTAATAATTTTAATATAATTTTATTTAAAATAATGCTAATTTTTTCTTCTTAGTATGCATAAATTTTTTGTTCATGTAACTGACATAATGTTAGTGTAATTATTGTAGATCAATTAGATTTAAACGTAAGGACATTTATTTTTATTCAATATCAATGATTTTTTAAATGCGAGTTAGTATTTAATAGTGTTATAACTAATAATTAGGTTCCCGGTAATTTATTGTATTGGAAAATAATTTTCTGAAATGCATGATTTGATTGTTAATTAAGGAAATATTTATTATAATGCTCAAGGCCAATGCCCATTGTATTTAAAGTAATGATCATTTAAATTGTCCTCTTAAATGTATGTATTTACCAGCAAAGATGAGCTTTCTTGTGTATTTTTCGAATTTATTAACAAATTAAAAATTTAAAATATATAGTATTAAAAGATTAATTAATCGATTTTCTATGAATAAATATTTTTATATATAATTTAAAACCGACACGAACTTGATTAATATGAAAAATCTATTAAATGCTGCCTCCCGTACTAAGACCTATTACGATCTTTTATAATTAAAACTAAAAAAGTTACAAACAAAAAAGTAGCTCATTTAAACATTTTGGCGCCATTTTTCTTATTGCACTGGTTTTCTTGTTAATTCAGTTTTTTTTAAATCCTAGATAATTTTAATGCATATTATTACTAACATGCTCAAATTTTTAAAAATTTTTAAAACAATTAAGTTTCATTCTGTACCCATGTTCAATAATAAAAAAAATAGTTTTTGGAAATTGCTCAAAAAATATTTCTTAATAAAAATGGTAAGAGTGCAAAAATGAAGCTTATAAAAAACGAATAGTTTGGTTTCTTTAAATTTCCCTACGACAAACTGTTCCAGATATATTACGAAGGTTTAAAAATGGAGCTTGAGAACATACGCAAGAAAATTATGTATTTAAAATTGAAATATCTCAAAAACTATACCATGATATAATAATGAAATTAAATTTAGAAAAAAACGATGAGCTTGTGTTTTTATTTTTTTCCTACGACAAACTGTTCCAAAGATATGACAGTTTGAAATAATGTTGGAACTTTTCAGTTTGTACTCGCATTTTAAATGTCTATAGTAGGTAAAGGAGCAATAGCCGTCTATTTTTTGAAGAATGCGCAGAAAAAGCGGGTTGCATTGCACATAAGCATGTTTAGAGTGCAAATTAAACATGTTATTTAATTAATTTACTTAATTGTATTAATTTTATTTATTTATAACCATCTGTATTTTTATAAAATTAGACATATTACTATACTCTTTTGTGGCCATTTTTAATCCATCATTTTTTTTTTTTATAAATATAGACCTCATAATCATATTCAGCGACCTAAAAATCGTAAGTATATGGATTTTCGTGGACTTATTTGTAACATTAGAAGAATTATTAATGTTTCGTCTTTCCTAGGTTTTGACCTCAAAATCATATTCAGTGATCTCAAAAACATAACTATATGGATTTTCGTGATTTTATTTGTAAAATTAGAAAACATTAATTTTTCAGTATTTAACTCTTAATATTTTCGTCTCATACATTTTGACCTCACAGTCATATTCAACAACTTTAAAAACATAAATATACGGATTTTCGTTCATTTATTCGCAAAATTAGAAGAGTTATTAATTATCCAGTTTTTAAAAATAAAAACCAGGTAATTCAACACTATAGATTTTGATGTACGTATTTTATAAAGCATATTGCAAAGAAAATTAAGGAAATTCCTTTCATCGTTTTCGGGCCGGGAATTTTACCATTTTTACTGTTTCACTTACTGTACTATTTTAACCTCATAAAATTACAACCAAAACCCTCAACTTTGACAATTTGACACTAATGTTCTAGTGGGTTCTGAAGTATATCCTCCACGAAATTACATGCCAAAACCTACCTACCAAAGGCGCATGTAAAATCAATTTTTCTTTAAAAACCTCCTAGTTACCGCTCATTCAAGAAATTCACGCTTAATTAAGAAGCACGTGATTCTTCGCCCAGATCTTATTGTCAATATTTCAAAGCACCAAAACCAAAGTCACATTTGAAAGAATGATCACGGTCGTGCCCGGGAACAAAGAATATAGTGTTATGTGATAGTTTTGTCGGAGATTCAGTAATCTTTTTTCTTAAATGCCGACGGAGGTGCCGATTCGATTTGCTTCAAAGGAATATTACACTGGACTTCATTATAATAGGGCCTTTTTGGCTGCCGTTTAAACTCGTAAGTCAGTGGCGGACCTGAAATTTCTTATATGTTGCATTTGAAATTAGATAATTTATTTGTTCAGTTAATTATTCCATGAAGCCCCTCACCAGGCACAAAGTGAAATTCACATGAAAATAATAACTATGTTAATACAATATAATAATGTTATAAGTCTTGAACCTGTCAATAATTCCTGCTAGATATTTTTTATACATAATATAGGGGGTTGCCACAATCATTAATTAAAGTTTTCCACAAAAATGTCGTTGCCGATGCGGCCGCCATGTTGGCAATATGACGGTCAAAATATGTTTTAACGTGAGCGAGAATTAAGAACCACTTTTTTTTTTTTTTTTTTTTTTTTTTTATTAGCCTTATTTATATTAATGTCCTGGCGGAGTTCAGCCGTAGGCTGATCTTCCACTCTACCAGGACAGACACTCACACATAGACAACATCACAACACCCATTCCCTGCGACATTGCCATCTGCCGCAGCTGAGACTCGAACTCAGGAGAGGAGAGCGACTAGACCGTGTTGTCTCTCACACAACCGCAGTCTAGGCCACTGCTACCATCTCGGTAACACGTGAAAAACGCCACTACACATCCATACCCTAGCCAGGATTCGAACCCGGGACTCTGTGGTCGCAAACCTAGCATCCTAAGTACTGCGCCACCGAGCCGGGGCGCTGAGCACGAATCTGGAGTCAGAATAGCATGTTTGTCGACGAATTTTCGAGTTAGAGGTCAAAATTGAACGAAAATCGTGGAAACTCGAGATTTGTGATATTTGCAGGTTCGAAATGAATATAAAAAAATTGGGAGACATGGAAATATCATTTTTGGAAAATACAGTATTTTTCAATGTATTCCATTAGTTGATAAAACCTCACTACTATACAAAATTTCCGAGGATGTTGCTCCCAATGGTGGTTTATAAACATACTCATGTAGATTGGTTTGGGATTGTACTTGTGTTCGCGGAGCTGAGCAGAACTGCACACGCAGGAAGAACAATGAGAAGAGGCAGGAATTATATCTTCTATGGAACAGTCAGCTGTGAGATTGGGCCTTTGCAACTGTTACAATCATCTTTTACTTCCCACATCCTGTGAAAGTATGGTAACGACAAAAAAAAATTGAAAATTTTTATTGTTCAAATAGGCTTAGAATGTTATAAAACATCGAGATTTTAAGTTTAAGCAAAAGAAATTTCTGTTTGTCGGTCTGTCTACAACTTTTTGAGTTTCGGCATTGAAATTGCAAATCAAGAAACTGATTGAGTTCCGCATTATGTCTGTTGTGCTTGTTATGGGATGCTCTCTCGTTGGAAAAACATTGGCATAAAGGACAGCTGAAGTTCACTGTACCAACAAAATGAAACCGACCAAGAAGCGGTAAAGACTGTATCTTCTGCATGACTGATACAAGTGGCATTAATCTGATACGGAACGAAAAAATCACATATGCCGATGTTACAAGTATTACAAGATCGGTAAAAATGGAAAATGTTGATTCGAGTTCGATGAAGACGAGTGCAGAAATTATACAAATGAGGAGAATATTCATGATCGAAGTCATGATGATGATGACAATGAAGGAGACAATAGTAGTGATGGAAATAGCTCTGGAGATGAAGATTATGCTTCATCTGTCAGAAAAAGCAAAGAAGCACAAAAGTTTACACAGGCAGAACTCAATGACTTAGTACGTGATCTCGGATTACCAAAAGATGCCGTGGAATTATTGGCTTCCAGATTGTGAGCGAAAAATGTCTTGGAAAAAGGTACTAAGGTTTCCTTTTATCGAGATAGAGATAAAGCATTCCAACAATATTTTTCCCCAAGATTCAGATTTAGTGTATTGCAATAATATTAACGAGTTGATGAAAGAGTTAAAACCAAATATATACAAAGCAGACGAGTGGCGATTGTTCATTGACTCATCACGGAGAAGCCTCATAGGAGTATTATTGCATAATACAAATACAGGAAAAATACAACAATCTAGATATGATAATAAAAAAAAATAAAATATGAAGAACATAAGGCTTGCTTCCTTTGTGAATGATATAGTAGATATTGAAACAATCACTACAAAAAAAGAAGATCTGGCCCACGCGATCGTGCCTCTTACCGGGTGATAGGAATATAATAAAGCAACCACTGGTTGAACCGTCGAAAATCCTCCTGCATATAAAATTAGGCTTGATGAGGCAGTTTGTAAAAGCGCTTGATGAACAGGGTGACTGCGATTTGAATATTTGAGTCGAATATTCAGTCAGTGCAAGGGGTAAGTCACTTTATGATTATATAACTGGTAACAACCTTATTGTAAGCAACAGGGGCTGTACACCAACATTTATAAACTCCAGAAGTCAAACCATAATAGATATAACACTAACAACGTGGCATATATCCAGCCTAATCCAAAACTGGCACGTGTCTGACTGCGTAACACTATCAGACCACCAATGGATAAACTTTGAAATCAACCTTATTAAGACACCGAAAAAACCCTTCCGAGATCCCCGGAGGACTGACAAAGACGTATATCGATGTCAACTCAGGGAGAACCTGGAAGGAGTTAGCGTAAGGACACCCGGAAGTAGTGGTGAAATAGAGCAATATGTTAAAATATTGCAAACAGCAATGAGACAAGCTTTTGAGACATCCTGCCCCTTGAGGTCTTCGCAACAGTCCAACGAGGCCACCAAGTGGTGGTGTCAGGGGCTGACTGACCTCAAGAAGAAGGCTAGGGCCTCGTTCAACAAAGCAAAATTAACTAGACAGGAATCAGATTGGGAGTCATACAAAGCCAACCTGAAAGAGTTTAAGAAACTAGTCAGACAAAGACAAAGAGAAGCGTGGAGAACCTACTGTGAGGAAATCGAAGACTACTCACAGACCGCTAGGCTTTGCAAAATCCTCGCCAAAGATAAAGACCATGACCTTTGCCTACTAAAAAAGGACGATGGCACAAGAACTAACGACCTTCGTGGAAGCCTAGAGTTACTTATGGAAACTCACTTCCCGGAATCTGTGATAACAGAACGGAAGGAATGGCCAAACGAAGTCGACACTCAGCCCTCAGACCTGGATTGGCAAATGGCCAACCAAGTAGTGAGCGAAGACAGGATAAGATGGGCAATACAGAGCTTCTCTCCTTTCAAATCACCGGGCATTGACGGCATCTATCCCGCCCTACTGCAATGGGGACTGGATGAACTACTGCCGCACCTGGTCGGAGTATTTAGGGCGAGCTTGGCACACCTTCATATTCCAGAGATATGGAGAGAAGTGAAAGTTGTGTTCATTCCAAAGACAGGGCGGATGGATTATACCACCCCCAAAGCATATAGGCCTGTCAGCCTAACCTCGTTTCTCCTCAAGACGATGGAGAAGCTATGTGAACGATACATAAGGGATGTCGTAGTGAAAGACAACCCTCTGCATCCCAACCAACATGCATACACATTGGGAAGATCCACCGACACCGCCCTCCATGCGGTCGCGAGTCGGATTGAGAAATCCTTGGACAATAAAGAGTCCACCCTAGGTGTATTCATAGACATAGAAGGTGCGTTTGATAAAACCACCTTCCCAAAAATCACGGCAGCCCTAGTGGAGAGAAACGTCCCCACGATTATGGGAAGCTGGATATCCAACATGCTCTCCAAAAGAGCTGTACAAATCAGTGTGGGAGACGCTTCTGTACGAGGAATGGTCGCGAGAGGCTGCCCGCAGGGAGGTGTAATATCACCACTGCTATGGAACTTAGTTCTCGACAGCCTCTTGCGCCACCTCAACTCAGAGGGTTTCCACACAATCGCCTACGCAGATGATGTAACAATACTGCTCAACGGAAAATTTGAAGGAGTCCTCTGTGAAAGGATGCAGGGGGCTCTAAGAATAATTGAAAAATGGTGCAGAGAACACTCGCTGTCTGTTAATCCCAGGAAGACGGAGATGGTTCTCTTCACAAGAAAAAGGAAACCAGGAGCACTGGAAGCACCAGTTCTCCTGGACACAACACTAAATTTCGCATCAGAAGTGAAATACCTTGGGGTAACCTTCGACGCCAAACTAACATGGAATCTTCACTTAGACAGAAGACTAAAAAAGGCTTACATTTCTTATGAGCAGTGCCGCAGGACCGTGGGGAAAACCTGGGGAATGAAACCCAAAGTGGTCATGTGGATATACACTGCCATCATAAGACCAATGATAACCTATGGAGCTGTGGTCTGGTGGCCTAAGAGTAAACAGACTACAGAAAGAGCCAAGCTCAGCCAAGTGCAGAGAGTTGCCTGCCTAAGCATAACAGGAGCTATGCGAACAACGCCGACGAGAGCAATGGAGGTAATGCTGTGTTTGCCACCACTGGATTTACATCTAGGAGAAGTGGCCTTAATAACAATGGCACGCCTCAAGTCCGTTGGCCTACAACCAAATGTAGGCTGTGGGGAGACCAGAAGTCGCCTGTGGAACGAGGCTGTCAGGAAGACGCCTCTTCTACAGGCATGCACAGATGGCATCTCTCCCCGATTTGTCTTTGATAGACCCTACACAATACAGACAAACAGTGAAAACGAGACCGCTGGTGAAGGTGTGATTAACATTTTCACAGACGGATCAAGGAAGAAGGAGGGGGCAGGATGTGGAATATATTCCAGAAGCCTGCAAATCCAATATAAATGGACTATGGATGAGCGAGCCAGCATAGTACAAACTGAACTGGCGGGCATAACCATAGCCGCAAAAGAGATTGTCCGCAGACAAACTACGGGCAAAACAATCAGGATCTACACAGACTGTAGACAATCACTACTAGCCCTGAGAAGTTACAAAATAACCACAGGAGCAGTATGGGAATGTCATCAAGCACTTGTGGGTGCCTCCAGTACGAACAACATCTCGGTATGCTGGGTGAAAGGACACGCACAGTGCAGTGGCAACAAAAAAGCCGACAAACTGGCCAAGAAGGCAGCAGGCCAACTTATTTTTGGACCAGGCCCGGCCAGTCTGTTACCGATTACGGCGATAATACAATTAATTAAGGAGAACACCCACAACGAATTTAAGAAGCTGTGGGATGAAACAAGCAGCTGTCAGCTTGCTAGGGAACTACTCACGTATCTCAACAAGAAAACAGCAATGGACTACCTGGCAATGACCAGAAGGAATCTACGTTTTATAACAGGAATCCAGACTGGACACTGTCCGCTAAGGAAACATCTATACAATATGAGATTAAGCGAAACACCTCTTTGCAGAGGTTGTGAACAAGAAGATGAGACGGTTCAACACATACTCTGTGACTGTTCAGCCGTCTCATCAATTAGAGAATCCATCTTGGGAGAGCGTTGGCCTACCTTGGCCAATGTAAGGGAGATGCCCCTAGGCAATATCACCACCTACTTCGAAAGAATAGGTTGGCTAGAGGCCTAGGCGAGTGTCTGCCTAGAGGGAGGATGTACAAGGGGTCCAATGGGGCCTAAGTGCTGTGGTTTTTGACCACCCTCCTGCTAATTCCATACTCCATACTCCATTCAGTCAGTTGTCGGAAGCTAAATTTAAGGCAGTAGTCCATCAGTTCTTAGTTCATAGAAGTGATGACTACGAAAGCATTGTAGCTGAGATGATCAAGAATTACCAAAAATTAGGTTGTTTAATGAATTTAAAAATACATTTCCTTGACTAGCATCTAAGTTATTTCCCAGACAATATAGGTGACTTCAGTGAAAAGCAAGGTGAGCGATTCCATCAAGATATCAAGGAAATCGAGAAACGGTATCAAGGATGATGGGATATCAACATGATGGCAGACTTTTGTTGGTCATTAAAGAGAGAAACAGTCCAAGAGGCTCATGAACGAAAAAGAAATTCATTGCGTAGATCATTCAATGATAAAAGTCAGGAAACGAGCAGAAAATAACTGATCTCCAAATTAGATGAATGCGTTTTGATAAACGAATTAAGTTACTACACTGAAAATAGAGAGATAAATTCAGACCGATAAATGTTGAAACGCTCAAATAAAAAGGTGATTGTAACAGGGGTGCAAGGTCGTCCGAAGGTAAGCATCAAAAGCATTCATCACAAGTCGATGCCGGCGACGGTCCAATCTCACAGGCGTTCCATACAGTCAAGAGATATATAGTCTAGGTGTCCGCGTACATAAATGCCATTTATACATATCCCCGTATAACTTCTTGTACAGCATAATTGCGCCTAGTCTATCAGTTTTTTCCTCTGCGAGAATTTTCGTAAACGCGGCGTTACTCCTCGGCATGAAAAGACGATTTCCACACGTCGGATTGGAAAATCGGCAAATATATTTTGTCCGTAGCTTTAGAGATAAATTTTATTAGGACATTTTTGTTCAGAAACACGTGGTCTATCTACCTGTATTATTTATTTTTCCCTACCCAGACTTAATTTCAAAATTTTGAAAAAAGGGATGAAGAAAATTTTCTTTCACTTTTTTTTATGTTCTGCATCCGAGCGGAATTTAAACTTTTTAGGATATTATTCTATACACTTTCACGAACTCATTAAAAAAAAAAACCTTATTCATTTTGTAAGTTTCTCTATAAAATTTTCTCTGTCGTCTGGGCTAATTGTCATGTTTGTTATATCTTCAACGGTTCACGAGATATTTGCTTTTGAACTTATCGTAAAGATGACCGCCAACGCTCAGGAGGTATCCCTGAACACCTGAAAAAAATTGACGTACGCTTCTTTTGCCAAAATAAAAAACCTGTTGGATTATGCCATGCATAAGCCATACAAATTACAACTGCTTCGGAAACCGTAGAAAATAGTCAACAAGAAATTAATATGTGACGATATAATAAGATTAATGCACTTTTCATAGCAAAATGATTTAAAAGGTTATTAATTCGTTTGTAACAGACTGATGCACTCGATAAAAATAATTATTCCCTACGTCATGGTACGTCACTGAGTTAGCTACAGAAGTTCGAATGTCTGGACCGTAAAAGTATTTGAGCGCTCTCACACGTGTGTTACTACGCCCTTACACAAATATTTATTAACATACTAATGAGATATGTTGGTTCATTAGCTGCAAGATATTAAAAAGTCATTTAAGAAATAAAAGTATCCTGGACAAACACGACTTCTACAGAGAGGTCTCTGTTTTTATTCACGGTGTGTGACTAAATGAAATTGATGTCTTAAGATGTTTATACAGAAACTCAAGAATTTTAGGAAAGAAATATACTCCTTCCTGTCTACGTTCATGTCTCATAAATAGTTACACTTATTAAATGCTGAAATACATTGTATTCAAGAATGTGTAGTGTAAGAGACTTTTTTTTTGTTTTGATTGAAATCGACTGTATTTGCATTAAAACACAGTTGTGCCCAATTTGAGATAACATTTGTTTTAAATAATGCCATTCTTGATTACTTGAAAAGTGACAATCGATGCGAGGCTACAAAATGTACATGTGGGCGAAGCTAGACCGTGTGACGTCAGCTACTAGTTAAAATGCTTCGCCAGGTAACGTAAAATATACGTTTGCTATGATTGTTTATTTGTGCTTATGCAATAAATATGCATGGAGCAAAATTCCAGCAAAAAAGTGGTGTTTTATATCAATATATACTAATACATTCACTAAAACCTCTTTAAAACCGTTCCAATAACCCTGAGAAGAAGCGAAAAGAGATTTGTAGCAGCTTGGAGGAATGTTAAAGATGTATCACCTACATCGACTGTGAATTTCTTTCTAAACGCATTGTTAGTGTTAGAAGACATTGATACATGGGACGAGTGATAAAATGAATTCCAAATATTCAACTAATGTCCTAATGCGGAAATCAGCACAGAAATGGTTCAAAAACTTGACAATGCAATTAATGTCACATGCGCCGTAATAAATCTGCAGCAACTAATAACACTGGCCCAAAAAAAAATTCATGAGTGAGAATTAAGACCCACTTTTCCTTTTTTCGGGGCGCTGAACACGAATCTGAAGTCAGTGTTTATGAACGAATTTTCGAGCTAGAGGTAAAAATTGGACGAAAATCGTGAAAACTCGGGATTTGCGATACTTCCAGGTTCGAAATGAATAGAAAAAATTTGAGAGACGTGGAAATATCATTTTTGGGAAGAAATCCAGTATTTTCCGTCTATATTCCATTAGTTGATAAAACCTCAGGTACGGTGAGTTAATTTTGGCCCACACTATTATATAAAATTTCCGAGGATATTGCTCCCAACGGTGGTTTATAAACATATTCATGTAGATTGATTTGGGATTGTACTTATGTTCGCGGTGCCGAGCAGAACTGCACACTATGAAGGAGGCGATTGTAGTGATGGAAATAGCTCTGGAGATGATGATTACGCTTCTTCTGCCAGAAAAAGCAAAGAAGCACAAAAGTTTACACAGGCAGAACTTAATGATTTAGTATGTGATCTCGGACTACCAAAAGATGCCGCAGAATTATTGGCTTCCAGATTGCTAGCGAAAAATATCTTGGAAAAAGGTACTAAGGTTTCCTTTTATCAAGATAGAGATAAAGCATTGACGATATTTCTCCCAAGATTCAGATTTAGTGTATTGCAATAATATTAACGGGTTGATGAATGAGTTAAAACCAAATATATACAAAGCAGACGAGTGGCGATTGTTCATTCACTCATCAAAGAGTAGCCTCAAAGGAGTATTATTACATAATACAAATAAATATGCCGCTATATCCATAGTACATTCGACAGTGTTGGAAGAAAAATACACGAATCTAGAGATAATATTAAAAAAAATATATATGAAGAACATAAGTGACAAATTTGTGGTTATCTTAAAATTACTTTCATGATTTTAGTCAGGATTTACAAAATATCCTTGCTTCCTTTGTGAATGAGATAGTAGAGATCGAAACAATCACTACAGAAAAAAAAAGTACGGTCCCACGCGATTGTGCCTCTTACCTGGTGATAAGAATATAACAGAGCAACCACTGGTTAAACCATCGAAAATCTTCCTTCCACCCTTGTATATAAAATTAGGCTTGATGAAGCAGTTTGTAAAAGCGCTTGATAAACAGAGTGATTGTTTTGAATATTTGAGCCGAACATTCAGTCAGTTGTCGGAAGTTAAACTTAAGGAAGGAATTTTTGATGGACCCCAAATTCTAAATATTTTAAAGAATAATATGTTCATTACAACGATGACTCCAAAAGAGAAAGTCGCATGGGAAATCTTTAAGGCAGTAGTCCATCAGTTCCTAGGGAAGTGATGACTACGAAAGCATTGTAGCTGAGATGATCAAGAATTATCAAAAATTAATGTTTAATGAATTTAAAATTACATTTCTTTGACTCGCATCTAAGTTATTTCCCTGACAATCTAGCTGACTTCAGTGAAGAGCAAGGTGAGCGATTCCATCAAGATATCAAGAAAATGAAGAAACGGTATCAAGGAAGATGGGATATCAATATGATGGTTGGTTTTTAAAGAGAAGAACAGTCCAAGAGGCACATGAACGAAAAAAATTGCGTAGATCATTAGATGATAAAAGAGTCGGGAAACGAGCAAAAAATAACTCTGGAGGGCGATTTTTGAGAGCTCGCTTCTAAAAGCGAACACTAAAGTTTGCGAATATTATTCAAATGCAATTTTTGACCTTTCGCTTTCAAACGAATACCCTTATTTCCAATCGTTTTTGAGGTAGCGGTCGACAATCACTCGCATACCATTAGCGAACCGCTCCTGCTGTCAAATAGTATAGGCATGTTGACTTATTTCCGTTACTGGTATGGATATAAAGTAAAAAATTTCCGTTTTTGGTACAGTGAACAGTGGCAGAGCTATGGCATAGCACGGTTGTGCGATGCACAAGGGCCCAAACCTGCAGAGGGGCCCTTGCTCATAAATTATCTCCTATATTTTCTTTGTTTTCATGTATTACATTTTTCTCTAGATGAGGAATATCACCCTAACAACATTCGTGTCTTCCGAGACCCTTTTATGGAATTGAGCGAGGAAATGTTTATTAAGACGTTTAAAGTATCAAAAGATCTGTGTCTGTATTTGGTTGAGAGAATGAAGCCATACATACTACCTAAATGGAGAGCCAGCGAGTTGGATGTTGAAAAGGACTGCAATCTTCTTCCATCAACTTTAGTGAAAGTATTTTTAAATTTTTCACTTAATAAATCCGGATTTTTTTTCATAAATTCTACAAGGAGCCTTTTGTGCTTCTCAGACATGTTTGCGTTTTTTGCTGTTGCCGACAACATTGTTTAAAATAAAAATTGCACATTACAAGGACGGCGCGACGTGGATGTACAAAACTGCAAGATGAGACCAAAACAAATGACAGAAATCGTGGTTATGTTACAGATCAGCTGTGAATTTGCGACGTTGCCAAATGCGCTCTTCACTAATAAACGAAACGAGCAAGAAACCGAAGCGAGTACGCTCGAAAATTGGTATTATTATTTACACTCGTTCAGAAAATCACGTTTTTAAACGAATACCTTTTTAAACGAACGTTCTCAAAAATCGCCCTCGCTGATCTTCAAATTTAGAGGAATGCGTTTTGATAAACGAATTAAGATACTACACTGAAAATAGAGAGATAAATTCAGACCGAAAAATGTTGAAACGCTCAAATAAAAAGGTGATTGTAACAAGCGTGCGAGGTCGTCTGAAGGTAAGCGTTAAAAGATATCATCACGAGTCGATGCCGGCGAGGGTCCAATTCACAGGCTGAGTGTTCCATACAATCCCGAGATACAATTCCCGCCTCTTCTCATTGTTCTCTCCACATGAGCAGTTCTGCACAGCACCGTGAACGTAAGTACAATCCCGAATCAATCTACATGAATATGTTTATAAACCACGAGAGCAATATCCTCGGAAATTTTGTATAATAGTGCGGTCCAAAATGACCATGAGGCTCTATCAAGTACAGTTCATCTCAAACTTATAGCAACATAAGACCCAGTGTTTTAATGCAAAGTTAAGCACTTTATCCTACAAATAAATTAGCTAGAAGTTTAGAATATGCTTTTATTAAACACTTTAATATTGCAACTTCATATTCTAAACTTCTAGCTAATTTATTTGTAGGATAAAGTGCTTAACTTTGCATTGAAACACTGGGCCTCATGTTGCTATAAGTTTGAGATGAACTATAATGCAATACATTGGAAAATATTGTATTTTTTTCCAAAAATGATATTTACATGTATCTCAATTTTTTCTATTCATTTCGAACCCAGAAATATCACAATCAAGATTTTTCATGATTTTCGTCCAATTTTGGCCTCTAGCTCAAAAATTCTTCCACAAACATGCTCCGACTTCAGATTCGTATTCAGCGCCCCGAAAAACATAAAGAAAAGTGGGTCTTAATTCTCGCTCAAGAATTTTTTTTGTGGGTCTGTGTAATTAATCGATGAAATTAAATGTGTATATTCCTTCAGTTATTATACAGGTAGATGATGAATAAGCAAAATGATTAATTACATAATTATTAACACTTAGGTTTAGGTTCATGTTGTTTGCTAGAAAGTCAAACACCATTTGCAGGTTTATATGTATTAAATTACGTGAATCGACTTTCTGATATTCCAGCTACATCATATAAATGTCAAATTTTAATAAACATGGCAGTAAGTTAATAACATTTAATACTAGTTGCACCTCGCTTTGCGGAGCAAAGGGATTTCCGGACCTATGTTTATATGAAATTTTTAAAATATTTTTTTGACATAGAATCACCTTTAAAAATTAATGACTATACACCTGCAACACCCTGTATAAAAAATTACATTATGAAGTACCTCAACAAAGTAGTACTTAAAGTGCATTAAATACGTTTCCCGTAACATAAATACAAAAATTTTATGGCACGAATCAGAATTTTTCGTAGATTTCTACGGCATCTAGAATAACAAAAACATATAGACAAACAATTTTACTCGGTTTTTGCAAATGGAATATCTATTCTAAAGTCAACGGCAGCTGAAATTTTGCTTGTACAAAATAGCGATTCGTTTCAGGGTATAAATTTCAATAGATTCATATGAATACATTTTCCGTGCAGAGACGAACTTTCTGGCTTTTTAGTTTGAAGTATAGACTGGATTTCTTGCGTATCGAATTTGAGGATTTAAGCTTGGTTTATGATTCTTAAGATGACATGCGATTGCATTATAATATAGGATTCGTGATCATTAGGGGAAGTGGAAGGAGATTTATGTTTACAAATTTCACGAGAATTTGTGACGAAATCACAGATACTAATTATTGGGAGTGACATCAATCATCAACAAACGAGAACTGAAGAAACTACGACAGAAACCAGATGAAAGCCTTTTTCATAAAGTATAAAGTACTTTCTTTCCAAATCCAGGAGATTAAGAATAGTTTTGGATGACTTTTTGTAATAATTTACTGTCTTGTTAGTTTCTATGTAACTTGTAATTTTATAATTAAGGGAACAGTTAGGCAAACAAAAATATTAAAAAAAATCGAAATAAGCAAATTTGTAAACTTATCTTATATCTTATAATAATAATATTAGTACAGGAAAACTTTATTTTAACTTGAAAAAAATTTGTGCAGACCTTAAACTTTGGTTATAGGTTCAAAATAGGCCAAAGTTCACGAAACAAAAAGTTTAGGAGTTTTATGAATCCGCAGGAACCTATAGGGGTATTTATCATTAAAAAATCGATTTTGCTCTATTTTCTCGGAAAATATGGCATTTACAAAAAAAAATAGCTCAAATAAAAGTTGTTTCTGACAAAATTATCTTTAATTTGATGTTTGTAAGTTTAATTTTATAGGAATAATTAACCGAAATAATAAAGGTTTTAACTTCGGAATAATGTCATATGAATTAGATCTCGTTCATTTTTGGCAGCTTAATAGTAAATACATAAAATAAAGAAGTTTCTATTTTATTCGAGGGCTTGCTAATTTTGCTTCCACATCCAGTGGAAGTATAGTAACGACAAAATTTTTTTAAAAAATTTATATTGTTCAAATAGGCTTCGAAAAAACTTGTACAACTTTTCTAGAGTTGAAATAGAATGTACGGTTCAATAATTGTTTTGAATGACTGAATTTCAATAAATAATTTAAATATTTTCAGTATATTTTTTTGACTTAAAATGCCAGGAATACTATCATGTAATTCAATACTTCGTCAGTATTAGCTAGAAGAGTAGCTGTTTTGGTTTTACATTAATGAGTATTTTAAAGTGTTTTCCTAAGTAGTATGTTAGCGTGACCCGATTAAGGTACCAATATACAGAAAGTAGATAATTTCATATTAAATAAAAAAGTGTGAATGACTAAATTTGAATAAATGATTTAAGTATTTTCAATATATTTTTTGCTTTAAAATGCTAAGATTTCTATCATGTAATTCAACACTTCGTCAGTATTAGCTAGAAGAGTAACTGTTTTGATTGATTCTCCAATAATGAGTGATTTGAAGTATTTATCTAACTAGTATATTAGCGTGCCCAGATTAGGGCAACAATATACAGAAAGTAGGTATTTTCATAATAAATAAAATAGTGTGTAAGTTGTGATTTGCATAATAACCTAAATAATATTCTCTAGGCTTAGAATGTCATGAAACGTCGAGATTTTAAGTTTGAGTGATAAAAAATGTCTGTCTGTCTGTCTGTCTGTCTGTCTGTCGGTCTGCCTGTAACTTTTTTTGTGCGCACGTTTACTCTGGAACAGTTTAAGATATTGACTTGAAATTTGGTACACATATGTACTTTAACGAGATCTGGAACTATTTTATATTTTCATCTTGTTCCGTCGAAGGGTTGGGATAAATTTGGGGTAAATACGTAAATCAAGCAGGTAAGAGTCCATCAAATTGGTATTTAGTATAAGAGAAGCTAAGGTTTCAAAAAAATTTTTAGCATTAGCACCCCCATTACCACCTACACCTCATTTTTAAAGGTTTAGGAAAAAAATGTCGTTATACCGTAAATATTTATCGCTGTGTCCACCGTAAACTCCACACACAGGTGGTTGGTTGTTCATTTTCTTCAAAAACGGATTTCATACCTTTGGGAGTCTGGCATTAAAAATTACAAGATTTCTGAAACTTTCAAATCTAAAGGCCTACACAGGTTATTGGCCATTGTCTACGACGCACTTCGGTCACCCTATTTGTTGAAGGAGATGGAGACATGACACGGGGCGTTGAAGATCTACAAGTCTAGCGGAAGGCTATTTTGAAAACTCGTTACAAACTAAGGTAACCCTTGCCCAAACTATTCAGATAGCAAAAGTAATGGCAGAACCAAGAAATATGTAGGTTATTGAAATTCCATCAAGCAGTAGTGATAACAATACCATAAATTCATCCATCAATGTTTCAAATATATTATATTATATTACAAAAATAAATACCATTTCTGCTTACATCGTTGTTAAAAAATTATTATGGTATATGAAAGAAACGAATCTTTTCTGCTGACTACCCAAAATAATAATTACTTCCACATCCAGTGGACAAAAAAATTTTAAAAAATTTTTATTGTTCAAATAGGCTGAGAATGTCATGAAACGTCGAGATTTTAAGTTTGAGCAAAAAAAAATCTGTCTGTCAGTCTGTCTGTTAGTATGTCTGTAACTTTTTTTTGTGCTCACGATTACTCTGGAACCGTTTAAGATATTGACTTGAAAGGGCATAGCAGGATAAGCATGTGTTAAGTGCCCCCGCACCAATCGGGTCGAAATTTTTAGCACAAGTTGATAGTAGTGTTAGATGAAATTTCCCAAAATATTGTTTTTGGAAAATCATTTTTACGGGAGTTATGGGGGTAAAAAGAAAAATGGAAAAAAATGTTTTTCTCGAGAACGGATAAACCGATTTTCATGAAAAAAATATATGTTATGGCTTTGAATAGTGTAAATGTGGGAAAAAATTATTGAACCCATTTGTCGAAAAAAAGTGGTGAAAAAATTTTTTCAAAATAAAAAAAAAATTTTTTTAGGGGATGTTCCAGAGGCACACCCACCATTTTCTTCCAAATAAATGCTTATATGCCCCTTTAAAACATATCCAATTTTCAAAGCGGTCGGAAGGGTACAACATACTCAAAATTGATAATCATTGGCAGACTGCGGGCGGCGCGTAGTCTATGTAATGAAGCACGACTTTTTTGTAAATATTTCGTGCAAAGACGAGATTACCTTCTCCCCCTCATTTTCGAGGGTGCTGAACACGATGCACGTGGTGGGAGAAGCTTTTGACCGCCGCAACCCCCTGCAACTTTTTTGAAACATTTTTTCAAAATAAAATTTTTTTATGGGATGTTCTTGAAGAATGAAGACTAAGAAAAGTCTCATCAATATAGAGTAACCTGATTCGTGAGAGGCAGGACGACTCACGCAAAAAAGTCAACCCGAATTGTGAGAGGCAAGGGGACTCATAATAACCAAGCACCTCGACTAATGAGGGGCAAGGGAACTTACAATAAACAAACGACTATTTAGAGGAGACTCACGATAAATAAACACCCCGACTCATGAGAGGCAAGAGGACTCACAATAAACAGGCACCTTCACTAGTGAAAGGTACTGTAACCTCCTCGTAGTGGACTTTGAAAACTAGTTCTTTCGTAGGCTGACTGCGGACGTCATCCTTGCAAAATCTTCAGATTTTCAAACTAGATTTTGTTTGACCCCACAGTTGACGTCAGAGAATTTTTGCACCACACTTCTTGAAGTTTGATACTGATTTAAATGGTAGGGTTGTAATGGCCGCCAGTGACCGTTGTAGTAAGATGTAGTAATGAACCGCTAGTCTATGTAATAAAGGCAGAAATAGTGTAAATATTTCTTGCAAAGACGAAATTACCTTCCTCCGTCCGTTTTCGAGGGTGTTGAACACGATGCAAGTGGTGGGAGAAGTTTTTGACCGCCGAAAACCTCCTTATGGATCTCTTTGTTTTCTATACGGGTCTGGAGAGTCATTTATCAACGGGTTATACTTGAAATAACATAGAAGATGATTATAGAGTGAGTTGAGTCCAGACAGCAGGTCTAGGGGGTTAATTAAACCCTTTCCGAGGAGTGAAAAATCATTTTTTATCAAATAATTCGGGTTCAAACGCGTTTCCCCCGTTTTTGGGCTGATCATGGGAAAAATATTCATTTTTAGCTCCAACCCCTCTTCATCTCTCAAACGGTGAGTGAGAGGTGATTTCTGTCCATTTGAGGGTGTTGGAGCTAAAAATAAATATTTTTCCCATGATCAGCGACCCCAAAAAAGGGGTATACGTATTTGAACCGAATCATCTGAAAAAAAAAAAAAACTACACCTCTCGAGAGGGTTTAATCAACCCCCTAGGCCTGCTGTCTGGACTCTACTTGCTCTATAACCCCCTTCCATATTATTTCAAGTATAACCCGTTGATAAATCACTCCCCAAATCCGTTTATATATGAAAACATAAAGGGATCCATAAGAGGGATGGCCGTTTCAGGGGGTTGCGGCGGTCAAAAACTTCTCCCACCACCTGCATCGTGTTCAGCACCCTCGAAAACGAAGGGGGGGAGGTAATCTCGTCTTTGCACGAAATATTTACAAAAGAGTCGTCTTATTACATAGACTACACGCCGCCCGCAGTCTGCCAATGATTATCAATTTTGAATATGTTGTATCCTTCCGATCGCTTTGAAAATTGGATATGTTTTAAAGGGGCATATAAGCATTTATTTGGAAGAAAATGGTGGGTGTGCCTCTGGAACATCCCCTAAAAAAAAAAATTTTTTTTAATTTGAAAAAATTTTTTCACCACTTTTTTTTGACGAATGGGTCCAATAATTTTTTCCCACATTTGCACCATCAAAAGCCATAACATATATTTTTTTCATGAAAATCGGTTTACCCGTTCTCGAGAAAAAATTTTTTTTTCATTTTTCTTTTTACCCCCATAACTCCCGTAAAAATGATTTTCCAAAAATAATATTTTGGGAAATTTCATCTAACACTACTATCAACTTGTGCTAAAAATTTCGACCCGATTGGTGCGGGGGCACCTAACACATGCTTATCCTGCTATGCCAGTACACTTATGTATTTTAATGATATCTGGAACTATATTCCGTTGAAGGGTTGGGGGATAAATGGGGGTAAATAGGTAAATCAAGCAGGTAAGAATCCATAAAATTGGTATTTAGTATATATAAAAGAACTTAAGGCCGCAGTAGGTTACCTTTAGTAGTATGGATGCGTAGTAGGTTTCCTCGAGTGTTTTGGATGCGCAATGGCTTTTCTAGAGTGCTATAGATACGCAGTAGGTTACCTCATGTAGTATGGATGCGCAGTGGGTTTCCTCGAGTCAAATGGATGAGCAGTGGGTTATTTCAAGCAGTATGGATGCGCAGTAGGTTTCCCCGAATATTATGGATGCGCAGTGGCTTTTCTTGAGTACCATCGATGCGCAGTAGATTACCACGAGTAGTATAGATGCGCAGTAGGTTACATCAAGTGGTATGGATGCGCAGTGGGTTCCCTCGAGTAAAATGGATGCGCAGTGGATTTCTTCAAGAAGTATGAATGCGTAGTGGCTTTCCTCTAGTAAATTAGATACTTAGTGGATTACCTCGAGTAATATGGATGCATAGTAGGTTTCATTGAAGAAAATGCTTGAAGTAGAAGATTTACTTCTATCGTGTAGTCCACGGCACAGAATGATTTTTTATATCTTTGTCATACTATTTTCTGCGTATTGCTTGCACATGCAGTTGAAGTATACTAACGCAAGAAAAATGTTTGAAAATAGGTACAAATAGGCTTAGAATGTCATGAAACGTCAATATGTTAAGTTTGAATAGAATAAATTTGTCTGTCGTGTCGGTATGTCTGTTAGTCTGGTATCTGTTTGGTGCTCACGATTACTCTGGAACCGTTAAGATATTGACTTAAAATATGGCACACATATGTATATTAACGAGATCTGGAACTAGATTATATATTGATCTTATTCCGTTGCAGAGTTGAAGGGTAAATTGAGATAAATGGGGGTAAATAGGTAAATCGAGCAATGAAATTGGTATTTAGTAAATATAAGAGGAGCTGAGGTCTCAAAAACATTTTTGGCAATATCCACCTCTATTACCACCCCCAGCCCATTATTAAAGGGGGTGAAAAAATATTGTGATTTAGTGTGTGTACAAGAACCAGTTATCAAGATTTTTTTCACTTCATTCACCCCCACCACCACCACCACCACCACCTACTACTACTGATGGGTTTTCCTGGTACACGATTTCAAATATTATACCATTAAAGTTCCATAAACAATTATCTCCACTTAGTGGAGTGCAATTATAGTATTTTCAGCTATAATATCCCAAGGACGTTGATAATACGAAATAATTTTATCAGTTTCCGAAAGCACTTGCTTGGTAATATCCCGACGCCGTAGGCGGAGGGATATTACCTAAAAGCAACGTGCTTGAGTCAGTTGTGATAAAATCATGAGCTATTTATCAACGTTCGAGGGGTATTCGCATAGAAAATTTTTTGCAATCTATGTTATTTATTTGTTCAAAACTATTTATTAAAAACATAATTATTAAAAGAGCAATTTGTAAAATTAAATGTAGATTATGTATTATGTATTAATTGATGTGTTTTCCTCCATTATTATATTCATTAAATCATTATTTGCGGTTCTAAATCGACATTGTCAAAAAATAAACCTTAAATTATTGAACTGTCATTACTGTCAAACTGGATGACATAAGTGAAAAGATCCCTTAGGGATCTTTTCAGTGTAATTCTGTTCTGATTGGTTGTTTCAGCACACGTGATTAGAAATGGACAGATTTAATAGGATTGCTATTTGAGCTAAAAATTTTCGTTGTAAGAGACTTAGATAGAAGTCTGGATGTGGAAGTGGTGATTCCTTAGGCAGCGGTTTTTTATATTTTACATTACCTCCACTAAATATAAGAAACTGCAACAACTGTACCATGACTATTAAAAAACATGACTATTAAAAAACATGTAAAGATTAATTAGTATTAGTTTGCAATACTACTAGTTTATATTTAAGTTTTTTATTTCGAGATGGTTGTCGGAAAAAAACTACGGAATTCATCTCGAAGCTGTTTTTTCTTAACTCGCAGACTTCCGTCTACTTTTATAGAAAAATATCACTTTCCGGCTTGTTGTGTTAATGCCATTTTGAGTGATGTGGGCCCGATGCAAGATTTTTATTTTAGGCTCCTGAGAAATATTTTACTACTTCTACGTACTCACAACTAAAGAAAAGTAAAGACAACTATTTATAC
Source organism: Rutpela maculata (assembly GCA_936432065.2). Lineage (NCBI taxonomy): Eukaryota > Metazoa > Arthropoda > Insecta > Coleoptera > Cerambycidae > Rutpela > Rutpela maculata. The sequence continues at coordinate 111,775,592 of OW386290.2, forward strand.
TTACTGAACAAAGAGAAAACCAAAAATTCATAAAAGAGGTTATATTTGATATTGGTTGTGACTAAAACATAATAAAATTAGAGTAAAATTTCATCCAAAATTAGAGGTAATATTTTTAGTATATTTCACTTAATCTTCTTTTTACAATGGTATCAGCATTTGGGGTTTTTAGTTTCTCTTGAGGCACGTCAACACAACTCTTTGTTCTTCTGAGAAACTGAGGATTTTTCTGATAAAATTCCTGCTGCCACTGTGTCATTTTACTTCTCTTTTTATTGCGATCATGTAACACTCTGGTCATAGGTATTTCCGGCTCTAAAGGTCGCAAGTCACCGTCTCCCTTCTCTGTAAATTCGAAGATATCCTCATCATAAATATATATTTCTCTGATCATTTCTTCGAAAACGTGATTTTCCATGTTCGAAAATATTTTTAAAAATAGTTGGTAAGAAATAATTATAAATACGGCGATACTCATGCACCATATGAGTACCATTTTGGATATTAATATTAAATATACACATAATCATAATGTTGACATTTTGGCACGAATTTGAACTCATGTCACATGATGATTTTTCCAGAGACGACTAGTTTTGCTTATCAGGTAAAAATGTTTGATTTTGGGAACGTTGCAGCGTAAAAATTAGTTAAGTCTATTATTTTTAGTAAAGTTCACTTAATCTTCTTTTCATGATGCTATCAGTGCTTCCGTTTCTTAATTTTTCTTGCAATACATCAACACAACTTTTAGTCCTTCTTGCCAACTGAGGATTTTTCTGAAAAAATTTTTGCTCCCATCTAGTAATCTTACTTCTCTTTTTATTACGATCATATAGGATTCTAGTCATTGGTATTTCAGGCTCTATGGGTCGTAGGTCCCCGTCACCTTTCTCTGGAAATTCGATTAAATCTTCTTCGTCCTCATCGTAGATATATATTTCTCTTACCACTTCGTTCATGACGCGATTTTCCATATAAAATAATATTTTTGAAAATATCTGATAGCAAATAATTAGAAGTACACTGAAGCCGGCGCATAATATTAATACCATTTTGAAAGCGATTATTAAATATATACATAATCATAATGTGTCATTTCGCCACAAATTTAAACTGTCACAAGCAGATTTTTTCCACAGGTAACTAGTTGCCAGAGATGAAAATTCACAGATTGACAGTATAAGCACAGAAAAGAGAACTACCAGAAGCGACACTTAGGCTTCCCACCAACATTCTGTTGACAACATCTTGTTGTTGGTATTTCCGTCAGTCAATTTTAACCTATCATTCTGTGACGTAATATCCAACAATCCAACTGTATATTTACCAAGCATTATAGTACAGTACCTAAAAGTAAAAATATGCAAAACTTCGGAATAATGTCATATTGAAAGGAATTCGTTCATTTTTGGCAGTATAATAGTAAATGCTTCACAGAAAAGTCTCTATATTGTGCGGAGGCTTGCTAATTTATAGGGGGTGGTTGCCACCCCCTCCCAGGGGGTGGCACTTAAAAAATATATACAATATTTATTGGAGCTGAAGTAGAAGAAAATTTTAAGAAGAAAAGATTGTATGGAATTTTTTACATAAATTGATAGTTTTTAAGTTATAACGACTTCAAAATTGTGATTTTAGCTTAATAAAAAAGGTATTTCCAAACGGCTTTCGTCAAGTATCTCGAAAAGTATTACTTTATCGAAAAAATGTTACAGACCAATTACAGAAAGTACAAACTGGGAATTAATTATATTTTTTGTTTATTGATGTAGGATTAATAATTTCGGAGATATTTAAGTTTACATTTGGCATCCAAGTGTTCATAAGATAATTATTTAGAGTGAGAGTTAAATATCTCAGAAACTGTGACACCTACGTCAAGGATGCTAATAAGTAGAATAATAGGTTATTAATTAAGCTCTCAACTATTTGTTTCTGTAGCTTAAAAAACAAAGACGTTATGACCGAAGCAATGTGCGTCTACACATTTTTTAATAACAACGTCGCCATTTTGTTACTGTAATTAGCCAGTAATTAAAAAAAGGAATTTCAAACACTATTTCTCATTAATATATAGAATGACGTAGATATACAAATTTTTTGGTTTGTATATAGCAATTGCTTTAGAAAAAAATAGAGTTTAAACTATAAAGGTATTTTCGATAAAACGTATTTTTTTTCCTTTTCCAAATATCTCAATAAATATTAGTTTTATTGAAAAATGTAGAGATCAAAAATAAAGCTCATAAATTGATAATGAATTTCACTTGTTTATTTATTTATATAGATCGTTTCGGAGATATGAAAGTTTACAAATGGCGTCCGAACGTTTATAAGACGAAAAACGCAGTTTATATGTTAAATATCTCAGAAATTGTGACACCTACGTCACGCATGCAATTAAAGACAATTAATTGCACTTTCAAATTATTTTTACTCGTTCCTGTAGCATAAGAAATAAAGAAGTTATGACGGAAAAATGTGCGTATTTATATTTTTTTATATATAAAAAGTCGCCATTTTGTTACTCTAATTAGCCAGTAATTTAAAAAAATTATTTCAAATACAGTTTTTCGTTAAGATATAGCATTACTTAGATGCTCAAATTTTTTTGCTCGTTTAAAGCACTTGCTTTAGGAAAAAATGCATTTTAAACTTTAAAGGTAATTTCGAAACACTTGAATACCAAATATAAACTTAAATATCTCTGAAATTATTAATCGTACACCAATAAACAAAAAATATAATTAATTCCCAGTTTATACTTTCTGTAATTGGTCTGTAACATTTTTTCGATAAAGTAATACTTTCCAAGATACTTGACGAAAGCCGTTTTTTTAAGCTAAAACCGCAATTTTGAAGTCGTTATATCTAAAAAAACTATCAATTAATTTATGTGAAAAACGTTCTTCTTAAAATTTCATTCTATTTCACCTCAAATAAATATATACATATTTTTTAATTGTCACCCCCTGAGAGGGGGTGGCATCCACCCCCTATAAATTAGCAAGCCCCCGCACAATATAGAAACTTTTCTGTGAAGCATTTACTATTATACTGCCAAAAATGAACGACATCCGTCCAGTATGACATTATTCCGAAGTTGAAACCTCTATTTACTGTACTATTAGGGCTATAGTGTTTTGCATGGATAAGAGATTATAGGGGAAGTGCTGTGTGTTGGGTTAACGAGTAATTTTTATGAGCGCTTTGAATAAACGAGGTGAAACCGTTTTAGTCAGGGTGTCAATCAAAAAAAGTGGAAGTAAGGTATAGTAGAGGTTTTTTTATGGTTATCGGCACTTTAGTAGGTCTAGTTTATGAATCCGGTTGATGCCATTCTGGCATTTTGAGATATTCAAGATGGCGGCTTATCTAAAGTGTAATTTTTTTTAAATTTTAATTTACCAAATGTGGACATGTGATGCATCATTTTCTATGTTTTTTAGGTTTTAGAACACAAGACTTGGGGGGGGCAACTTTCCGTGTTGCCCTATCAAAATATAAAATAGGTCGATTGTGGGTGTTAAAAACAAATTCGATAAAAAAAGAAACAGCAATTATGCTTTACAACAAATTATGCTCCCTTTATTTAATAATTTGATATTAAACTTTCTTTCGTAAGGAATTAAAAAGTTATTTTTAAATTCTTACGGAAGAAAGTTAGGACATAATTTAGGCTTATGTTTTTTGAGAGTGACCATCATTAAAATTATGGATGCGAGACACTCTTGAATAGTATGAGCGGATTTTTTTTTTAAATTACGTTTTAATCTTGTTAAGCTAACATGGTTTAAAAATATACGTTTATATTGTTATTTTTTAACTTTTAAAAATCGTTTAATGGTTATGGGACTACAAACTAATCCCTTTCAGCTACAAAGCGGTGTGATAACTGAAAGAGCTAACCTAGGGCCGCAACATGAAGAAGCGGATACCATTATGCTGCAGCAACTTATTCACGAGATTAAAGGATGTACAGACATCGTCGTAAATAATAATACAATTTATCTGTGATGACACCGATGTATTTGTCTTACTTGTATATTATTATAATTTACTAGATTTGAAAAACGAGATTTTTATGGTTTCTTTTAATTCACTGCGAGCCTCCACAGATACGCAGAACGCATATGGGGATTAAACAGCAATATTGAAAATGTTTTTCAAGAATGTACAATTTTTGTAGCTTCGTGTTATGGAGGAGATAATGGCTAGCAAAATGACTGATGTTAGAACTACTGTAAGGGTTAAAAAAAGTCGGACAAGCCCAACTAAAAGCTCCGCCATTATCTGCTCTTCCACCAACTACCGAATGTTTTCAAGAAAACGTAAAAAAGGCACATTTCCAAACATGTTTGTGGTTGTCTGTAATGAATTTCTCTTGGCCAAATATAAATACCACTCAATACGGATGGCAGGCTCATGAGGATAAAATGGAATTACATCTGATCGCCTTGCCAAAAAAGATTCAAATTGCCCCAGATTACATTTTGACATTAGCAAAATGCTCATGCAAATCAATAAATCCGTGTAACATAACACGATGCAGCTGCGTGGCTAATGGCTTGTCACGCAGTTTAATGTCTAACTCTCTGCAACTAAGCACAGAACATTCTTGCCAGAACCCTCATAGGAGAATTTCTGAGAACAGCTTCTGATAGTGAAGATTCCGACGAAGATTAAATGTTGATTTTGATGTTTCGTTGTTTACAGTTTTTACAATCAGAATTAAAAAAAAAAAACAAAAAAGTAAGTACTTAAATCATAAAAAAATATAAAATAAAAAAAAGGATGATCAAGCCTTTCCACCCTAAAAAAACACAGAATATTAAGTTTACGTTTCTTTAATTTTTTTAAAACCTTACTTGTTTTGAGCTAGCAGGACCTTTCAACCAATATTTTTAAAAGGTCATTCAACTTGCTCACGCGCATACCACTAACACACATACCAAGGATATTGTTATACGTATTTTTAAAGCCTAACTGGATTATACAACAAAACTAGGTACTAGTGTTTTTTGCTTCAAAAATTAATTTATTCTCCGCCCTCTTATTAAAGTAAATTAGCAACACTTAAAGATTACTACACAATTTTTAAGTACTAATTCACAGACCTTAAGAGGGAGCAAGGCGATCAAATCAGAGGAGAGCAGGCGGAAATGAGCCAATGTGAAGAGAGATTTTCGTAATAAACAAATTTTAGCTACAAACTTTCTTCGGTGGAAGTGTAGTATTCATTTACTTTTTCAGTTTAATAACGCCAGCCGTTTGGCTAAAAACTGTTTTTTCCCAGTCAAGATTTTTAGTACAATGCTATTTAATAGATGGTGCCACCTACAGCACTACAATAGGACATCTGTATCGTGTAAACAACATAACCTTAAATTTTAAGTTTTTCAAGTTTATTCTCATTTTTAATGTTTGTATACGCATTTTAACTTGGAGCCGTACTGGCTCCAAGCAAATATTTAAAAATTCACCTAAATAACTTTTCAATTTTGTTGATTAATAAAAATAGACTGCTAACTCGACTGCTAACTACAGATTAGATTTCCAACCTACAAAAAGAGTCCTATTTTATTAGGACAAAGTATTTAGAACTTCATAAACATTAGACTGAATTAGATTTTAGTTGAAAATACGGGAACCAGGCAGAAATTTTAATAATAGCTGCGTAATACTCTTAAATCTTAAGAAACACATATTTTTGAGGTTAGCTGTGACGTCACGTGCAGATGCCCTATAATAGACCATTTTAGGATGACGTCACCATAAGTCGGCCATATTGTCCGAGGGACAACAATAGTATATTATTCAACGAGAGGTAATGTAGGTAATAACTCACGCAGATGAAATTTACAGCACGAGCCTAATTCGAGTGGTGTAATTCATTAAGTGAGTTATTACCATTACCGCAAGTTGAATATGCTATACTTTATCTACGATTATAACAATAAATATTAAATTGAGAAAATTTTGTTTACATTACTCAGTTTGTTTATTAATAAAATTAACTGTAAAATTTAATTTTTGTACACCCTTTTATATGTGTTGTCTTCAAAGATTTAAGCGGAGGTAGAATGTGATTTTTAATCGAAATAGAGCATAAACTGCTGCTTGTAGACAAAAAAATCAGCTTCGTAGATTAATATTCCTCGGCGGATAATGCAAAATTTGTCCGCGAACTGCAATAGCGGTTAAAAGTCTTGTTTTTTATGTTAGAGAAAAAAATAAAAAAGCGTCGGAAAGCTCAATCAATTATCTTTACATAAGCTGTCTACAAATTAAAAAAAAAAAAGATAATTGTCGAGATGAGATATTCGAGAAAATGTAGGAAATTACACGTTTTCCTAGAGTGTATGTAAATTTCAAAAAAATAATTTTTCTCAGAAACCTTTGTTTCGAAGGGCCAAGATTAATGAAAGTAGTACATGATATTAAGTGAACAACGTATATGAGATCAATTTCAGTTAATTACCGATTAATTACGGTGACAAAATGGAGAAATTTCACTGAAAAAAGAGTCTCAAATCCCGCCCCCTCTAATTCCTTCATTTTTGTCGGAATTCAAAAAATAGAAAAAGGAGTTTTAGCAAATTTATTTCTATGTAAATTAACTAGAGTAGTCTTTCGGCGTAGGAGCCAAGATTAAAAAGATGCCAACTGTAGAAGCTTAAAATTTGCGATTTTTTGCCGTACACGGCCAATATTTCAGTAGTTATCTCCGAAATGAAAAAGAAAAAATCAAAATTCTGATGGTAGCAAAAGATTCGTAGTGGAAAATACTATTTTTTATTTCGAGCTAACTCTCACCGTTTCGGAAATATCTGCGAAAAATAACAAAAAAACATTTTGTTACATTTCGGAGCCGAAAAAATTGCAAAAACATGCAATCTTGACACGTTCATATTTTTCGAAAAACACCATTGAGGCCCCTGTACGATGTCGCGATGTAAAGAGGAAGTCTTACAGATAAACTTGATCGTAAATTGCACGGCGAAATTCGAAACTTCGGCTCGGCACGAACGTATCAAAAGTAACATTTTGTGACGTTTCAGAAAATCTTTATAGACATTATCGCGAATATCTGTCACTACCTCCCTGGCTCCACCTTCGTGTGTTTCGCGTTACGTCTATTGGACAGACTAGACATGAAGATAAAGGTGATTGCCTCTGTACCTAGTAAGTTATAATAACTCACGCATAATAACTCACGCTGTTTATTAATTGATCAAAAGCAGTTCATTAATTAGTATATAACCTAATAAGAGTAGATAAAACTTTTTATTCCATTGTAAACAAAAAAAGTAATCTCAGTTTTAAACGTGAAATAAAAATAAAATGCCATCCTTTTGTGCAATAAGGTGCGATTGTGAGATAAGGTTTATTTTGAATGTAAAGAAAATCTTAGGAGAAAGGTAAAGAAATCACTTTCTGGCAGAGTCTATTTAATGCTACATACGCATAATATAACACGCTTATCACTGAAATCTAGCACTTAGTTATTCAAATGTAAACTTGCCTTGCCGATAACAGTGAATACATTTGAGTTTATCTTTGTTGCACAAACTTCTTGCACAAATCCAGCCTCATAATATTTATATGCTTGTAAAGATTTGTATGCCTTTAACTACTGGCCTGTGTAGATGTTATGAGTCAACACTAAGTAATTTACCATATCAATTACGGATACACAAGGTAAAATATACAAATCTGCAGAAAGGTCTCCAATCTCCACTCCAAGGGTGTATGGGTCAATAGACACTTAGGAGAAAGCTATTTATCCGTATTCGTACGACGTATCCTTATTACAATGCGTTTGGCTCCTTCCATTTTTCGTATTTCTGTACGGATACGTTAACCTTGAAAGATGTACCGACGTAGGAAATGCAGTGTTACGTTTGGGTTTAACGCAAGACGTTATTTGACTTACAAACAGTCGTTTGTATAATTATTTATAGTTATGTGTTTTCTGCATTAGATAGTTATTATAAATGGTCTATAAATATATTCTTATGTAATACAACAATAAATACTTACATTTAAATCGTGCCATGTTTTGAATAATTTCTTAACTTTGTTTTTTGAGGTTATGTTTTGACTTTTGACAATTACACAAGTACGAGAAACACCAATCGAAAACTCTTCAGTCCTAACTAAGGAAGTAAAATCTCTCGTATCCGTTAACGTATTTTTAACTGTGTTACGTATACGCAATATGACTACGTATGCGTTTGCCCTAAGTGTCTAATATTATTTTGATTTTCTCATCATAGCGACACTTTACATCACCCATCTTTTTTAGTTTTTGTGTTAAATGACAAAAACAACATTGGCAACAGTTTTTTTTAACATATGGCGCCATTTTGAAAGTACAGCCAGTTTTTTTTTGGGAACATTCTTAGGCTTTAATCTTTATGAAAAACATTGTCCCCAAGGATCGGTGGGGTGGTGCACGTACAGCTAGGGAGGGCTCCCGACTAATAGTTTCTCAAGAAAAACTAAAAAATATAAAACCACTCAAACTGCAATTGGTTGTCCCTCAAGCAACTTGTCAAAACCACGTGACCTAAAATGGCCTATAGCCACACTGCCTACCCTTGGCCCCACTTCAGCTTTAGATTTACCGATGAAACTTTGTGATTGGCGTTGTCTCCTTTTAAAAACATACAAAACATATACCATTCTTCTACTTTAAAATAACGTTTTTTTCCACAATCCAATACAAAAGTTAATTTGTACTAATTTGCAATCCTTTACACTAGTAACTCTCGTATAAAGTTTAAAATGATCAACAAACATAATGTTTTTTGAAGTACTATTATATAATATGCGAGCTAATATGCTATTAACATATAGTAGAAACAGTATAGTGGTCCCAGTTTTGAGCCTTATGGTGCTGCGAATGCAATGATATCTCATATGGAAAAACGATTTTCTAGAAAACGTCTTAACGATTTTGTAAATTGATCTAACAACATACCATTATTGGTTTTTTTCCGTAAAATTCACATAAAGGTTATTTACTGATAAACAAATAATTGGTAAGTCAGTCGAGAAAGTAAGTTCGGCCTGGCCGTACTATTTATTTCATATGTAAGGGAACGTTGATAGAGATGTAATGCAGTGGTACAGAAGATCAGAAGAAGAATAGAAATATTCTTTAATTATATACACAAAGATTATTGTAGTTTCCTTTTTCCTTTTTTCCACTATCAATTTGAATATCATCCTCACTTTCCGAAAAATTGCTTACTTCGTTGTTGTCATTGTCTTCCGCTGTAACAAATGAATTTTTAAAGTCTGCTTCATCTGTTTCCATTTCAGAAATCGATAAAACATCGTCTTCATTATCGTCAAGTTCGTCCTCAGTTTGTTTCAGTGTTATTTCAGAATAGTTGTTGTAATTCAATCCATTACAAAAATGACACAAATTTGTGCATTTAATCCCTATCTTTTTACATGAAAAAGTTTTGTTTTGCAACCCAATTTTCACATACAGCAAATAGTCTTCAATAAATTATCTGTCAAATGATTTTCTATTGTTGTCAGTTGCATTAATCCATTTATAGTATCTTTCCATCCACACTCTTCAGAATTTTCATCTACAAATCCTAACCATTTCTGCATTTGAAAATACACCCTCAATGAATGCTCGTTTGAAGCTTCTTCGGTTGGTGGGAGAACAAATAATTTGCATGATGTTTTTGAAGTGCATTTTTTAAAACATTCTAAACGTAGAACGTATAAACATGTGTTTTTCATTGGATCTGAACCATACAGTGCTACGATACAACTTATGCAAACAGCAAATATCCTTGCTTTTGTAGCTTGTCGATCGTAAAAAATTTGCACATCTTTTTGTAAGCATGGATATTTCAGAAGTATACTAAGCTAGGTACTTTATAAATATGTAAAAAAGATAATTTAAACCAGCTAATGCTTCGTATTATTGACCAGAGAACACAAGGAGAACGTCACTTCCGTTCGAGCGACGAGAAGCAGTAGTACATATTTATCAGCGAAAAATCTGAAATTGGCAAAAGATTCTTCAGAAAAGCTCCTCTAGGGGTCGACGAGTCACGCGGGACTACACTTAGAAATCGACAACATTTCATATAACACTAGCGAAAACAACATTTTTTCATATTACTCTGAAGCAACTAAGCAAAAGTGGCTCACTTACAAAAACTATTTCGTTCTTCAGATAACACATATTCAATATTGTCTTGAATTATTTTATTAAACATAGAAATAATCTACCTAGATTAAAATTTCCAATGCATTTTAATCAAATAACGGCTAAATAAAGTATTTTACGTTACAATACATTAAAGATTGAAAATAAACACAAAACACAAACATTTTAAAAATAAACAGAAAATCAGATATGACAAGATCCGAAATAAAAATTTTTGAATTTTTGATGAATAAAAACTTAACAAATTATATTTTGTTAAATAATAGAATCAGAATATACGAAAAAAAAAAAGACTAAAAATGTTTAAAAAAGACTCGATGCGATGAATTGATGTATACCATTAATTAAGTTAGTTGCCTAGTTGCAATATTCAAGGAGTGGGGAGATAATTTTTTTTTCGAACATGTGTTATGTCCTCAATGGTGTTTTATGCTATGTAATTTGAACATTTTTAGTTGTGGATAATTTTTTTTCTATCAGAGAGAGAAATATAATCATTTTGGAACAATATGTGCAAATTTCAAAAAAATATATCAATATGTTTACTTATAATCGACTAAAACGCAAAACTAACATATCACGGATTCAAATGCAAGTAGAACATCATTCTTTTTTTAAACGTTGATTATTTCATATACTTTCATAATTCGCTTATCGTTTTTGGTTCCACCAAAAAATCACGTAGTTATTTGAAATTGTTTATACGTGCAATATCCATAATTACAATTAAATTCCAAAAAAATTAGTCTAAGTTTAATTTTTTTCTTTTTCCAAAGACCATCGTAAAGTACATGTAAAAACCTACACTTTAAAAGAAAAATTGTTCTACTACGACTCGATGCACTTAAACAAAATGCGATGAAAATTTCGAAATTATTGTTGATTTTTAACCGTTTGAATAAATATTTTGCGCTAAAATTTGGCACAGAGGTTTAGTTCAATAAATGGCATGATTCCACCTACTTTCGTTAAAATTGATGGATTATTACATCATATTTCTTAAACTGTTAAAAAAGGCAATTTTTGGTGGTTTTTATTTTTTTACAAATTTACAAATCATCAAGAAGTTTCTTGATATGCCTAGTCTTATTCATAATTTTACAGCGAACAGTTTGGTATTTTTATTATTGTGATACGATTACTACGACCGGAGATAATAGGAAAAACATCAGAAAATTTCTGTGTTGACAAATAAATTGTTAAAATTCTAGAAGAAGCAATGGACCGATTTAACAAAAAATTGCTCAGAGCACTTGTTATTATACCTACAACAAATTAAAACAATAAAATTGCTGTAGCTAGAGAATTCCTTATTAACCTATTTTGATCCTTAATTTGACATCAGTGTGCAATATTCGACTAAATTGAAACTTCAGTGGTATTACATTCGATAATTTCTTTTATATACCACGATGGATAACATACCTAGTTTTTTTGTTGATACAAACAGCCAGATAATTTTAAAAAGGATACAGTTCATTCGTTATAAAATTGTAATATTATGATTCAATTTTTAATAAATATCAAAGAACACTCTGAAATTTCCTCGCGATAAATTTGGAACACATCTGGTTTACGAGGATAACTAATTAATAACTTTAGAAAACGAAACGAAAAATTATTTTATCCGTTTTTTTCACAAGTTTCTAACGTATTTTTCTTATTTCTGTAAGAACCTCATAAAGAACTATTCTACTCTTACATTTTTCTAATCCGCTAACCAAATAGAATTTTCTTTTATGAATTACATTACGATACATTACAGTCGCACAGGGGTCAGTTTTGTCGAGGAAGTTTCCTTTCATAACTTTTACGGAACCCCAAATTAATTACAATAACTTTTGACCTGACTAACATTTATATTCAACTTTTAATCCGTCTGTTATTTTCAAAATCACGTGCAATGCATGGAGAAAAAATCAGAATAATCCTAAATTCGATACGGATCATCGATAATCCCACTACACAAAAAGGCAACTGCATCTTTGCTGTACAAGGATCTTTTTTGAAAATTGTCAATGTTGCGCGTCGAATTGGGTTTTATTGCATACTGCCTTACTATATAACCAGGTGCTGGTGACTTCTTTGACAACTTAGAATACCTATATATTTTTCTGTAAAAACCGCGAAAAATCTTTTGTCACTGAACTATTGTTATTTCTATATACCGTGGTAATACGAGAAATTATAATTCGTGCCATAAAATTTTTGTGTAAAGTATTTATTCAAAATACTGCGTAAAGTACATGTTGCATAAGAATCTTTCAAATTTAGACCCACCTATATTTTTTAAATCACGTTAATCATATTCTCATATTATTTAAATTCATGCCGAATAAATGTAGTGATATATATTTTTCTGTATTCAATAATTAATTTCACTGCATATTGGCAACACAAAGTATAGTTAAGGCAAAAATAAAATATAAAATTATTAAACTTGAAACTAATTGTTTTTCTCATTCGTTTCCGAAAAGCCAATTTTGTATGTCAAAAATATGCATTTGTAATGATAGTAAACGACTTTGTTCATATAATAAATTGAATGCATCAGTAGAAATACGTATAAATAGGAAGAAGAAATCTGTAAAAGTATGTACACAAAACTTATAAATATATATTTACAACAAAATGTATCACAAATAGGTATGATTGTTACTTGTTGGCATGGAGTAATACTGTTTCACGTTCTACCCCCAGAGACATCTATGGGGCTCCCTGTAAGTTCCATGTAGAGGAAACACAGAACAATTAAGTTAGTTATTGGCTAATTCGGCAATCGTCCAAGAGATGGCGCGCGCGGTGTCAAAATCTAGGCATCTAGAAACATCTAGAGAGCTGCTGGAAAGATCCAGAACTGACCCCAAAATGACGCTCACCCCTGTATCTTCTTGATCTTACAAATATGAATTTCAAATTTGGGCACGTCAAATAACGGCTAAATATGCATTAATTCGACGATTTATAATTTTCGGTCGCTTCCGATTTTACCGGAAATATTGCTAACTTTGGTTTTTTAAAAGGAATACCCTGTTTTTTCATTTTATGACTCAGGTCATTTTGCATACAACTATGGCATATTCAGATAAACATATTAAGGACTAACATTTTTATCAGCAAATTTAATTTTTTAAACTAGGCGGCCGTGACCCCAAAAAAATGTTTTGTTTTGCTTCAATAAACAATCAAAAAATACAATCATGACATTTGTGTTATAAGCCCCTAAACATTTCGGAATTCGTTTTCCCAGAATAACTAATTTTTTTTTTAAATAGCATCACATTGGCTCAAAAGGTTATTTTAACAAAGCATTTTATTACCGATAACTTGCCATCGCCCAGTCACTTTGTACAAAAAAAAACTCCAAACTCTAAAAAAATTCAACCGAAGATTTTTCAGAGAGAGATTCTCTTTATTTTGGCGTCACAAATAATTTCTCAAAAGTTCATAAAGCCAATGGACGGCTGCAAAAGTTACAGAAGGTCAAAAGTCACAAAAATCAGTTTTTCTCAAATATCTCGTAAGTTATCGGTTTTACGTTAATTTTGGCTATTACAAAATTGTTCGTGAGATACATCTGCATAAAAAAGGTTCTACGTAGCACCGATAGTTTTTGAGATATTGAGCTGAGAAACTTCAGAGCAAAGTGCATACGCCACTATTCTATACGTATAGTGGTGTATGTAGATAACAAGACCTATGTATACATAGGAACATCGTTTATGCACATATACCCGCATAATTTCTTTCTGAGATGTCCTTGAAATAGACCCTCTTCATAATAATACTAGTAAGTAGTGTTGATGTAAGAGACTAACTCAAAAATCCACTGATATGCTCTTCGAAGAGACAACGCCAATAGCTTCTAATCATGAACAATTCTTGTCCAATAAATTGAATAAAAATAGATTTATTTCTTTACTAATGACCAAATTAGAAATGTTTAAAATTAATAGCATACAGGTCCCGGATGATACTGATGTTTTAATCATAGAAACAGCTTTGAAGTAGTCAATTGACCTCACGTATGCAGATTGTAGAGAAAATATTCTATTTTTACATGTCGTTAGTGGTTGCGATACCACTAGTGCTTTATTTCGAAAAGGAAAAATAAACGCATTTAAAATATTACAAAAAAAAAAAACCAATTTAGCGGAAGCATTTGCGGCATTCAGTATAGAAAACTGTTCGAAAAATTTGCTAATAGTGGCACGTTGCTTATTTTAGATATGTACGGAGCTACAAAAAAAGCCACTTCAATTGATAATTATGTTCTGTAATTATCAAGTTAGTTTTGCAAAATGCACTAGACACTAGACTAAATAAGCCTGTGCAATTGTCGTCACTTCCAACCACAGCAGCAGCTACTCAACGACATCTATTCAGGGTATATTACCAGGTGCAAACTTGGCTGGAAAAAGATTTATACCCTACGCAATGGGGTTGGACTTTAAACAATAATTTATTAGAACCATCAACTACTCTGATTCCTCCTGTACCAGATGAACTTTTCAATTAAATTTTCTGCAGTCGCACAAAAGGTTTCCAACTCTCAGTTTAGAGGAGTTGGCAGCAGTGATTGACAAAATGCATAATTCGACATTTTTTAAGTATTGTAGACTACGAAACAACCTAATAAAGATGATTTATATTCAATGGAAGTAGGTTTAACATTAAAGATAATGAAAACAATGTTATGATTATTATATTATAGGTATTTAATTGTTGCAAAGTTTGGAAATTAGACGAGTTGATCGACATGTGCAGTGAATTACAGTGATACCAATCTAGATACTTTTTACCAAACTTTCTTTCGTGCAAATCGTCAATTGACGATTTGACATATTCAAGTGTACCGTCCTGCAAATATTAGGTTTCGCTACGTGTCTCCGCGGAACAGGTCCGGGCGATTTTCTGTTAATGTTTGGGCATAGATAAGCATGTATGGCCCTGGTGTAGCGTGGCGTATCGTGGGTAATGGCAGATTTAATGGACAGGTTTATATTTCCACTGGATGTGGAAGTAAAATTATCATAGGCAGACACGTGCAGAACAGCCATGCAGAGAATCGCTTTTTAATGTCTTGAGCTTTCAGAATCTGGCCTTATATCGGACACAATTTTTACATTTATTATAAATCGAAATCATTAAATCATTAAAATTTTTCCAAATACCTTACTTATGACATTTCAAAATCAATGTCACTTTTTTATAACCTATATGATAATAAAAAATCTAGATATCAAAAAGAGTGATTCGCATCACTTAATATTAGTAAAAACTGGATTACTTGGTGTACGGGATTTTATTGCACAGAAGTGTACATATTAAAAGGTTTTTTTAAACAAAAGTTATGATTGTTTCAAGAGCGTGATAGTGTGAGATCCCAGAGCTGCCAGACCTACGTCATTTTAGCAAAGCTAATATTTTGACAACAGATAGTGTAATATCTAGTTAAGAACGTATGCATATTTGCTATCTTGAAAGCGGGGCGCTTTTGCAGAAAACAGGTACAAAAGGTACATACAAATTTTCACACCTACGTTAAAGTATGATAGCTGATTTATTTTTCAAGTGACACGCTAACGACATCGTGTTAGCATCAACCTCCGAATCTTAAGGTCCGAGGTTCGATCTCTGAGCGTTCTGTTTTTTTTTTTCAAATATACGTACTAAGAAAAAAGTTATGGCCAAAAATAATTAATATTTCCCTATTGGTTGCCTCTTTCTTGGTAATCGCCACCTTAAGTTAATATTTGTTGAAAAAAAAAAAAGCCGAGAACGCTCAGGGATTGAACCTCGGACCTTAAGATTCGGAGGTTGAGAGAGAGAGAGAGAGAAAACAAATTTATTTGACATTTCTTGTTACAAGAATGCACCTCATCGGATCCCGGCCCGGAGCCAACCAGACAACCACGGCGCGTAGCGTCGAGGAAAATGTGTGGTTGGACGAGGCGGGTCCGATTTGGTTTAACGATAATGCTTGTTGCAGCTAGGACACCTGTCCGCCTTAGGCAGACTTAAAACTAGGTTAAAATTAGGGAATGTGCTCGCACGAGCCTAAAACTAATGAATAAAAAACTTAAAACTAACACTTGCACTGCACTTACAAATTTTTGGTTGCTGATACGGAAAAACAGAATTAAACGAAAAAACCCGTTCGAGCAAATGACGTCCTTGTGGTCTGATCGCCGTCAAGGAAGGTAGGGTAGTTAAAAGGGTTGAATTTAAAAAGTTTGGATTTACAGGATGTTATCGGCCTAGAGGGAATTTAGAAAGACAAAAAGGGGACAAAAAGGTGAAAAGAACAAAATTGTACAAACATAAAGAAGGGGTTGGAAAGTTAAAGTCGAGGAAAGATAAATAATAGAGTAGGGTTAGGTTTTCGTAGAGGGAAGTGTGGCTAAGGAAGTTGCCGGAAGATAGGCAACGCCTGGTATGGTAGGGGGTGTCTTATATCGAAAAGTATTGCGTTATGCTGTCTGATTCGAGTAATGTTGCGGGTTAGCGGACTACCGTCCAGCTTAAACTGATAGAATTTTTGCGATGATTCTCGGACGCAGTCCGCTAGTGGGGTTATGTCGTGGCAACGTGCATAGAGATTTCTGAGGGAGGTGTACCTACCAGAGTCTGAAATGAGGCGCATAAATTTGTGTTTTAATATTCTCAACTTCCTCTCACTTGAAAAATAAATCAGCTATCATACTTTAAAGTAGGAGCGAAAAATGTTAATGTACCTTTTGTACCTGTTTTCTGCAAAAGCGCCCCGCTTTCAAGCTAGCAAATACGCATACGTTCTTAACTAGATATTACACTATTCGTTGTCAAAATATTAGCTTTGCTAAAATGACGTAGGTCTGGCGGCTCTGGGATCTTGGACTATGACCTTTTCATGGCTACGTTCAAATACACCTAACATTAACTGCATCTCGGCAACGATGAGCCTAAATAAATTTTTATTTCATGGATTATTTCTGTTATTTCATAAGCTAAGTGTTTTGTTATGACAAACTTTTTCGAAAATGTGTTTGAGTAATTTGCTTAAAACCTTTGAAAAAATCGATGTTTTAAAAATCAACATTTTCAAGCCCCAGTAACTCGACGGGTATTAAAGCAAAAGTAACATTATAGGGCTTTTTTGGAGTAGAATTCGACGAACTACACAGTCCAATAGTCACTTTTTTTTTCAAAATCCCTGAGTTGAAGTGAAACTCACCCCCAACGAAAGAGCACCCTTATTCCTTTTTAATATCTCATATCTGAATTATTTTGAATCAAACTATCCAAGAATATTTGAATTGAAAACTGTTATAGAATTAGTTCGAAGTGATATCACTAAATTACTGTACCATAAATTGTTTAGGAGTTTCTATTTTATGTATTGCCGTGTGTACATAATTGGTTATCTATATTTATTGTCCCGTGTCTGGTAATCATATCTTTTTCGCAATCGTAACAGATCTCACGTTCGAACTAGTGAAAATTATTTTCCACTAATGCGAAGTACACTCAAACTCATTCAGAATTCCAAAAGTAAGAAATGTTTAAAATTTTTCATAAACTCTTTAAATATTATATATTTAGATATTGTGCCTACATCACTACTGGTCATTTGTAACTCGTGTTAACAATAAAACCATCAAATAATGCAACATTGATTTTAATTTTTAATTCAAGTTTTGACGTACCATAATAATAAATAAAACATGATAATTGCCTCAACAAATATTTATTCATATTCTTCACGAGCATTTCTTTCGCCACAGTGTGACTCCAACCTTGGTCCATTATATGCATCAATAGGAGGTCTATAAATAATTACATATTTTTATATTAATTTTACATCTCAGTAGCAGTTGATATTATGCGTAATATACCTGTAACATAGTTAATATTAATAAATTTAAATTTACATCGGCGAGATTAAAATCAAACTAGCATTCTTTTCCTTTATTTCTTTTTTTGTTTGGTCCCAGGAAAGATTTGAAATAAATCATCTTTGAAAATCACGAGGGCATTATTTAAATGTAATCTTAATTAAATAACGAATGTTATGTGCGTTCACTGTCAAAATCAAAAAATATATTGAATCGAAAATAATTGGAAACCGAACAAAACAATGGAATTGTTTTAAGGAAGTTATTATTTTTATACATTGATTTATTATTGCTTCGATTAGAAAGTGGAGAATAAATTGTGAGAAAACTTTGATTTGTATAGGTCTCTAAAGAATAGTTGAATAGATGAAATTTAATTAATAATAAATCTGTCATTTGATCCGTAGATAATTCCTACCACGATTTTTTTCTTTTATAATGTAGAAAGGGTTACGACAGTCATTAATTAAAAATTCCCGCAAAGACATCGTTGCTTCTATGGCCGCTATGTTAGAAAAATTTGTGTCAAAATATCTCATCTCCTGTTAGTTCTACCCTAAAATTAGGTATTAGCAATATTGCAGGAAATACGAAAGCCACAACTTATATTCGAATAATTTTTCTCTATTTTTTATACTTTACAATTTACAGCAGCCAGAAAACTGAAAATTTGTGTCTACAGTTTTTGTAATCATCTCTATCCCCTTTGCTCCTACATAGTAGTTAGTTATTATCAGTATTAAAGATTATTATTATTGAGCGTAGAAAAAAAATGTTAAAAAAATTATGTTGGAATATTTTGTGATCTACAATACTAATAACAATTGGTTAAGAGCAACGACGAAGGTGACTGCAAAACTGCAGAAAAACATAAACTTTCACCTTTCTGGTACCTGTAAGTCGTAAAATATGAAATAGGCAAACATTGTTTAAATAAAACTTGTAGCTTTTTCATGCCTTACAATACTGGTAATAACTAATTTCAGAGTAGAATTAGGAAAGGAGATAATCTAGAAAAACCTATTTTGACTCATTATTCCAACACGGCAGCTGTACTGGCAACGATATTTTTGAGGAAATCATTACTTGATGATTGTGGTAACCTTCCCTATATTATAAAAGAAAAAAAAATGTAGGAATTATTTCTGTTCTTCACACTGTATTATAAAGAAAAGATATTATCTCAACTCCTTATATTTATATTTCAATTTTTTTTATTGGAAAGCTCTTGTTAATTAGAAACATTTTCTCATTTATGCATTTTTCGGAAAGCCACATTTATATTTTTTATTTTTGTAAATTGATTTTATCTATTTTGTAGTCTTTACTTTTGTTTTCATTTTAAAATATAAACTGAGTAATTTAACCTTCCTATGACCCAGTGGAGTCTTTAGTTACACCAGAATGATTTTTTTTTCAAACATTTTTTGAAAACCTTTAAAAGCTTGCTTATTTCTTAACCGACTTTTGGCAGAGGACTCCGGTCATACTGGTATTCGCCGATAATCTACTAATCGTCACCAAGAAAGAACAGGATATTCTCAACTTTATAGAAGACATGAAACTGCATCTGGTCTGAAAATAGGGTCCATTAATAATGTGAGATCCACCAACAAGACAGCCTGAGCAGCATAGAAGAATACAAAATAGGCCAACTCTGACAACGGAACACTTAGAAACATATGTGACGAAGCAACGGAAAACTGAAGATGGAAAGGATTAAAAGTAAAGGGAAACTCTAACCTTCATCGAGGAAATCAAACCAGAATGGAGTCTGATCAAGAGATATATGCAATCATTATGCTGCCAACGATGATATACGGTGTTAAAAACATGGAAACGACACAAACTAACAAAAGAAGTCTGAGAAGAGCTGAAACGGAAACTTCCAACTATTTGCAAATGCAATAGAACCAAAGAAACGATAGAATACATCAACATTGATAGGAAAACAATAACAAGGAGGGCAAAAACTTACGCAATAGGTATGTCTAAAGAGCCGCAAGCCATTCAGCTCAATGAACTTCAATTAATAAAGCTAACTCAATCCTAACCTAAATCTCCCAATTTAGCTGAATAGTTCGTCTGCTCCGCAAGCTATTCAGCTCAATGAACCTCAGTTAATATAGCTAACTCAAACCTAACCTGAATTCCCCAATTTAACTGAATAGTTCGTTTGCTCCGCAAGCCGTTCAGCTCAATGAACCTCATTTAATAAAGCTAAGTCAAACCTAACCTGAATTCCCCAATTTAGCATAATAGTTCGTTTGCCCCGCAAGCTCAATGATCCTCAATTAATAAAGCTAACTCAAACCTAACCTTCAATTTAGCTGAATAGTTCGTTTGCTCCGCAAGTCATTCAGCTCAATGAACCTCAATTAATAAAGCTAACTCAAGCCTAACCTAAATCCCCCAATTTAGCTTAATAGTCTTCAAAGTACTTTTACTAGAAAAATAAATTTTAGACTATCTGTACTACAAGTACTACAAGTAAGAATTACTCTAGACATATACTAAGAGCATAACTTTTAATTAATATGCCTTTGCATAGATTAAATTATTTTTAAGAATAAGAAATTTTAATGAAGTACAACCAACTGAAATTAGTTAAATACTGCCACATACATGCCACATATTCTAACTTAACACTATAGAAAAAAACCGTTTACTCTGCTGTTGTTTAATGTGTGTTTGTGATTAAGTAGACAGTGTAGAAAAGGAGCTGTTAACATATCAATAATTGCTGAGAAAATGTCAGTGCATAAAAACTAGTTCCTCTTAATTATATTTTGAATTCTCAAAGTGCGTCAAGCAACATGTAATTAACAACGCTTAGAGCTAAGAACTGTCATAAATTAGTTCCAGTGTTGTAATATCCTTTAATATTTTATTATGAATTGACAAGTATAAACTATCTGGTACGCCAACGTAAAAAACAAATTTAGTATGAATAAATCAACTTTGTTCCATCGATTGCTCCTAGTGGAGTTCCCAGTTGTCTCCTTTTGGTTATTAATGTATTATTCCTGTTTAGATATTTTCACAAAAATATATGTACAGATAGTGCAAAATACTATAATATTTCACTAAAATTCTCCAGATATGTCCTTAATTCCCTTAAATACGTTAATTTCCAATTAAACGTAACACATGCAGATTTGTTAACTTTTAGCAACATAATAGTCAGGTACCTATAGGTTTTCAAATTAAATCAAATAGGTACCCAAACTGTATTTTAAATTAAATGATAAATAACAATCTGCTTCCCAACCACACCCATCGAAGCCAATCCACGGTGGCGACGTGGCATTGAGAGACTGGACGGGGCGAGGCCAGTTCAGATAACAAACAATTAAAAATATGTACACAAACTCCTTTCTTAGTGGAACGAGTTAATGTGTACAAGATTCATAACACAGGTCTACAAAAAAAAAAAAAAAATCTGCTCCAAGAACTAAACCTATCATCCCTTAAGTATGCTTGTGTGCTGAGTCCGAATTTTCAATTAAAAAAATTTTCTACCACGTAGATATCGAGTAAATCCCAGTTTTTATCGTCAAAATACGGGTTTTTTGACAATTTTCGACGTCTACTCGAAATCTACGCGGTAGAAAGTTTTTTAAACTGAAAATTCGGATATAGCACACAAAAATACTTAAGGCATGATAGGTTTAGTCCTTGGAGCAGTATTTTTTTTTTGCTTTTTCTTGTTTTTTTTGCGTAATTTATAAAGAAAAACAAATTAAAATAATTAATATATGCAAAAGATGCTATTGTAAAATATGTATAAAAGTATAATTGACTGCAAGGGAAAAAACATTAGTCAAAAAACCCTTTTTCTCAATAGGAAAATAGCAAAAGCATGCGGTTAAATTATGACACATAATTTTCAGTTACAAACATTCTGCTTATCAAAAAAGTATTATTAACCATTCAAAATGGGGTCGTTGCACGTATTTTCTTTATTGCATATTCTGAAAATATAATGAAAAATATTAGACCCGTGTTTTTGTTTTTTTTTTTGCATGCGTTTTAAGGGTGTAAATTAGCATCAAAGTTCGGTCTGTGGCTCTTAAAACCCTTGAAATGATGACGTAGAGCGGGCAACGCCGAATGCCTCCGAAAATAGTCGGAACTTACCGATCTATCCGTGCCCGTCCCTGTCATTCAAAAACCTGTTAATTCATAAAATATACACTGACAATAACAATAAAAAACAATGTTGTCTTTCTTAATAATTAATAAAATAATCATAAACACAGCACACACTCGCAAAATGAAGACGCATGGAACACCACAAAATACAAAATACGCAAACAGAAATGGCGGCCGAACGTGGACCATGACTTAAGCCTACGTGTCAATCAATAATCCGGTGCAAGCGCATCAGCGTTTTCAATTTATGACGTAGTAGGGGCAAAGGAATTCTGCTGACGGTGCCCTTTATTTTAGAGTGCTGTAGTTTAAATTTTGGGCAATACTTTGGTCAATTTATGTAACACAGGGCATTAACAAACCCACATTTTCCATACAAAATCAGACTCAATTTCGATATAGTGCAACGAAAAGGAATTTAAAAGGACAAGAACAACGAATAACTTAAAATGGAAAAAATAAAAGAATGAAGAACATTATGCTCTCTGATGCACGTGATGTTATTTATTAGCGGGCTATCACCAAGATTGAATTGATAGAATTTCTCGGATATAATCTTGATGTAGTTCGCTAGTGTGTTATATTGTTACAGTGTTCATAGAGATGAATTTGATATGAGGTGCATAAATTTGTGTTCCAAGGCTCTGAGTGTTAATTGTCATCATCGATGCCCTGCACCACACCGGTACGGCATATGTGAGGACCGGTCTCACTATCATGGTGCAAATTAATTTTTTTGTTCTGTTTAGTCTGCTATTCTTAGCCAGAAGCGGGTACAGGCCTTTAGACATATAATAGACTGTTCGTACAGATTCGTTAATGTGTTTGGAGAACGTCAGTCTTTTGTCGAGGTGAACCTCTAACCACTTCTCTGGTTGGAATTTGATTGCCCCTGATCGAAATAGGTGTAACAATTTTATTTTTAGTAAAGCTGTGCGCGAAGAGCATTATTTCCGACTTATCTACTCGTTCTGTCAGTTAGGTATGAGAGTATAAGTTTGGCGATGTGTCGCGGGAAGCGATAACCGATCATTTTTTATATTGTACTTATCCAGAGGCTTTTCCTACATCCAAAAGTATCTTTCCCAGGTTGTATTGTCCAGCCACATCATTAACGATTTTTTCCCTATGCGCCTTCTCTTCTTGAAGCCAAATTGATATTCATCACAAATGTGAAGTACATCCTGCGCAGCGCTTAGTCTGTCTAATATGACCTTCTCCACTAACTTGGGGATCACAGGCAGCAACGAGATTGTCCGATAACTGCACGCAATCTTTGTGCTCTTATTCGGTTTCAGAATGGAGACGACCACATCGCATTTCCACAATCGAAGAACCGCGTTGATGATGTTGGACTCGCTAATTCAGACGGTTTAACCATGACTTTTAGAAACTCAGGTCTCGATAATTGGATATCATGGCTTATAATATTGTTTACGTCTCTTTCAAAGCGATCGTCTTCAGGATTGTTTGATGTGTTTTCGTTATGTAAACTTTCATAGTTGTCACTTAGTTTTTTCGCTTTCTGCAAGTCTGTCAAGACTGTCTGTCCGTTAATTATGGTCAGGCGTGATTTGTCGTGTGGTTTTTAGTGCCCTGGTCAGTATCCACAACGAGTTGTTCTGATGATTCAAAGATTCTAGTGTTTAGCTCCATTTTCTATTTTCTAATCTCTCATTGCAATCTGGTTAACTCAATCTTAGCGTCAATATCACGATTTTGCTGTCATCGTCGCTTTAATTACAGGTCTTCAAAGACAGTATTTACGTTGAAAATATGTAATGTTCCTTTGATTACACATTTTACATGTAGTTGTGTAGATTATGCACGTAGTTACTCACTTAAATATTTCTTAGATTTTGAATTAATTTTAATAGAATTATTTTGTCTTTCTCAAAATGTTTTGATTAGGTTTTGGCTAGAGGTTTTAAATATTTTCGTACTCTCATTTTTTTTGTCTTCTCTAAATGTTAAATGCGGTGTTCCCTATGTCTAAGTTTCTTCTGTTAATGTAGGTAACCATGTTCTTCAAAAATTGATGAAACACTGAAGACGCACTACTCATCTTCATTTTATAATGAAGATAAGTGCATATTATCTCATGTCTCTGATTAATTTTTCTTGAATAAATCTCAACAAAATACATTGATCCATACACCACTCGTTCAGGTTGGATATTGACCCACCCCCCCCCGTTGTTCCTGTTATTATTGTAAATAAATAAAAAGTTTCGTATAAAAGTGGTAGGGTTATATATTAGGGGAGTCCAAACATTTTTAAACCCTCATTTGTTTAAACAAATTTACCTTGTTTAAATAAATTATGGGTTGTTAAATTATAGACCTAAGATATGAAAAACATAAAATTGATATACCCAGAATGAGCCAAACGATGCACAGTGGGACAGGAGACCCGAAAATCTGGTCAAAAATCTGAAACTTGGCTAATGATCCAAAAATAGGTTCAGGTTTATAGAAAAATTATTTAATAAAATCATTTCTCAAAAAGGGGTGGGTTATAGGGGATGGAAAAATTATATCAAGAGAAAATTGCGAAATGTTGTATTTTTATGTATTCTGTAATGCTAGTGATGGGAAAAATTTGTTACAAAATCTAACTTTAAGTATAAGTATTGAAAAAAACATTCGAATATAATCATTATAATACACTTATTAAAAAGCGTTTCAGGCTAGAAATAATTTCAATTTTAAAAGTGAAGGGCAAAATATGGACATAAATTTTAAACATAATATATTTATCTAAAAAATAAAGAATAGACCCATTTAAAAAAATGTCTTGGTCGCACTTGGAACGAAACTAAATGTTTCATTATTACTAAGAACAATTAACATTTTACATTGACGACTTTAAATTGGCATTTACAAAAATATTACTGCTTATCACAAAATTATAAATACTAGAAAATGTAATACACACCTGAACTTGAAGTCTCCATAGCAAGAAACTCGAATTTTAATACAGTAATAAACAAATAAGCGGGCACAAAGATCTAATAAAACTATAAAATTCACAACGCACTATCTGCACTACTCGGTTTTGACTGATGTGGGCGCTGAAATGAATCATGTAATGGCCAATTGCGATTCATTTTATTATGTGTAAAGATGTTGGTTACACATAGCTCAAAAGAGCGATTGTGTTAACTCTATTACATATTTTGATTTTTGGTCACGTTTTTAGCTTTGTTGCCTCACTGTGCGAAGTGTCGTTTGTTATATCAAGGACTGTAAAATTTTCTTTTAAGTAGGGATTTTGTTATCAACGAAAAATACATGAACTTTAGATTTCTCTTTAGATTTTTGAATATTCCCTTCACTTTTTATTGCCATAAAATTCTATAAAAATTCTATAAACATGCATGATTAATACAATCGACAAGTAAAAGATTTATCTTATTGGTCTTAGATCGTTAAAGGTCTATTTATTAATAGGGTCAATCATTAAAATGCATTTAATCATTATTTTCTTACAGCATTAGGTGTACCTATAATGCCTTGAAAATTTTAGGATGAAAGCTCTTTTAATATTTGAGATATTTAAAGTCAAAGTTGCCGCTTAAGAGGGACGTGACGTCATTGCACGGTTGTTAACATAAAATATTCTACTTTAAAGGTTTAATAATATTTAAATGTTGTGCCCGTGAATCAGCACTAATCTAACAACTGAATATAACTAAAAGAAAGCACGCTTAGCTGTGGTGGCCTGACACTCTCGTCAACCGTGCAATGACGTCATGCTTTAGGATTTAACGTTGAAGTGAAATTCTGATTTTTTGTGTAGCTACTATTTGAAGCGGGCTATCACCAGGATTGAATTGAAATAATAAATGAAAATTTGCTGAATGAGTCCATTGTAATATATTAATAAATAAATAATAGCCAAGACAAATTATGGAATTTAAGAAGTTTATAAATTTGCACGCCAATGGGTATACTATCTACATTTATTGCTCAGACTGTAGACACAAATATCACAGGTCTACAAAAAAAAGAAAGGTCTTGTCCTAAGGTTCTCATCTAACTTTTTAGAAGTATCTCGACCCGCTGAAGCCAATTTTGGGGGAAAAAATTTTCTACCGTCTCATTTTTTCTCTACCACCACTTTATCCCCTAAAAAGGGCAAAAGAAAGGTCTTGTTCTAAGGTTCTGATCTCACTTTTCTGAAGTATTTTGATGCGCTCAAGCCAATTTTAGACAAAAAAAAATTAAATCATGTCAGTTTCCCTCTATCAACCCCTTTTATTCCCTAAAAAAAAAACAAAACAAAAATGAGGTCTTGCTGGTCTGATAATCTCCGCACGCGATCAGTAGATACCGAACTATCAGACCACCTAGCTATACATTTGGAGACAAATATTAGTTATAAAACGCCTTTAAAGACAATAATCTATAGACCCATTCATAATCGTGGTCTTATAGATTTAAATAACTACCTAGAAACAGTCAATTGAGAATTTATCAATGACAACAATATAGATATAGACAGTCGTTTTTTAAGATTCATCAGTATTATAACTGATGCCATAGATGCTGTTTTCCCACTAAAATCACGTGAGGTACAAAATTCGAACCTAACCAAAATAACATGGTTTAATGATGACTTTCGGATCAAGCGTGAGCAGCTACATTTATGAATTTTATAAAAGGAATCCCACGTACAATAACAAGGTCATACTGAATAATTTCAAATCTGATTATCGCCGTCAAATGAACATAGCTAAAAAAGTTTCCGATGATAACTTTGTAAATACTCATAGTAACCCCCAACAAGCTATGTGGAAAATTTTTAACAATTACAAAGTTACATCAAATAACATATCTACTATTTCCTGTGAATTCGACAACTATTTTGTAAATGTAACTGATAATATTATAGATGACTACCTCCATGTAATGTAGATTATACTGACTATCTAAGCGATTTCAGCCAGCCTCACCAATTTTATTTTACTCAAGCCACATGCTGGAAATATCTGATATAATTACTAGATTAAAAAATAAAAAAACTGAAGATGCTTATGACATCTCAATTGATATTATAAAAGGCACAAAGCATTCCATCTTAATACCTCTCACCAATTTAATTAACATCAGTATAACAAATAGCATATTTCCTGAGCCTTTAAAAATTTCAAAGTAGTACCAGTTCATAAAAAGATAACATCATAGACCTATATCAGTTATTCCATGTATGGGTAAAATGTATGAAGTGATTCTAAAAAATTAGTTAACAACATATCTAGAATACAATAAACTTCCTAACGCCAACCAGTTTGGTTTCCGAAATAAATTATCTACAACACTGGCAATTGATAAATTAACATCTGCTATCAATGCAGGATTTGAAGAAGGGAAATATATCGGTTCTTTGTTTTTAGATCTCACAAAAGCCTTCGACTGCGTGTCCCACGATTTGCTTGTTAACAAATTAAATTATTAAAGCCTTTCTGGGCATAGTATAATACTTATAAGTTCTTATCTTAGTAATAGACAGCAATTTGTCATCTATCATGGCAGAAATTCCACCTTACCAAAGATAAAACATGGTGTTCCCCAGGGCTCCGTACTGGGACCGTGGTTTTTCGTATTTGTATTAATAATTTCCCAATTTCAGTTCAGGATAATGTACTTGCCATATTATTCGCCGATGACACTAGTTTAACCTTCCCCAGCTGTAATTTAGGATACCTGTTGAATGAGGTACCGCAAATTCAGTCAACTATTCAGAACTGGTTTATGTCCAACAAATTATGGCTGAAGATAACAAAAACGGAGACCATGGTATTCAGTTTGCGTAACATGGAGGAAGTAAATAACCCTGAATCTATTAAATTCCTGGGTGTGAACTTACTAGACCCAAAGTTGTGAGAAAATCATACAGCTTATGTTTGTATCAGAATTTCAAAATACACCTACCTTCTCCGAAACGTCGTTGGTAAAGTATCCGGAATAACCTTAACAACTGCATATCACAGCTTCATCCACTCTACAATTTCATACGCGATTCTAGTATGGGAGCATGCAACAACCTGTGCAAACGTATTTTCAGCCCAAAGAAGATAGTCCAAGATCCCAGAGCTTCCAGACCTACGTCATTTTAGCAAAGCTAATATTTTGACAACAGATAGTGCAATATCTAATTAAGAACGTATGCGTATTTGCTAGTTTGAAAGCGGGGCCCTTTTGCAGAAAACAGATACAAAAGGTACATACAAATTTTACTCAGTACGTTAAAGTATGAGAGTTGGTTTATTTTCCACGTGACACACTAACGACGTCGTGTAAGCGTCAACCTCCGAATATTAAGGTCCAAGGTTCGATCCTGAGCGTTCTCAGCTTTTATTTTTCAACAAATATTAACTTAAAGTGGCGATTACCAAGAAAAAGACAACCGATCGGGAAATATTTATTATTTTTGGCCATAACTTTTTTTCTTAGTACGTATATTTAAAAAAAAACTGAGAACGCTCAGGGATCGAACCTCGAACCTTAAGTTCCGGAGGTTGACGCTTACACCATGTAGTTAGCGTGTCACGTGTAAAATAATCCAGCTATCATACTTTAACGTACTGAATAAAATTTTTATGTACCTTTTATACCTGTTTTCTGCAAAAGGGCCCCGCTTTCAAACTAGCAAATACGCATACGTTCTTAACTAGATATTACACTATTTGTTGTGAAAATATTAGCTTTGCTAAAATGACGTAGGTCTGGCAGCTCTGGGATCTCACTCTAAGAGTTATACGAATAATATCCGGATTGAAATTTAAGTATGACTGTAGATAACGGTTCAAAAAATTGAGAACCATGACTGTACTTATGTATTTCAGTGTCTTCTATATATAAAAAAAAATCAGGATTCATTTAGCACCAGAAGACATACTTAAATTTCAATCCGGATATTATTCGTATAACTCTTCTTTGGGCTGAAAATACGTTTGCACAGGTTGTTGCATGCCCCCATACTAGAATCGCGTATGAAATTGTAGAGTGGATGAAGCTGTGATATGCAGTTGTTAAGGTTATTCCGAATACTTTACCAACGACGTTTCGGAGAAGGTAGGTGTATTTTGAAATTCTGATACAAACATAAGCTGTATGATTTTCTCACAACTTTGGGTCTAGTAAGTTCACACCCAGGAATTTAATAGATTCAGGGTTATTTACTTCCTCCATGTTACGCAAACTGAATACCATGGTCTCCGTTTTTGTTATCTTCAGCCATAATTTGTTGGACATAAACCAGTTCTGAATAGTTGACTGAATTTGCGGTACCTCATTCAACAGGTATCCTAAATTACAGCTGGGGAAGGTTAAACTAGTGTCATCGGCGAATAATATGGCAAGTACATTATCCTGAACTGAAATTGGGAAATTATTAATACAAATACGAAAAAGCACGGTCCCAGTACGGAGCCCTGGGAAACACCATGTTTTATCTTTGGTAAGGTGGAATTTCTGCCATGATAGATGACAAATTGCTGTCTATTACTAAGATAAGAACTTATAAGTATTATACTATGCCCAGAAAGGCTTTAATAATTTAATTTCAAGCAAATCGTGGGACACGCAGTCGAAGGCTTTTGTGAGATCTAAAAACAAAGAACCGATATATTTCCCTTCTTCAAATCCTGCATTGATAGCAGATGTTAATTTATCAATTGCCAGTGTTGTAGATAATTTATTTCGGAAACCAAACTGGTTGGCGTTAGGAAGTTTATTGTATTCTAGATATGTTGTTAACTAATTTTTTAGAATCACTTCATACATTTTACCCATACATGGAATAACTGATATAGGTCTATGATGTTATCTTTTTATGAACTGGTACTACTTTGAAATTTTTAAAGGCTCAGGAAATATGCTATTTGTTATACTGATGTTAATTAAATTGGTGAGAGGTATTAAGATGGAATGCTTTGTGCCTTTTATAATATCAATTGAGATGTCATAAGCATCTTCAGTTTTTTTATTTTTTAATCTAGTAATTATATCAGATATTTCCAGCATGTGGCTTGAGTAAAATAAAATTGGTGAGGCTGGCTGAAATCGCTTAGATAGTCAGTATAATCTACATTACATGGAGGTAGTCATCTATAATATTATCAGTTACATTTACAAAATAGTTGTCGAATTCACAGGAAATAGTAGATATGTTATTTGATGTAACTTTGTAATTGTTAAAAATTTTCCACATAGCTTGTTGGGGGTTACTATGAGTATTTACAAAGTTATCATCGGAAACTTTTTTAGCTATGTTCATTTGACGGCGATAATCAGATTTGAAATTATTCAGTATGACCTTGTTATTGTACGTGGGATTCCTTTTATAAAATTCATAAATGTAGCTGCTCACGCTTGATCCGAAAGTCATCATTAAACCATGTTATTTTGGTTAGGTTCGAATTTTGTACCTCACGTGATTTTAGTGGGAAAACAGCATCTATGGCATCAGTTATAATACTGATGAATCTTAAAAAACGACTGTCTATATCTATATTGTTGTCATTGATAAATTCTCAATTGACTGTTTCTAGGTAGTTATTTAAATCTATAAGACCACGATTATGAATGGGTCTATAGATTATTGTCTTTAAAGGCGTTTTATAACTAATATTTGTCTCCAAATGTATAGCTAGGTGGTCTGATAGTTCGGTATCTACTGATCGCGTGCGGAGATTATCAGACCAGCAAGACCTCATTTTTGTTTTGTTTTTTTTTAGGGAATAAAAGGGGTTGATAGAGGGAAACTGACATGATTTAATTTTTTTTTTGTCTAAAATTGGCTTGAGCGCATCAAAATACTTCAGAAAAGTGAGATCAGAACCTTAGGACAAGACCTTTCTTTTGCCCTTTTTAGGGGATAAAGTGGTGGTAGAGAAAAAATGAGACGGTAGAAAATTTTTCCCCCCAAAATTGGCTTCAGCGGGTCGAGATACTTCTAAAAGTTAGATGAGAACCTTAGGACAAGACCTTTCTTTTTTTTGTAGACCTGTGATATTTGTGTCTACAGTCTGAGCAATAAATGTAGATAGTATACCCATTGGCGTGCAAATTTATAAACTTCCTAAATTCCATAATTTGTCTTGGCTATTATTTATTTATTAATATATTACAATGGACTCATTCAGCAAATTTTCATTTATTATTCAATTCAATCCTGGTGATAGCCCGCTTCAAATAGTAGCTACACAAAAAATCAGAATTTCACTTCAACGTTAAATCCTAAAGCATGACGTCATTGCACGGTTGACGAGAGCGTCAGGCCACCACAGCTAAGCGTGCTTTCTTTTAGTTATATTCAGTTGTTAGATTAGTGCTGATTCACGGGCACAACATTTAAATATTATTAAACCTTTAAAGTAGAATATTTTATGTTAACAACCGTGCAATGACGTCACGTCCCTCTTAAGCGGCAACTTTGACTTTAAATATCTCAAATATTAAAAGAGCTTTCATCCTAAAATTTTCAAGGTATTATAGGTACACCTAATGCTGTAAGAAAATAATGATTAAATGCATTTTAATGATTGACCCTATTAATAAATAGACCTTTAACGATCTAAGACCAATAAGATAAATCTTTTACTTGTCGATTGTATTAATCATGCATGTTTATAGAATTTTTATAGAATTTTATGGCAATAAAAAGTGAAGGGAATATTCAAAAATCTAAAGAGAAATCTAAAGTTCATGTATTTTTCTTTGATAACAAAATCCCCACTTAAAAGAAAATTTTACAGTCCTTGATATAACAAACGACACTTCGCACAGTGAGGCAACAAAGCTAAAAACGTGACCAAAAATCAAAATATGTAATAGAGTTAACACAATCGCTCTTTTGAGCTATGTGTAACCAACATCTTTACATGATTCATTTCAGCGCCCACATCAGTCAAAACCGAGTAGTGCAGATAGTGCGTTGTGAATTTTATAGTTTTATTAGATCTTTGTGCCCGCTTATTTGTTTATTACTGTATTAAAATTCGAGTTTCTTGCTATGGAGACTTCAAGTTCAGGTGTGTATTACATTTTATAGTATTTATAATTTTGTGATAAGCAGTAATATTTTTGTAAATGCCAATTTAAAATCGTGACTGTACTTATGTATTTCAGTGTCTTCTATATATAAAAAAAATCAGGATTCATTTAGCACCAGAAGACACGTTCATTGTTATAATACTAGAATTAAAAATAATCTAAACAATAATTTCGTACGACTAAGTAGAACCAGAGATGGCACCGGTTATCTAGGAATACAGTTTTTTAACGCTCTGCCTCTTCAGGTAGAGGCCTTAAATGAAATTCAATTTAAAGAGAAAATAAAAACGGAGCTTTCTACACCACAGATGAATTCTTATCTAGCGACTTTAATTTGATTTAATATAATTTTATATACACTAGAGCAACTCTCTAAACATGTCCATGTATCTATATTTTTAAGGCACACATTTTGTTTCTGTACTTATCTCTTTTGTATTAATTTTATTTGTCAACTTATACCCTGTCCTTGCAGTATACATTTTATTATTCTACCATATTTATCTAGATGTTTTAGTCGTGTGTAAACATTTTTATGTATTTTGACATGAATAAACTATCTATCTATCTATCAAGGTTCTGATCTAACTTATTCAAAGTATTTTGACGCGAAATATTTTTTCTACTGTGTCAGTTTCCCTCTACCACCCATTTGTTCCCTAAAAAAGGACCAAAAAAAAGGTCTTGTCCGAAGGTTCTGGTCTAACTTTTGTGAAGTATTTTGACGCATTGAAGCCAATTTTGGACAAAAAAAATTTTCTATCGGCTCAGTTTACCTCTACCAATCCCTTCTTCCCCTAAATTTTTTTGTCCAAAATTAGTTTCAGCGCGTCAAATTACATCAGGAAGGTTAGATGAGAACCTTAGGACAAGACCTGTGTATTTTATATGCTTACAGTAACCTTTCATTCTCGATCAATCCTGTATAATTTCCTGTACCATGTTACTGGCTGATGCATTATTTACTGTGTTCCTGATTGACGATCCAATTATTTTTTTAATTCTAAAAAAATCCATTAGCTGTCCTTAAAATGCATAGTAAAATTGTGTTGTTAATCTTTATAGAGTCAGTTTTCTAATGCGAGTTAAGTATACAGTAGCTGTATAATTAGGAGGTAATTTCAGATAAGTATCTAAATGATAATGATTTTAATAGGCGTATTATGCTGAGTTAAATCCGAATAAAAGGTATTTTTTTGGTGTGCAATCTTGCACAGAATTTAAAAACACGTGTGGCTTCAAAAACCCCACACGATGTCTCATTTACGCATTAGTAGAAAATACATGAGCAAGATTTAGAATTTTATTTATGGATTTATTTATTTATGTTAATTTACAAATTCAGCAAAATTTATATTGCAAAAAGTGAGTATATATTGTCAAATGGATGCAAACCAATAATTTGTTATATTCACAACGTGTTTACAAACGTTAAGGAATTATAGCCGTATTGGGATGTATAGAAGAATTAAATATTTTAAAAAAATATAAATTAATTATTTTTTTAATTTGTTGGGGAAGTTTTCAAATATACAATATGGTAAGTTTAAGTGGAGTAAATTCGGTAATTCGCATATTCTGTAAAAACAGCTGCCCAAGGAATCACTACTTCCACATTCAAATTTTTTATCCAAGTCTCTCACAATGAGAAGAATGCATAAAAACAATAATTTCAAGAATTTTATGAATATTAGCGTGGCGGCTTAGCCCGCAAAACCAAGTGAATGTTACAGTACAAACATTACATGTAATAGTATTTTAAGCAACAAATTTTGAAGATGAATCTTTTCACACGAGTGAGATAGTTTGGTGCAACGAGCCGAAGGCAAATTCCACAAGTCGAATGAGTGTGAAAAAATGTTTTCAAACATGTTGTTTAACAATATTTTTTCTACGACTGCAAGGAAAACAAACAATTTCATAAGTAAATAGATCAACCATTTTTAACAAACTTCTTTAAAAGTGATGTGGTTTTAAGACTTCAAAACTGATGTTTAGTTGTTAAACAAGTCGTTTGCTATCAACCTGAATAGGCTTGCATACTTCAAAAAATACAAATAAAAGGTGTCAGTTCTATTTTCGACAGGACTCTGTGAAAAACATGACAGTACTGTGTTGTTTCAATTTTTGCACACATCGTGTGATAAAAAACAGTTTGGTTACTGTGCGTTATTTGTCGTTTTCGAAGGCAGTCGCAGAAAAACGTTTACCCTTTCACAGTATGACATCAAATATTAATAAGTAGTAGGTTATCTCTATTTATCCCTATTTTTAATTTTGTTTTTCCCCGACCTTCTCCCACTTTGTACCACACTGTTCCACCTTCCCCTAATTACTCTTAATTACCCTTACCAGCTAATTACCCCGTCAACTAACCATTAATTACTACCACTAATTCTCCCCCAAGCTACACCCCCTCAGCCCCGCCTACCGTGACGTCATAAAAAAGTGGAGGGAGGAGGCCTAGGAGCTACTGTATTACCCTAATCTGGCGAACTTTCGAAAAAAATTTGGTGTAATTTCAAAAATATATTTGCACTCCACTATTTAGAAATAATTGTTTATGGAGTTCTAATAACATGATATTTGAAATCGTCGCCTACCCTAAAAATCTATAACACGATATGCCACATCGCGAGGGGTAAACCGCGAAGGAAATCTTAGGAAATCTCTAAGAAAATCCGAGAAAATTTGTGTAATCTTCGTCAAAGAGGAAATCTGGTGTACCAAATTTTGGGCGCGGTTGACCCCTCGCCACATCGGTAGTGGGGGTTGGGGCGATAGTGGAAGTGGATGAAGTAAAAAAAATGTAGGCGTTTGGTTCTTATATACACACTAAATCACAATTTTATTTTTTCACCCCATTTAATAATAGGGTGGGGGTGGTAATGGTGGTGGTTATTGCCAAAAAATGTTTTAAGACCTTAGCTTCTCTTATATACACTATATACTAATTTTATGAACTCTTATTTGCTTGATTTACTTATTTACAAACTATTCACCTCCCACCCCCAATTTTTCAACGGAATAAGATCAAAATATAGATCTCGTTAAAATACATACGTGTACCATATTTCAAGTCAATATATTAAGGTTCTAGAGGTTTTAGAGTAATCGTGCTCACAAAAAAGACAGACCAACAGATAGAAATTTTTTTGCTCAAACTTAAAATCTCATGACATTCAAAGCCTTTTTAACAATAAAAATTGAAAACGAGTTTTTTTGCTTTACTGCACGTCCAGTGGATGTGCAAATAAAATACTAAAACATGTCAATTTTGCTTATTCACTGGATACAATTCAGCAGTAATGTTCTTAGTTCATCTTCACTTCCTTTATCCAATTTAAGGGCATATCAAGTGATACATCGTTTGTAAGCTGATTTCGAGAGCAACGTAATGCATTTTCATTTTCTAAATATTCCAAGGGGTTAAGGGGTAAAAATAATAAAAACTTACCTTGTTTTGTTTATTTTTTGTCTAAAGGAACTGGTAAATTTGTTTATTATTATGTGCTAATAACGAGTTTACAATCTCTGTAAAATCAGTAGAAATTTAACAGAAACCGTTCGTATCGAGATTTTAATGATGATCGGATATGCTGAACTCAGACTAAAATGGCCCAATTATTTAGATTTACCAGTAGAAGGTCCTACTAGTAAAATTGAGACAGAATACCAGGAGGTGGGTCACGCGAGGGATACGCCTAGACAACGACAACCTATTGTAAGAGATGATACTAAGTTGTTAACTATTTTAGAGAATTCCGTCACTTCAGCTAATCAGCTGATCCTTTGAAATATCAGTCATACTACTGGAATGAAAATATTTAAAAATACAAAGATGCATTCTTACAAGACGTATCTTTGCATCGTGAATTAACTGAAGGTGACCCGTATCGATTGCAGAATTAAATTTTGCGAACAAATGATGATTTCATTAACCGTCACCAAATATCTCTGGAATGGATATCTTTTTCGGACAAAAGTACGTTCACTTTGCATAGCGAAGTTAATCAGCAGAACTGTTGTTATTAGGCTGACGATAATCCTCATTGGAATCGGGAAACCCATACTCAGCTCCCACATGAAGCAAATGCGTTGAAAATTAGTGATCAAGTAGTGGGGACAATTTTTTTCAATAATAATCTTAATCAACCAACGTATTTTATTTTTCTTCAAGAAGATCTTGTTCCATGTTTGGTGAATTTCCAATCTGGTATCAACAAGACGGAGCTCCACCGCACTGTTGTAGCCGTTCTCTAGTAATTAGACGAAATTTTTCCAAATAAGCGAATTGAAGGAAAAGGCTTCATCGAGTGGCCGGCAAGATCTCCACTTGATTTCTTTTCATGGGGATACCTCAAGAGTAAAGTTTATGTAATAGAATCATACAACATTGAGGATCCTAGCAATGTATCAGCCATGAAATCAGGCAATTTCATGGAGAATGTTAGAAAAATAAGGGATGTTTTATCGTAGATTGACTTCTTGCCAAGAAAGATATGGCCGGTAATTTGAACATCTCATACATCAAATAGGCTTTAACTTAAAATATCACTTACCCGTTGGGATATTTAGAAAATAAAAAAATTATTATACTCTGTCTTTATACGTCGTTATTACTGTATCCTAAATGTTCTAAAAAATTAGGTATTTTTAAACAACATCTGATTTCTTTGATTTGTCTCTTGGACTTGAGTTTATTGTACATTGTTTATATTTATGATATATGGTAATAATAACACAGACCCACAAAAAAGTATATTGTACCAAATACCAGACCATCATACCTCCTCGTATTTTGGTGGGCTGAATCCGAATCTGTGGTCCAAATTAATGCTAGAATCTGTAGTTTCTAATACTCCGAAGCATTCAAGAGTCCACGCATTGAACAATATTCCTTCAATGCACCTACTAAAACATTTGCTACCTTCCAACAAGAAGCATTGGTGGTGTCATTCACGCTAATCCAAACGTATTTGTTATTCAGGAATTCGGAATAATTTTTTGGTTTAATACTGTCATATCCTCACGATAAATATTTAATTGCTGAACATTGCTATGCTGCCCACTAAAGCACTTTAGCAAAAATTTACTAAGTTTCGTACGTGGTATATTACACTCAACCATCATTTCCACTAAATCTAAGTTTAAATTTGGTTGCCTTTCACTATGAGTAGTATCACCACTCACACATCGTTTATAACCATCTGTGAAAATGTGTCACATAATGTTTGCTTTGACGTTGAACGAAAGCACTTTTTTACAGCTTGTCAAATTGCAACTCTAGGAAATTAGTAATACACAAGTTTGTTTTATCTTCTGAACAGGCGCGTGCTAGCCCACCGGGATACCGGGAGTTTCCCGCTGGGTCCTCACAAAAGGAGCCCCAGAGCCGGATTTATGATAGGGAAAAATTTCCTTTTTCGATTTTCTCCCTCCCGCTCATCAATTTTTAAAGCCCTCCAGCACGCGCCTGCCTGGGGCCATTTCTGAGTTATTTTCCTAAAATGAGCCCAACATCGTCCCAGTACGCGCTTGGCTCTGAAGATATTGAACGAGATATTGAAACAACTCATACTCTTCGCGTACTATCTTTCTCTTCTGTTTGAGATGGAAAATTGTACAAAGTTGGCAGTTTACGTGATCGTCTAATTTTTAACAGTAAGACCCTAATTTACGTTAGGACAATAACTTTATTAAACGGATTTTTTATATAGTTTGGTATTACTTCTTTCTTCAATAGATTTGATTTAAAACTCTTTTCCTGTCCGTGTAATATGTTGATATTTTCTAATCTGGAGTTTACTGCAATATCAAAAGCTTAAAGTTTTCGCAGTCTCTAAAAATAACTTTTAAGCTAAGTTGAAATACGACCCAGAAACTGTTGTTCAACGTTTATCTTAGCTCAATAATTCCTCCACATAACCATTTAGTTGAGTTTGGATTGTTAGTCTTAAATTTTTTATAATTCTTCCTTCCTGATATTTAGAAGTGGGCGTAGCGAGAAATGACGTCAAAATCAGGATTGGTTATAGGCAATGTATCACCGCACTTTCCCTATTTTCTACACAGTAGTCGCCGCATTATTCTTGTAGACTTGAGTGTACTACATCCGCTATAGTGCTAGAATCTGTAGTTTCTAGTACTCCGATGCGTTCAAGAGTCCACGCATTGAACAATATTCCTTCAATGCACCCACTAAAACATTTGCTACCTTCCAACAAGAAGCATTGGTGGTGTCATTCACGCTAATCCAAACATATTTGTTATTCAGGAATTCGGAAGAATTTTTTGGTTTAATACTGTCATATACCTACGATAAATATTTAATTGCTGAACATTGCTATGCTGCCCTCTAAAGTAATTTAGGAAAAATTTCCTAAGTTTCGTACATGGTATATTACACCCAACCATCATTTCCACTAAATCTAAGTTTAAATTTGGTTGCCTTTCACTATGAGTAGTATCACCACTCACACATCTTTTATAACCATCTGTGAAAATGTGTCACATAATGTTTGCTTTGACGTTGAACAAAAGCACTTTTTTACCGCTTGTCAAATTGCAACTCTAGGAAATCAGTTTGTTTTATCTTCTGAACAGGCGCGTGCTAGCCCACCGGGATACCGGGAGTTTCTCGCTGGGTCCTCACAAAAGGAGCCCCAGAGCCGGATTTATGATAGGGAAAAATTTCCTTCTTCGATTTTCTCCCTCCTGCTCATCAATTTTCAAAGCCTTCCAGCACGCACCTGCCTGGGGCCCTTTCTGAGTTATTTTCCCAAAATGAGCCCAACATCGTCCCAGTACGCGCTTGGCTCTGAAAATATTGAACGAGATATTGAAACAACTCATACTCTTCGCGTACTATCTTTCTCTTCTGTTTGAGATGGAAAATTATACAAAGTTGGCAGTTTACGTGATCGTCTAATTTTTAACAGTAAGACCCTAATTTACGTTACGACAATAATTTTATTAAACGGATTCTTTTATATAGTTTTGTATTACTTCTTTCTTCAATAGATTTGATTTAAAACTCTTTTCCTGCCCGTGTAATATATTGATATTTTCTAATGTGGAAAAACGCGACTTGATTCTAATGTGTGGTTTGAAGAAGTTGAATCGGTTTTATTAACTCTCAAGAAGCTTTCGTGTTCGTCACATCTAACTTTTAATGTACGACTGTTTGCCCTACATATAAGGCACCATAGTCTGGACACTTCAACTTATAAACACCACATTTTTGCAAGTATTAGGTGCATCTTTAACATTATACAGAAAGTGTGAGAGTTTTGACTGAGATCTGAAAACAACTTTTAGATTATGATTAAAAAAAAATAGTGAACATTTTATCTCATTTATCTCTCATTCAAAACTCTCACACTTTTTGTGTAACGCTAAAGATCATCCTCCTGAAGATTGTCCATTTCGAGAAACTGTGCAAAAAATGCGGACACCTTGCGTTGCCTATAATTCAAATGGAAACCAACAGACAAACCTGTGACCGCTAAATCAATCACCGAAACTAAATAACGACCCAGGAGGTGGTTATTTGTGTGTAGAAAGACAATGTCCTCAAGGAATATTTGTAATTTCCAG
Organism: Rutpela maculata; assembly: GCA_936432065.2. NCBI lineage: Eukaryota > Metazoa > Arthropoda > Insecta > Coleoptera > Cerambycidae > Rutpela > Rutpela maculata. The sequence goes on from OW386290.2 coordinate 111,815,491, forward strand.
CAGGTCTAATCAGCATAAAATAAAATCGTAATTACCGTCATTACAACTAAATTATTTGTGGATAGACAGATATGAACACTCATAAAGATGCATGGTCTCGAAGCTGTTCTGGGAATGACCAAACTACTCGGGTTTCATGCGTTGTTATACGTATCTTCGCCGCCAATTGGTGGATAAAATTTGAAATTAAGGAGTAAGCGAAAAAGCTAACATATAGCCGTCCACGAATTCTCTCCCAGTTCCCAAGGTGTTCATCACCTATTGACAATAGATTTAAAACTCTAGTTACGTTACGATAAATACAGTTCTCTATCGCTTGCGTTTTCAGTTATGTATATTTTTGTTACAAATTTTTGTCGTGGTCTCTTGTGTGTGAAACTCAAAACCTAGAACGGAGGTTTAACCATATTCATAAACAGTATAAAATATTATTCCCCAAATAACGAACTTAATATTTTTGTACTTATGAAAACAAGAGAACTTAAGCTAAAACACTAATGAAATATTATTCATCTACTTTTAGTCCAGAAATACGTAAATTTTGATTTTTAAATTATGAAATTAATTATAAAAACGCGACCTAGGTAGATAAATAGAGCCTAATTAAAGACAGTGGCGGTTAAATTCCGAGAAATCTTGATATTTTTCGGAAGTTAACCCCCACTGTCTTTAATTACGGTCTGTTTATCTACATATTATTCACATGGATATTGTACAAATGCTACATATTTATAATGTATTCATTTCCAACATGCAGTGGTCATGAACATAATAGCCACACAAGACAGCAAACTGACATAGTTTGTTGCAGAAATTATTTCTAGATGGCGCCACATACAAACCACTGACAATAGTCAGTCACTATTTATCTTATACTCTAATGAATTTATAGAAAATAAATAATATAAATTGCAATGTTCAAATACGTTCAGGAAACGTTGATTAATTTGGATGGATCTTATAACGACCATCAGGTTAAAGCTCATTATTCCGTAGCTGGGCTGAGATAGCATAACGATAAAGACCAATGCAGTTTAACCTATTTGTTTTTTCGTGAGAGGGGAAATCATCATGGACACCCGTCGCTTAGAGTCTATCGCGAACGGGTAGTGCTGGACTCCAACCAGCTCTTCAGTGTTTCCTGTTGGCCTGGGACTGCTTTCGCTTTTCTTCGGACCCACAGGTCATTTAAGATTGTTGGTGTTGATTGGCGTTTCTCCATGGGTTCTCTTTCCCCCTCTTCCTTCTTTTTGATAATGCGGGTTATTGCCTCCTCCCCACTTCTCCAGTTCTCTTCCGCTTCTAGCATCCTCCATACCATATCTTCTGGAGACAATAACGACGCCCCACCGTCGCGTCTCCCTTCTCTCCATCTGTTGCATGCGAACACGGTGTGCTCCTCGTCATCGATCTCTCCATAGTATGCACATTCTCTGCTGTCAGTCTTGCCAATATCATATAAGTACTCCATGCAGCACCCATGTCCGCTCAGTGCTTGGGTGAGGTAATAGCCTACCTCACCATGCCTCCGTTCCATCCACGTTCTGATGTTCGGGATGAGGCGTCTCGTCCACCTTCCCTTGTCTACAGTGTCCCACCGCCTCTGCCATATTTCAAACAGCCTGTCCCTGGCTTCTGCCCTCCCGGCTTCTTCAAAGATTTCCAGCCGTTCTTTGGCCATTAGATCCAAAGGGGGGATCTCCGCCACTACCAACGTCGCCTCGTACGAAATCGTTTTATATGCACTGCATACCTTTAGTGCGGCACATCGCTGGATCCTAGCCATCCTCCCTCTCGTCCTATCCACCTTCATCGCACTTTCCCAGATCGGAGCTGCATACAAGAGGATAAAGTGCACGACACTGCACAGTAGTCTCCTCTTGCTCGCTCTCGGTCCGTGTGTATTGGCCATAAGCCTCCCAATGGATGTGGCTGCTTTTCCCGCCTTCTCGGCCGTCCTTGTGGCATGGACACCGAAGATCAGCTTGCAGTCCAGCCAAATCCCTAGGTAATTCAGGTGGTTCCCCGAGGATATCTCCACCTGGCCCAGCCTAACTTTCATGGCTGAAAGATTTCTTTTCCTCGTGATAACCAGAAGCTCCGTTTTACCGGCAGCTAGCTCGAGCTGCATTCTTTCTAGCCACCTCTCAATATTTCTGATGGCCTCGTTGGCTGCTTCCATTATTTGGACAGTCCACCTTCCAGTCACCGTTATGGCCAACTCGTCGGCATACCCGATGACCTTTACACCCTCCTCTCAATAATCGAAAGGTATCGTCAAACATAACATTCCACAAGGTCGGACCGAGCACCGACCCTTGTGGAACCCCACACGTGATGCTTTTCCAGGTTATCTCTCCCTCTGATTCGAATCCTATCATCTTGTCTTGGAAGTAGCTCATCATCACCTTGACGAGGTACGGAGCTACCCCCAAGCTCTACATCTTCCTGACAATCATCTCCTATCCCGCTGTGTTAAACGCGTTTTTGACATCAAGGGTAATGACAGCACATATCTGTTTCGTGGTTAGGGCTTCCTCTGCCGCCTCCTTTAGTAGTCTAATGGCTCCTACCGTTGATAATCCTTTCGAAAAATCGAACTGGCATTCAGATAAGCCACCCTTCTCGGCTATCTCCTTCTCTAATCTCCCCAGTATCAGATACTCGAGGAGCTTGCCCATCGCCTCAAGTAAACATAGCGGTCGGTGGAATGATGGGTCCTCCGGCGGCTTTCCAAATCAGGACGACTCTGGCCTTCCTCCATCTGCTCGGAAAATCCCCACTCTCTAGGGCATGATTCATTACTCTTAAGATGTCTCCCGGGGTATTCTTCCGCAACTAGTTTGACTATTTCAGGAGGAATCTCGTCTAAACCTGAAGCCTTCCCACTTTTAAGTCTGGCACATACTGCCTCTAGCTCCTCCTCCGTAACTGGGGGGACCACATCCACTTCTACCGCCCGCCATCTGACTACATCCCTTTCTGGAAATAAGGCAGCCACGACTTCCGCCACTTTCTCTGCCGGCAGGGCAGGGGGGATTTCTGATCTGTCGATTCGCTATCTTGTAGCCATCTCCCCAGACATCTCCATCCACAGTGTCGCATAATTCCCTCCACCTCTCTCTCTTTGATCTTTTAATTGCCTCTCTAAGGTTTTTCCTGACGTTCCGGTACTCCTGGAGAGATGGGTTCTCCCAAAATCCTGCTCTCCTATTCTGCCTTATACCCTGCCAACGAATCGCGATATATTTCGTTCTGAAGGCTGGGATCTCGTCCGTCCACCAATAGACCTCCCTCCTGGTCTTTCTGCTTCCCTTCCTGGGCATTGACTCGTTGCAAGCTCTAGTAACCGCATCGGTGAGGGCCTCCTCCGTTTCAACCATGCCTCCTCGGAAGGAGCCAGCCAGACTTCTTTTGAAGGTATCAGCCTACCAAGCTTCCACCCTCTGCCTTTTACCACCTGGGTGGCGCGATTCTGTCCAATCTCATATGTAATATAGCGGTCTTCGCTTAATGACTTCTCCTTTGTTAGGACTCTCCATCCGCTGTTGTTTCTGGTTGCTCCTTCCGAGCCTAGAGTAAGGTCCGGGATGAAGCCGGTGGTCCCTCTTACGAACGTATAAGCTGCTTTCTCGTTCAGTATTTGCATTCCCCATTTTGGGGCGCTGCCATTGAGGTCGCCGTCTACTATCACCTCTCTTCCTCTGTTCCTACTCGCTCTAACGGCCCTTCCGAGCTCCTCCAGGGAATTTTCCAGTTCCGCTATACCAGCATTGGGTGAAAAGTAACAGCTGAAGATAACCACCTCCTTCAACTACACCCAGACGTTTTCTTCGTCCAGTTCCATATATGCTAAGCCTAGGGTTTAGAAACCCCACCACGGCATCTATATTTTCTTTGGCGAACCAGTCAGGCCTGTTTCTCATCATTTTCTTATTAGGTTCACAGTGCAGCTTAACATAGTAATTGTCCATTCATCTACATCGTATATAGCGGCTCATCCAGTAACCCATCGCGTGCATTGGAAAATAGAGACCTCGTAGAGTCCTTAAAATTCACATGTCTCTTTGCACCAAATTGGTTTATTTGTTTCTCAAATGTACATTTATTTCAATTAATCAAAAGTAGCTTACATATGGTCCGATAAACGTCACTATATGACGTCAATTTGATGTCACAAAATGATGTCGCGAGGCTGAATGATGTCGCGAGGCTGACGTCATTTTTACGTCATTGTTATGTCTTTACAGAGGTCTCAAGTGACCAAAAATTACATCAGTCTGCTGACCTGGCAGTCATGCTGTCCTCCTATATCTATTTGCATTGCTATTGGACGCTTGACAAACACACAGGCAACAATTTTTATCAGGTGCGCATTATGTTGAATGTTTATCCCCATAAAAAGTTTATAAACCAATAAGTAAATAACTATCTACTCGCCGACCGGAAGTAATTGTTTCTTATAGCTTCATTTCGTACAATATCTGATAAAAATCTTTAATTTTTTATTAGGATTTTTATTAAAAAAGAAAAAAAAATATTGCATAGAACATAAGAATATTTTAACATTTCATAATTTTTATATATATTTGGAAATGGTTTCACACATGTTTTCATTATAATATTATTATTTGTACGTAAGTCTCTCGAATTTCTCGCTGCCTCCAGATTTCCGCTCATGTTCCACCTATTGTATGATCACTCGGTGCCTCGTTAACACAAAAAAAATAATAAATAAACATAATATGCATATTTAATTAAAGCGTGTCCACCTCTTTTCATTACGAACATTTTTAAAAACCTTAATGCCTATCTAATTACGTCTCATATTCCCCACATGAATCAAAATAATTGGAGATATAAATCATTTATTGATCACTGAGCACTGTGCATTCTTGACAGCAAACTTTTTTCAGAACAACTTCCAGATATTATCGAGAAAAATTAACTTGTTAAACACATCGATAATTTTATCTCAACAACTAATTAAGATCATGAATCTTAAGATAGTGTTACTAGATATCATATCTCATCTCGGGCAAGAGCTTCTCAAAGGAACGGTAAGTACAAAAAGGCTTTGTTGCAATACAAATTCTTATCAGAATTCTTAGATCTAGTGAATTTCAAAGGCACTACCCGTTATCGTACATCTCAAATTCTATATCTGTGCAACATCTGCTGATGTAGATTTTAATCGAGAGATCTATTTTAAAATAAAAATCTTATCAGCCATCTCATCTGAGATTTTATAAAGGACCGAGCGTAAGGGACATTATTGTGAGCTAAGAAAAATGTAAAGCCACTGCAGCTAACCAAACATTGGCCTGTCTTTCAAAAGCATTCAATAGACTTTGGCTCGGGCTAGCCTTTGTTAGAACTTCAAGATACAATCTCTTACAATTTAGACTATTTTATTTAGGGTTTGTATTGGTAACCATCAAGTCGTGAAGAAATTATTTCTTTATAATAATATAATATAACACATTTTTACTTTGGGTATATGTGTAAAATGCCTTTAAGGATATTTTTCTTTTTATTATTATAGGAAATATAAAGAAGTGCAAAAGGTTCCAGTTTTATATGGTTGGACGGTTAGAATTTAAAGATTTATAGGGTTTTTACAATTGCTTAGTAAATGTTCGCATTATACATTTGGATTTGCAAATTTACGGGTTTATGATTTTTGTGAAATGATTTCTAGACTTAGCATAGTTACACTCTCGATTTAAAACTTATTTGAGGGTGTAAATTCTTAATTGTGGCCCACAGTGGTCAATGGTAGCCGGAACTTTAACAATAACATTTACTTCTACGTTTGCAATTGAATCGTTTTGTGTTTTATTAGCAAAAGCTATTGGGTGGAAGTTTTTCTCAAAGATTGTTTGGGGGATTTCTTTTTTTTTTTGAAAATGAAATCTGTATGTTATAAGAACAGTACAGTTAAGTTTTGTCTAATTTTGGAGGTGGTGAGCGTGTTTTGGAAATGCGTTTTAATTTTGATATTGAATTTTTAATATCTCGGGTTTTTATCATCCACAAAATTTCTAATTTTACATAAACCGAATATACTAAAAAAAAATAATTAATCTCTTTTAATGAAACTTGGTGAAATTACTTTTTCCCTAAGGAACGAAATTTCTTAAAAACTCTTGCTTTATAAAAAACTGCCGTTTGGTCACACAAAAACTTTTTTTTCCTTAAATTGAAGTTTTCTAAACGCGCTTTACAACAGTGATAAAAATAAATTTTATGTATTATTTTAAAATAAAAAAAAACCTTGTATGTCCAAGCTCGGATTTCCGCATGGGAATTCTCACTTTAATCAGTGAGTTATTAGTCTAGTCAACGAATGAGTTGTAGAGGACATGGAGGGGGGGAGAGAATTTTCCTGTACAGGAATGTGTTGGGGATAGTTAGGAGGTAAACATACTAAAATTTCCGCCCTGCCGCTTTAGGGGGGAAGGGGTGGAAAGTTTCCTTTTTCGACACTTTGCTTATAACTCGGAAACGATGCGTCGCGCGTCGCACAGTGGCACGAATCGTGATTTTTTCGTAACAAATTATCTAGAGCATTTGTTTAGCAACCGATTGGGATAATTTTTTTTTAAATACACGTCATTCAATTTACAAAAAACGTAAGAGAGACAATTTCGGCATAAACTTTAACAAAAATATTTCATTTTTCATAATTTTTTAGCATTTTATAGCCGCCATTGATTCCGCCATCTTGTAGGTTGGCTTATGACAATTTGGATATCAGATTCGTCATCAGCGACCTCAAAAACCCCCGAGATTTATGTAAATTGGATAAGAAAAAATAGTTTTTATTTGCAAGTTTTATTAAGATTTAAATAAAAGGTGGCCAGTTTGGCTCAGCTCAATAATTTTGGTTAGCACAAATCGGCTCCCTTACGTTTTTTGGAAATTGAATGACGAGTATTCTAAAAAATAAAATTATCCCAATCGGTTGCGAAACAAGTGCTCTAAATAATTTTAAACGAAAAAATCACGATTCGTGCCACTGTGCGTCGGCGTACGGGAAAAATTTTTCTATGCAAAATTTAATTATATTAAATTTCCTACAAGAATGTCTAATTTATTTTCTTCCTGTGTGTTTCAGTTTCCGAGATATTCGCCAGCGAAAATCGATAATTAATAAATAAATAAATTATGTATCTGAAATGTTTCTATCAAGATGGTTAACTGTGGTCTGCTAATAAATCACAGTCACAAAACAATCTTTAGTTTACAACACTCGACGAATTTACTAACGTAATATTTTGTCGAATTCTATACATTTCCTTAAATATGCAGTGTGACACTTCAAATGAAGACACCCTTATAAGTTTTTTATTTTGTTTCCGATTTGAATCAAATTTTACTCAAGTATAGAACAAATTATAGAATCTATTTATGACCAGAAAAACATTCGCCTGCTACAAATGCAAGCAGACTGTCGTAAACCATTTTGATAGAAACATTTCAGATACATTATTAATTTATTTATTAATTATTGAAGAAAGTTAATATAGACATTCTTGTATGAAATTTAATATACTTAATTTAATTTTGCATAAAAAAAGGAACCTTTATCCCCCTCGACTCGGCAGAGCTAGGGGCGGGGACTTTTAGTATGTTCTAAATACCTTCAACACATTCCTGAAAAGGAAAATCCTCCCCCCCTCAATGTTCTCTACAATCCCCTTTTGGGCATTCATTGATTGGACTATATTGCCGTGAAATATATGCGGATTCGATGAATCAGTCCTGTCGAGAGGGGGGGAGTGTGTGAGCGTGATTCCCCCAGGCCCGGGGCTCGTTCTGAGGGGCCCGGGCTTGTTTTGGGGGCGTGGTTTTCGCTCATCAAACAATTTTTTTGACTAAAAAAAGTTTTTTTGGATTTCTCCCACTGCTCATCAATTTTCAAAAAAATATTCGACCCCCAGGCCAGTATTATCTCTCCAAGACTCTGCGATGAATTATGGCAGATAAATCAAAATACGAAATTTTTAAAAGATCAGATTTTCCTTAATACATGAGTGGCAAGGCCGTACGATATCGATATCAAAAGAGTAAGAATGGTATTTTAACCTCATCGTAAACTGCATACTCCAGATCGAAAACTAGATCCAGCGGGAACGTACGAAAAGTTACATTTTCTGACGTTTCGCGAAACGCATTTGACTTCCACTGAGCACTTTGGATGAGTAAATAGAATGCCTGGATATTATCTCCAGAATCTCTTAGAATCTCCAGGCCTGGGTAACGGGAGTGGGGAAAATATTTTTGTCGAGCGCGCGTATACTACGTAATTGTAGGTATATTAACGATTAAAATTTATTTTATGTATTCACTAAAGTTCTCACATTAGAGAATAACCAGTAACAATTTCGGCTCAAAATACACATATTATGTACAGAAATAAAGGCATGAAACGTAAAATATACGATATCTCAGCTTCTAATTAATATAGAAGGGTCTAATTTTCTTTTCATTGTTAGTTTTTGAAGAACTTTTAAAATATGAGAAAAGTATTTGGCTGGATATATTTTTTCGATACAAAAAATGCATTATAAAAAAATGTAAAGTTTAAGAAACTTTTCGAAAATCTAGTTTTTTAGGGAAAATAATAAATATTTTTATTTGTAATTTTCCATAACGGGTTACATCTACAAGATCTATAATTTCACTAAGTTTCTTTTTTATTTTTTTGCAAAAAAAAAACAAAACTGCTAATAGGATTTACACCTATGTAGTCCTGTTCATCATTTATTTGCAAATATTCTGATTCTTAGGTTTGGCCTGATCCGATGAACAAAACCCGAGATATTAAAAAAGAACGAGTCAAAAACACGTTTTCCAACATTCAACTCAATTTACAAAAAACGCTCACCTCCAAAATTAGACAAAACTTCACTGTACTTTCCTGATAATATACAGATTGCATTTCCAAAAAAAAATCTACCCCCTCCCCAAATAATCGTTGAAATCATATTTTTAATCCTTAGTTTTACTCGACTATTAATTGTTCTGAAACAAATTATATATTATGGTATTACATGTAGAGTATGAAAAATTAAAATTCGTATAGTACTCATGAAAATAAGAAAAGAGCTCCTATAAACATGGCCCTTACCCCCTAAAATGGTAAGGGTATCGGGGGGTGGGGGTGGAAACAAAAAAGTGTCTCTTTAAACATTATTTTTTACAAAATATGTAAATAGTACTGTTTTGTAGGTAATAAGATTACGTTTAATTTGTATTTTTTTATTGCACCACAGTAACGATTACCTGATACAGTTGCTTGATCAATTTTCATCATGGAGAAGCAAAAATAAAACCAAACTAAAGATAATTATTAGCTACATTGATTCCCAATTTTATGGACATATTTTTTTTTGCTTTAACTTAAAATATCGACGTCTCATGACATTCTGAAAATTTAATTTTCTGTTTCGGTGGCAAATAATTTCGAGGTAATAACCTAAAATTGCAAATTTTCAGTTGACCACAACTATTCGTTTTAAGAATATCATTCCTTTACTTCTTATTCTGGCATACACTGTATAAATTAACACCACTTTACATTGTAATAAAGACATCTGTATTAGAGTATTACCATAATAGTACCAGTACCTCTGAAATACATAAATCTAAGAAGTAACTTATCCAGTGTGGTTAGACTTTAAGTAAACAGTGGCGCCTATTCTATTTTATTTTGTTTGTTTTATAAACATCGTTGTATTCTATTTATTTATTTTTATAGAGATTTGAAAAGAGATCAGGCGTACTCTGTAAACTAAAATCAACAAGGCTTGAATTTCAACACATTTTGGGAAGTCGTGTTAGTGTAAGCGAGTCAATTAGGATTCGCAAGAATTGTTTGTATTTTTAATAGTAAAATATGTATACACTATATTATAATGATAGGCCAATCATATAAGATAATTTTTAACATTTAAACCAATTTATATTTGGTGCACAAACCGAGGCACAAACATAAAATAAATTTAATATACAGTATGAGGTAATAATGCGTCGAACTTCGATATCTCGAGTTCTACGACAGCTAGAAATAAAAAAAAATACTAGTAAACCAGATAAAAAAGTCTATACTCGGAAATTATTTTCGAATATACAGGACGAGCCAAGATGAAATTACAGGATTTTAAATGTATATCAATACATTTTTTAAAGCCTCTTTCCAGACTGTATTCATTCCTATATTTTATTATTGACTATCTCCCAACCACTTGGCCGTAATGATTTTTTTTGTTGAAAATTATTTCAATCTGCAGATGCATATTGAAAAAATCACCAAAATCACAATTGTGGGTTTTAAGAATGCTAGTTACGAGACCTCTAATTAATGTTTTTGAATCATTTTTACTTCCTAAAAACATACAGGGTGACCAAAAATTATTTTTTAATTATGAATTTTTTAAATTAAATTTCCTCATTTTTTTGAAATGGAACACCCTGTATATATATATATATCTGTATATTCGATGATGTGATGTAGAAATGAAAAACGAACATTTTTGTAAGTACTTCCCTATGGCTAATTGCAACTATTTTTGTTTTATTGAGCAATAAGCACAAAATTCAAGAACAAACTTAAAAACCGCTGCCCAAGGAATCACTACTTCCACATCCAAGTCTCTTACAACAAAATACTATATTTGCACTCCACTATGTGGAAATAATTGTTTATGGAACTCTAATGGTATAATATTTGAAATCATGTACCCCAATACCCCATAAAATTACCCCCAAAACCCCATAAAATTATATGCCACATCTGTAATATAGGTGGGGGTGAATGAAGTGAAAAAAATTCTTGATGACTTTGACTCTTGTACACACACTAAATCACACTATTTTTTCACCACCCTTAATAATAGGGTGGGGGCGGTAACAGGGATGGCTAATGCCATTTTTTTTGAGGCCTTAGCTCCTCTTATATTTACTAAATACCAATTTCATGGACTCTTACTTGCTTGATTTACCCATTTACCCCCATTTACCTCAATTTACCCTTCAACTCTGCAACGGAATAAGATGAAAATATAATCTAGTTCCAGATCTCGTTAAAATACATACGTGTGCCATATTTTAAGTGTAATCGTGAGCACCAAAACGATACAAGACTAACATACACACCGACGCAACAGACAAATTTATTTTGCTCAGACTTAAAATATTGACGTTTCTTGATATTATAAGCCAATTTAAACAATGAAAATTTCCAAAATTTTTTTTTGCGTCAATATACTTCAACTGCATGTCGAACTAATACGCAGAAAATGGCAAGACAAAGATATAAAAAATCGTTGTGTGCCGTAAACTACACGATAGAAGTAAAACCTCTACTACAAGCATTTTCTTCGAGGAAACCTACTACGCATCCATACTACTCAAGGTAACCCACTGTGCATCCAATTTACTCGAGTAAAGCCACTGCGCATTCATACTTCTTGAAGTAACCCACTCGCATCCATTTTACTCGAGGAAACCCACTGCGCATCCATATCACTTGAGGTAACCTACTGCGCATTTATGGCACTCGAGAAAAGCCATTGCGCATCCATACTCGTGATAACCTACTGCGCATCCATTGTACCCGAGGAAAGCCACTGCGCATCCATACTACTTAAAGTAACTCCATACTACTTGAGGTAACCTACTATAATACTCGAAAAAAGTCACTGAGTATCCAAATATTCGAGGAAAGCCACTGCGCATCCATAATACTCGGGGAAACCTACTGCGCATCCATAGTAGTCGAGGAAAGCCACTGCGCATCCATACTACTCAAGGTAACTTTAACAACATAATATTTGAAATCGTCTACGTCTACCCCAAAAACATATAAATGCTACATCGGTAGTGGGGGTGGTGGTGGTGGTAGAGGGTTGGTAGTGGGGGTGGATGAAGTTAAAAAATATTTTGAAGCTTTTGGTTCTTGTACACACACTAAATCACAATTTTTTTTCATCCCATTTAATAAGGAAATGGGGGTGGCAATGGGGGTGGCTAATGCCAAAAATTTTTTTTAGACCTTAGCTTCTCTTTTGTATACTAAATACCCATTTTATGGACTCTTACTTGCTTGATTTACCCATTTACCCGAAATTTACCCCAATTTACCCACCAACCCTTCGACGGAACAAGATGAAAATATAATCTAGTTCTAGATCTCGTTAAAGTACATATGTGTACCAAATTTCAAGTCAATATCTTAAACGGTTTCAGAGTAAACGTGCGCACAAAAAAAGTTACAGACAGACCGACAGACAGAATTTTTTTTTCGCTCAAACTTAAAATCTCGACGTTTCATGACATTTTAAGCCTATTTGAACAATAAAAATTTAAAAAAAAATTTTTGTCGTTACTATACTTCCACTGGATGTGGAAGTAAAAATAGAGGTTTCTTCAAATAATTCATTAGAAAAAATTATAATAAATTCTCCACACGTTGCCCATTTTAATTGACACATATAGCACATAATTGCTTTTGAAATGAGGTTTCTACTGTTCCTAAAATTGCCGGTATGATAGAACTAAAAGCAGTTATTATCCTTTCCTTCATATTTTGTACTGTTGTTGGCGTGTCTTTATAAACAATTTCCTTCACATATCCCCATAAAAAGAAATCCATTTTTGTAAGATTTAGGGATCTAGCAGGCCATTTGATGGGTTCATTTCTTCCAATCTATTAAAGTAGGTATTATTTAAGTGGTCTCTAACTGCATTTAAATAATGTGGTGGAGCACCATCTTGCTGAAACCACATCCTATTTTGAATCCTTTCAGGAAGATTCACCAATAATTGTAGCAGATAGTTTTCCAGAAAATGAAGATAAATAGCTCCAGTCAATGTACCATCAAAGAAATGTGGCCCTATTACATGTTCTTCGATAATTCCTCCAAAAATGTTTATAGACCATGTGTGCTGGTTATCAACTTGCCTAAAAAACTGAGGATTTTCCGAAGCATAATAATGGAAATTGTGCCTATTAACAAATCCATTTTTATGAAAAGTTGCCTCATCAGTGAATAAAACATCATGAAAGAAGGTGACATCTTGCATTTTATCTCTGGCCCAATTACTTGAAAATCTGAATATGATATGCATGAAACTTATTTGTTCTTAATATTCTATTCCTACTAATGAACTCACTTCTCTCTGACTAATATGGACATTCTCAACCGTTGCCAGCACCACAGAAAACTCATTTTCTTTTATTTTATTCTGTCACTTTTTTTATATTCGACATTTTCAGTTTGTTCCCACAAATATATCGAGATGGTTTTGGAAGCTGGTAACATCAGGAATTCTTCTCTCAGGATACCTTTTCTTGTAAATTCTATTGGCAAGCAAACAATTTCTGTCCGACTCGCCCAAAACAAAAGTCATGTCTACAAGTTCCGCTTTATTAAAATTCATTTTGTAAAACTCGAAATATCTTAAATTTAATACAAATGATAACTGACGACAGGTACGTGCGATAACTGTTCATTTGTACCAGACAATTTATACCAAACTGAGATTTTATTGCTTATCGAACAAAGAAAACCGCAAAAAAATTTACAAGAAAACTATTACACTAAAGGACTAGTGAAATATGTACCCAGTTCACTGGATTGGAAGAAATGGTCCACTAAATGGCCTCATTTCAAAATTGCATAAAGACATGTGTTAAATTATTTTTACTTTTCAAATTTTGCACTACTTAATATTTTTAATGTCGCTAGAACAAAATTATAAAATTTTTGCATGAAAAATATGAGAGAAGAGATATGATCCTTTTTTTCAAAGGTCAAGCAAATAGACTCAATGTTTCGCTTTTCGGACCGAGAAAATAGAATTATTTAATCGATTAATATTGATTTCGAATACTGAAGCTGAAAAGACAATATTTGAACTATGATATACAGTTACTATCAACTGATGTGCTCAAAATAGGCCTTTGAATTGATTTGAATTGAATTGAGTCTGGATCTGGATCTGGATTATTTGGCGGAAGATGAGCTTGCGTTCACGTGCACTCAGGCCTCATAGAAGGGCTCATTGTGCTGCCCGGCAGCACAATGGGCGGCATGTCCATTGTGCCTCATTCCTCAAACCAACCAACACTTGTGATGTATTTGAGGAGAACACCAGGTGAGATGCCACCTATGCTGGCCATACTGGGCCAGAAGTCACCCAGTATGGATCCTCTTTTCATTGAGAGAGCAGGGCACTGACAGAGCACATGCTCGGCATTCTCGTTATCCTCTACACTTGGGGTTGTCTATGACTCCCAATGTATGAAGGTGTTTGTTTAGTCTGCAGTGTCCTGTTAGTAATCCTACATAAATGCGCAGATTCTTCCTGGACATCTGGAGAGAGTGTTTACCTAGCTTACGACTGGGTGTGGCTAAAGTCATTCTGCTAGGTCTGCAGCTGCTCAGACCACTCCAACAGTTCGCGTGGCATTTGAGTTCTTTAGTAGGAAACTGTGCAACGAAGCAGGACACTATTGTTTTATGCGAGCACATCTAGGGCCTTTCTAATTTCCAGAGCCAGCCCCGTTGTTTAGGACAAGCAGGGCTGCTCTGCTATCCGTTGATATGCGCACCGTTTTACCACTGACGTTTGTCTTCGTGATATCTATTACCACTAGTTCCGCCTGGAAAATAGTAGCATGTGTGCGGTATTATCGAGTGTAGATCTAGGTCTTCTGAGTAGACCTCAGCTCCTGATCCACAGTCCATTTTTGAACCATCGGTGTAGATTGATATGTCCGGCTCGTCATTACCGGACACATTCAAACTCACCTCAAAGTTATTGTTAAAGTTATATATAGGGGGGATACGGTCGGTCCCCATTCGCAGAATAGGAATTTGTTTTGTAGCCTCTTCTAGGATACGGGCATGTCTGGTAGCCGTGCCCTTAATACACCATTGGCCTACAGATTGCAATGTCAGAGCAGTCCTCAACGCCACCTCCTTTATGTACAGATTTAGAAGGTTGGATGCAGAGTATAGTCTCCATTGCAGCTGTAGGCGTCGTTTTCATCTCACCAGTAACGCAGAGACATACCAGTCTTTGGACATGCTCCAGTTGAGATGTTGCTGTTTTTTGCCTTCCTCTGGGCCACCAGACTATGGCTTCGTAACAAAGCTTGGGTCTTAACACAGCAGTGTACAGCCAGAGGGAGATTCTGGGTGAGAAACCCCAGGACCTACCGACCGCCCTGCGACATTGCCAGAAGGCTGCACATGCCTTAACTTCCATATGTCTCTTCCAATTCAGAGTGTGGTCAAGTATAACCCCCAGATACTTGACCTCACTCGCTAAGTAGAGTTGAGTGCCCGATAATTTGGGCATTTTCATATTTGGTAGTTTCCTTTTCTTGGTGAACAGTACTAGCTCGAATTAAGTCTATGACTTTTTATTACCAGCTGTCATTAAACTCGTGATCAAGAAAATGTAACAAATGTTATTCTAGAAATAACGAAAATAAAAAAGAGGTTTCCATTTGATTAACAACAATAATAATATTTTTTTAATTATGAACAGAAACGGAAGTATAATTTTTCAAATAAACCTCTGCAAATTTAATTCGTCAATATGATTAATTTATATTAAACAATATATAATTAATTTATTTCATCGACACGACATCTTCCACATGAACGACGGCAGCTTCCAGACCAATCCGTTTTTTCTGCTTCATCTCGAAAAAGCGACAACTAATTAGACATGAAGTGTTGCCTGCAAGGCTATGAAAAATAATTATTAATTAATATCTATCTACCTCAGAATCCCAATTTAATTTGTAGAAGGATGAAACTGAATGAATTATTACGAAATCTGGGCGTACATATCATTGAGAAAGAACAGTTTAGTTAACATATTTTAATGAACTGGAGATGGTCTATTCTGATATTATTTTACTAATTGTTCGATGTATAATTGATTGTAAATGTCTAGTGAAAAATAATCATTCTCCTTTTAGTTTTGAAGGAAGTGTTGGTTTAGTCGTTGGTCCATTTTTCAAAAGTGGCATTTATTGACATTTACTGATTGTTGACTGCAATCGCGATGACGCGACGGCGTCGTTTTTTGGCAAAACATCTCAGTTACTGCGCCATATAGCTGGGGTTTTGAAATATCCAAATTCTTCACCGAAGAATTTTTTTTGTCGCTGAATTAACATTAAAGAACTCGTAAATTTTACATTGTTATAACTTTTTTTTTTGGTGCTTTATCGCTTTTCATTATTGGTCATACCAATACCGTGAATCATAAACCACTTGAAAATATTGAGAATATTATGTATTTTTTTAAAAACAACAATGTTTACAATAATGTATTTTAAAAAAAGTAATATTAGTGCACTACACACGATCCAGCGGCAGGGAGCCAGCCTTGTCGGTACGCTTTGAAGATAATTGGAATTCCAGCGGACCAGTTCACTTTTTCGACTTAGTTCAAAGAATGCCGACAAGGCTGGCTCCCTGCCGTTGGATCGTGTGTAGACCCCCATGACTCTTGACTCACATAGAACGTATTAAAATGAAAACTATCTGTTGCCCGATACGGTTAAGGAATCTACACACGACCCAGCGGCAGGGAGCAGACCAACCGACCTTCTCGGTACACTTCGAAGATTGCCATGCGAACTCGTAAAAGTGAGCTGGTCTACTAGATTGAACTGGTCTGCTCGATCGTCGGTACGCTTTGAAGACCTGGAATTCCAGCAGACCAGTTCACTTTTATGAGAGTTGTTATGGCAATTTTCAAAGCGTACCGAGAAGGACGGTTGGCTGGTTGGCTGGATCGTCTTTAGGAATTGCGAGCCAGAGCACCGCACGAATGATTCATGTTACACGGCCTTTTTCTCACTTAATATACATTTTATGAAAAAACGCTCCAAATAAAACACTTTCTCATTCCATTAGCTACAGCTTACTCGATTACAGTATGCAGTTATTTTGAAAAATAAAAAGTTACCTTGATTCACACTTTATCGCTGTAAAGTATACAAAATTGGTAATTAATAATTAATACTTATTTATTTTTCAGTCACATCAAAATATATATTGTTTTTGCATACACCGTTGGAAAGCGAAAGGTTTGAGTATTGCAATACTAAAACATCAATTTTTTATGGCAACGAATAACAGATATAGAGGAGTGCGGGAACACTAAAAATGTGAAAATAGTGATTTTCGTAGAAATCATCAAAAAGTGCAATTTTTTCCAATTTCGCAATTCCAAAACAAATCGCGACCTTAAAATGTCTGTTTTTGGATGTTCGAGAGTTGCATAGCATGTGTCGAATTAGGGGGTCTCGCTCTCCGGTTATTAAACAAATAGTAAAGTTAGCGATGCTTGGAATATCCTTGGCAACCGTCAATAAAATAAATTTAGGACACGGCTTTTATTCAAAGGACAACTACTGTCGAGGTAAATTAAATCATAAAATTATTATAATAGTTCTAAACATTTTTGAAAATAATGATACTCAATCAGCAATTTTAGTAGTTTCTACTTAGTAGTTACCATTAGTGGAACTTTAAAGGTTCTTGCAACTAAGGATTGTTACGTTAGAGTTTTCATATTTTAGTGATCAGTTTACATTTAATTTCATTCAGTTCAATTTATTGTACACTGCGCGTCATATGAATGTGGTACACTTCGATTTTATCAATGCAAAGAAGACTAACTGGTCACATTTCACAATAATAAAATCTATCACAAATTAGTAGGTATTTCAAACAATAACTATGTCTAGACAGTTATGTAATATTCAGAAGCTTGAGAGAATATCGCAATCTACCAATTAATTTAGTTAATGGTTTTCAGTTCACAAGTGCTGTACCATATTTATATGCCGCGCAGTCTACACAATGTCTTATGACGTTATACCGATATTGTCCGTTCCCCATCGACACAATATTTATTAAATTTGGAGGTTTTAATCGGCAAATTAATTTAATATGCTCAGTGGATCTCTAACTGAACTATTGGTCAATCTGTGTTTTAAAGACAGTTGTAACTTTCGTGCAGTATTGACAGGGCCGGGCCCAAGGGGAGGGGGGAGCCCCCCCCCCAAAGTTCGGGCAGTTGGTTCCAAACGCGTTTGGCGTTCGCAAAATCTAACTAATCATCACATACAAATATATAATTTGAATTTTACACTAACTCCCACAATCGCGAAATTAACACAGTAATTATTATTAAGCGATTGGCAACCCTGTAAATATTTTATTTTATCAGTAGTGTGTTTTCCATTGAAGCTAAGGAAGCAAAGCTTCCCTTACACGACACGGAATCCCTATTTTTAATATTAATTTATTATACATAAATTCATTTACTAAAAATACTATAACTAGCAATGATTTTTAAATAGAATCTATATGTTTCTACTACTGATCTAATATAATATTATCAGATCTACATACCTATTAGTTTTGTTTGGTAGTGTTTTGATATTGTGATATTAGACAACAAAGTCTAACTTGCTATTTACGGAACTTTTTCCTATTTCCACCTATTGTAATAATTTTTTATTGTATTGACGACTTTGGTCAATCATTTCGACGTGTCCAACACCATGTTACTGTATGGTCTTTTGGAGAATAAAGTTCATTATTATTATTATTATTATTATTATTCTTTCTTTACTTTATTTAGGCTAATTTTTTTTATTTTTAATATGATCAATGACCTATTTTTGTTTAACAGTTCTTATTTTTTTATTTGATTAAACCAAGGATTTTTTAAATTTCTTTTAAGTAGTAAGTATTTAGGTTTAGGTACATGATGATCCAATGATGATTGAACAAGGCCATTTTTCAAATGATACAAATATTTATGTCGAAAACCGAAAAAGGCATTCAATGTATTTTTTTTCGCAGAAACCAAAAATGATCATAAATGAAAACAAATAAATTGAAAACAAAAATTTATGACACAAAAATACAGGGTTCGGGCTCGTATGGAAAACCTGAAGAGCGTGGAAAATTCAGGAAATTTTAAAAATCCTAAGAAAATCATGGAAATCTCAGTGAATTTGAAATATTTCGCAAAAATCATGGAATTTTGAGTCACAATATGAAAAACAATAAACTATGAACGAGTTCCTACTGTTATTCTACTCTTCGCAAATACGAAAACGAAGAGTATATGGTATTTGATCGGCACATTTCTAAAACCGTAAATATCGCCAGTAGACAAAAAATTTTCATATCATTGTGTTAGTGAACGAATTCTGAACGACTTTCAAAATGTTCGTCCGTCCGTCCGTCACGTTTCTTGTAAGCACGATAACTCGAGAAAGAAAAATCCGATAGTTCTGAAATTTGAACAGTAAGTTAGTGTTAGCTAGAGGAAGAACTATATTGTTTTTGAACAAAATCAATCAGTAAAAAAAATGTTAATGATTAAAATTTGAATTTTTTTAATTTTTTTTGTGTTTTTGTAATTGAATAGAAATCTGGTGAAATGATTAATATTTAAATATTTATACATTTTACAAATATACATTTCATAATGTAATATACACCCGTGGAAATGATTTTGGCTCGTCTCTTATAATGTAAAAATTTACGTTTTTTTACGTGTTAAGTGGTGGTGTAGTTCTTACGCTTTTGACTCCGAATCCAAGGGTCCCGGGTTCGAAACGCAAATATACCCCATTTGCGTTTCGAACCCGGGACCCTTGGATTCCGAGTATAGTTTTTTTTTATTTTTACTTTATTTTGCACTGAGTCTTTTACCAACTAAGTTAGTACTATAAAATTAAAAATGTCTAAAACTAACATTATTTACAAACAACTGCAAAGAGTACCCTATAGAATGTGTAATAATTATATAAAAAGTTCAGTGAACAGGCGAAGAGTACGTTTTTAGCTTGTTTTAAATTATTTTTAAATTGCAACCTTCTGACGATTGTATGAAATCGAATATGTTATAAAATCGAAAATTAAGATAAAAATCACCTTTAACATATTAATAATTATTATTATTTGTCATTGAAAAACATTTTTTTGTCATGGAAAGCCTGGAAAATTCAGGGATTTTTTTCAGCTATGTGAAGTCTGAACCCTGAAATAGCATATTTTATATTCGTTTTTTTTATTATAACTTTTGGATTCGGCGGAAAAAATACATCAAATGGTAATTTTGGTTTTTGTTATAAGCATTTCTATCGCCGGAAAAATGTCCTTGTTCCGTCTTTGGTTAGGGCACCCTTACATTGTACATAGTGAATTTGAATTCGATTTAAATTTTTTAGTTTTAGTAGCTTTTCCCATAAAAAGTTTTTATTTTATTGAAATTATGCAAATTATGAGTTGGCTTTTTTTTCATCTTCTCCCCCCCCCAAGTAGTAGGTTTCGGTACGGCCCTGGTATACAGTATCACTAATATCACTACAAACTGTTATAGTTTTCGATTACTCTTCTCCTTGTGTTGATGGGAACACTTTTGCACTTTGTTGCCAAAGATGTTGGTTTTGTTGTGGCGAAATAATCTTTCATGTGTGCATCATATTCTGAAGAATCACTATTTCTACAACTGTTTAACTGTTTCTTCAGTTTTCTATAAAACGTGGATGAGTGCCGATAAACTTTATTTCGCTTTTACTGAGCATTTCAAATGCCGCCATTTTATTCAATGCCAATAATTATATAAATTGTCCTAAAAGTTAATATTACTTTATAGTAGGTTTTCAAGGTATATTTAACTTTTTAGTCATTTCCAGTTAATGTGGAGCAGTAAAAATAACTTCAGAGCCCCTATATTCGTAGAAATAACCTCACTTTTACTCGAGATGTCACTAATAAGTTAGACAACTTTGAAGTTCCAGAAAATTTCCCAACAACGTTCCAGGGACTTAAAATTGCACACTTGAAGTTATCGTTACTTTGAAGTGGTCCTTTGGTAACGCTGTGCGGTCGGCATTACTACCAATTTTCACTTTGCAGTTGAGGATGCTTCAAGGTAATGCAGAGTAGTATCCGCGACGTTGCAGATTCTACTTACTTGAAAGTGTTACAACTATACAATGCCTGAATTCAGTAGAATCTATATAATTGTCAGTACAAATGCATACCACAAAGTGAATATTACTCTAAAGTCGCAAATTTAGTAACAGTTATGTCATTCCTACTATATTAAAGTTCCGATGCCTCAGATGCCAGTTCCCATCACTTTGAATGCTGCTTGGGTATAGCAAGTAAGGCTTGTCTGGATTTACTTTTTTCGTTGAGTTTTGTTTTCCCGTGCCAGCAACCAAAATTTTTAAGTGTTCGCGTGTGCGCAAAATCCATACTTTTTCAGTTTTAATTTTAGTTATTTTTAAGTACCCTCGTGTACTACGTTGCACAATATTGTTAAATTAAACTTTTCTCAATTAGGCAGGAGTTTTAACTCACCAAATAATTTTCGTCAAAACAATGGAATTAGAGTATACTTACAAGGGAGGTATGACGAAAAATCATTTTATTAAGCTTTTCAAACGAGACAGCTCAAATACTATATTTAAAAGGGTTTACAGTTGCGTAGAGTTGATTTAAGAACTATGTCCTAGGAAATGTTATGTTTTCTCTGTAATACCCTGTATAAAACCTCTTTTATTTATTTTTAACTGCATCGCACATACTTGTAAATTATAATGGAATTTCAGTTGCAACGTTCTACCGTAGTTAAAATGTCTAGACTAGGAACTGTCCGTTATCTCAAAATACTCGAGCCAAACTAATAAGCATAATACTAATCACTCTGCAAATCTAACCCCTATACAAGAATACCTAACTGATCTGCGATACAATTTCTGTACGATAAACGACCTGAATAATGAACACCCTTATCGATAATTAAATGAAATAAATCTGCAGTCAATTATACTTCTGTTTAGCCCAAAGCCAAACACTTAGCAGTTCTAGCATATCAATAAATCGGCCTGCTATAAAATTAAATCCTTAAAAATCCATTCTTGCATTTGCCAAAGCCATAAATAAACTACAAAAGGCCTTGGGCCCTAGTTTGTACACAATATATAACAGCATAATAAGTCTCCAACAATCGGTTAACCATTTAAAGACTTTTTCGACGTCCTTTGTTGCATCACGTGTTTCTAAGTACCTTAGACTGGGCTGGCGGGGCTTCATGAATTAAAAAAATTACACAGTCTAAGGGGGCAACACGTGCTAAGCGTTTAAAACTTTTGTGTCAAGTAAGCCATGAAACTCAACTGAGATATCGTTTTAGAGATTGTTTAAATTTGTACAAAAGATTTTTGAAATTACTTAGAGGACTTAGTTAAGTAAGCCATTGTTAAAGTAAATATTTTACCTCAGTAGTTTTTTCTTATTTTGCTGGAGAATAGGGAGATTTGTCTGTGAGGACGACAACAGATAACAAGGTGATTGAAGATGCTTGCCGGGAAACGGAGTAATACCTCTAATTCTTAGTTCCGTAGATCTATTGTCATTTATATTTTCAAATTTTGGAGAAAAAGTCGCCAACAGAAAAGTATTCATACCTAAAATAATTAAAACTAGTACAAGAAGATTTTATTGAAATGTCCAGTTACTTGAATATTGACTTAAGGTTATTGCTAATTTCGCTTATACTTTTGTACATCTCGCTGGGTGTGTGCTTTATTTTTGCTCGGCGAGCCAGCACACAGATTCGCTGATAAAAGTATGTTTAGTTGGTTAATTTTGCAAGAAATCGATGTTAATTATAGTTGCTACCTTAAAAAACGGTACCTACCATTTTTAGATTGATTTGAACTTGTATTAAGTTCTGGTCCTCGTCAGTTGGTCTATTTGTACGTATGCATGTACGGAAGTACCCTACAGGTCGCAATCCTTAACGTATTCAATTTTTTTAAATCGCTTCGTCTATTATCAGAATATGACCCTATTGAATTTCATAATGATATGTCGAGTAGCTTAATTATTATAAACAATTCTATTTAACACCATCATGAGTTTCCCAGAATTATTTTATGTTATGTATATATTATGCTCTAACTCAAAAACGGAACAATGAATTGGTCTCGTATTATTTCCACATCTAGTGGAAATATAGTAACGCAAAAAAATGTTTGTTCAAAAATTTTTATTGTTCAAATAAACTTAGAATGTCATGAAACGTCGAAATTTTAAATTCGGGCAAAAAAATTTCTCTCCGTCCGTCTGTTTGTCTGTCTGTCTGTCTGTCTGTCTGTCTGTCTGTCTGTCTGTCTGTCTCTAACTTTTTTTTCTGTGCACATATTACTCTGGAACCGTTTAAGATGTTGACTTGAAATTTGGTACAGTATTGTATTTTAATGAGATCTGAGACTAAACTATATTTTGAGTAAATTGGGGTAAAAGCTAATGTCTCAATTTTTTTTTGTATTAGCCACCCCCATTACCACCCCCACCCCATTATTAAACGGGGTGAAAAAATAAAATAGTGATTTAGAACAAGAAGAACCAACGGCCTCAATTTTTTTTCTTACTTCATCCATCCTATTTAGCCCGCCAAACTGTGTTTTTAAGTGTTATGAAATAAATCTTTGGGGTAATCTATTCTGACATTTTGTCTAGTTTATGTTTATTTTATTTTGTTAATAATACAACGTAGCAATTACAGGTACAGTCACAGTGCATACAATGTACAATAATGATAAAATAGGAGTAACAAGGTAAAAGAGGACGACATGACGTATTTCTTTCAATGACTGGACACCCGTGGGACACCCACATCTTTGCACTATTCATAAATAGAGAAATAACTGAGCGACGGACAAAGATATTAGCAAAATAAAGAAACCAAGTGTGTCAAACAAAATTAAAAATAATACAAACATGGTGGTATTCTACTTGAAATACAGGACAAGGTAATAAAATGATGGCAGATGTGATTTTTCTTGTTATTTTGTTCTTTTCTTTATGCTGGTGAAATTTGCAGGAAGTCTATTTTTTCTATGAATTAAGGAGCGCCTGGATATCGTTTCTATTTTGGTAAAACAATGAGTTAGCGATCAAATTTAAATTCATATTTTATGTGTGACCAATATCTAGCTAGACATTTTGACTATCCTGTCGATTTCTCCATAATATTTAGTCCTGAATGCATATAGGTAATAGCATCTCGGCAGCTGTGAACAATCCGATTGAGCTATAACCTTTATCAAAAAAATATACTCAATTCTTACTTACTTTACTTTACCGGTCTGAAGAAAATATCATTTTTGTTTATTATTTACTGGTCAAAAATAGCGGTGTGAATTACACGTATGTTTATAGATATGTTTATTAGATACAGGCCCCCCGTAAGGGGGGCTATTGGGTACTGAGTTTAGGGGCCCGGGCTTCCGAGAGGCCCGCCAGAGATCTTGACAAAACAAAATTTTTCACATTTCTTGCCCACACTCATCAGTTACACTGGCCGACAAAAAAAAAAGTTCTGTCTTTACAATCAAACATATCATTTCCTATGTATTTTGATGCGCTGAAACCAAATTTGGCAAAAAAAAAATGTTTCTACCGTGTCAATTTTTCTCTCCACCCTCATATAACCCCCATAAATTCTTATAGAGGATATTTTTTGAAAAAATTTTTTAAATTATTTTTTATGATTTTTGTGTGGATTTTTTGTGTCGTTGATCATGAATCTGAAGTCAAGAATAAATTTCAATTTAATGGCAGCTGTCAACAAGCTGTCAAATTTCACCAAAATGTAAAAAGTTGATATTAATTAAATATTCATGAGTATTTTAGGTCGCTAAATACAAATCCGAAGTCAGAAATGAATTATGACTTAATGACAGCTGTCAAAAAACTGTCAAATTTTACCAAAATATAAAAAAATTGATATTAAATGCACATTCTTATGTTTTTGATGTCGCTGGATACAAATCCTAAGTCAAAAATGAATTTTGAATTAATGACAGCGTTAGCAAACTGTCAAAATTTTGACAGTTTGTCAAAATTTCTAAAAAAGGTAAAGAGATGATGTTTAGTATATGCTGATATTAAGTCAAGCTTGACCTTAATATCAGCATATACTAAACATCATCTCTTTATCTTTTTTGGAAATTTTGACAGTTTGCTAACGCTGTCATTAATTCAAAATTCATTTTTGACTTAGGATTTGTATTCAGCGACCTCAAAAACTTAGGAATGTGCATTTAATATCAATTTTTTACATTTTAGTAAAATTTGGCAGTTTTCTGACAGCTGTCATTAAGTCATAATTCATTTCTGACTTCGGATTTGTATTTAGCGACCTAAAATACGTATAAGTCATAATTCATTTCTGACTTCGGATTTGTATTTAGCGACCTGAATACAAATCCTAAGTCAAAAATGAATTTTGAATTAATGACAATGTTAGCAAACCGTCAAAATTTCCAAAAAAAGATAAAGAGATGATGTTTAGTATATGCTGATATTAAGCCAAGCTTAACATAATTATGTTAAGCATTCTTAAGTTTTTGAGGTCGCTGAATACAAATCCTAAGTCAAAAATGAATTTTGAATTAATGACAGTGTTAGCAAACTGTCAAAATTTCCAAAAAAGATAAAGATATGATGTTTAGTATATGCTGATATTAAGCCAAGCTTAACATAATTATGTTAAGCTTGGCTTAATATCAGCATATACTAAACATCATCCCTTTATCTTTTTTAGAAATTTTGACAAACTGTCAAAATTTTGACAGTTTTCTAACGTTGACATTAATTCAAAATTTATTTTTGACTTAGGATTTGTATTCAGCGACCTCAAAAACTTAAGAATGTGCATTTAATATCAATTTTTTACATTTTAGTAAAATTTGACAGTTTTTTGACAGCTGTCATTAAGTCATAATTCATTTCTGACTTCGAATTTGTATTTAGCGACCTAAAATACTTATGAATATACAATTAATATCAACTTTTTACATTTTGGTGAAATTTGACAGCTTGTTGACAGCTGCCATTAAATCGAAATTTATTCTTGACTTCAGATTCATGATCCACGACACAAAAAATCCATACAAAAATCATAAAAAATAATTTAAAAAATTTTTCCAAAAAATATCCTCTATAAGAATTTATGGGGTCAGAATCGTGGTAAGTCTCTTGACTGGACACGGCTCTTTCAAAAAACACCTGCACACTATAGGGGTGGTTGATAACCCCGACTGCAGGTTCTGCGGGGACGAGGAGGAGACTTCCATCCACGTCCTTACTTCCTGCCCTAGTCTTATGAACTTGAGGTACAAACACTTCGGCATTGGTTTTCCGGTGCTGGAGGAAATAAGGAATGCCCCTATGGGAAGGATTTTGGCCTTTGGGTTAGAATCCGGCTTGAATGGGGAAATTCAATAAATTCGTAGCGGTAGCACAATGGGCCACAAGGCCTGAGTGCGGCGACCCTTCGTCGCCCCGCTAAATGAAGAAGAATAAGAATTTATTGGTAGTATGGCGAACGCTAAACATGCTAGTTCACAGAGCTCCAGCATTACAACTTTTAAATGCTGTAAAACAAAAAGTTATATCCATTTTGTGTGTATTAAGTGCCATAGTGTATATCATAAGTCGTGTTTACCAAAGTATAAAAAGGAATTACGCTTTGTAAAAGACAATAAGGTCATTTGTTGCGAAGAGGAGAGTTTTAATGATAGTGACGAAGAAAAAAGTGTTTTGGAAAAAACTATAGACGATCTCTCTGAAGAAAATAGTAACAAAAGTAGGTACATAGAAAAAATGAAACATGATAACGATGCATTTCTACTGGAGGCACTACAAAGAGAAGAGGATTTTATGGACTTAATTAAAACTCACGAAAAAACTATCGAGGGCATGAGGAAACAAATAAGTTATCTCAATAAAAACATTTTAAACCAAGTTGAAAAAGTAACAGAAGAAATAGGTTGCCAAACACACTTAATAATCAGTAAAAACACATCTACCAGTACCACGCTAAATTCCTATGAGGTTGATAATAAAAGTACGCAAACAACCCAAAAAAATGGCAACAGGTCACCAACTGAAAGCCACTATAAACTTCCAGTTATACTGGGTGGAAACAAAAATGCAAATACGAACACCATACAATTTAAAAATAATTCCAACCCAAATGAAAATTCAAATCCAAAAATCAAAAAACGCATTCTTTTACTCACAGATGACGACATAACCTGGCAGTTCAGAAATCTATTAGATCTCAACTTATATGCCGTATTTTGTGTCAAGAAACCTGGTGCACTCCTAAGTCAAATTATGGAAAGTATGACATCGCTAGCAAAGGACTTTGCACTACAGGACTATATAATTATCATGGGCGGCAAAAATGATATCGATAAATACCGTACACCTTCTTTTCAGTTCATTTGCAATAAGTTGAAGACGTGCACTCATACCAATGTATTTTTTACATCCGTACCATATTGCCATAAAGGTGACAGTATAAGAAAGACATATTTTTAAATACAACACTAAATTAAATGACTTTTTATTTAAATTTAATAAATGTACTCAAGGTCAAGTTAGATATATAGAAATAAATATAGGCAATTCAAACAAAGTTACAAAATTCGTAATGGCTTCCAAGATTTTAAATGCAATTTTAAAAAAAGTTCCTACCAAGAATTTAAAATTTGTTTGTGTTACAAAAGACAGCATTAGGGAAAGGGATAGTGCCATAGCACCAACAGTCGACTTAACTTATAACCTTCAAGAGGAAATTATAGCAAGTGATACTAGTGTTTTAGTGGGTGTGAATCCTGAAAGTGCTACAGCGGCGGAATTAGATTTAGAGGGCCGAGATAATAGCACGGCCCAATTGGTCAACAGTGCAATTTCTGTAAGTACTGAGGCTGAATCAAATTTTTTATATCCAAGACTGTCTCAAATAAATGTAATGTAAATGTCTTCAACAATTCTTTCAACAATTATCCTGTTAAACATTGTAATTTTAATATTTGCCATGTGAATGTGCAAGGTCTCCTTAATAATCTAAATTCAATTGAAATTTTTATAAATAAACAAAAAGTTGATGTTTTGTGTGTTTCTGAGCATTGGATTGACGCTGATGGCATAGGAAATGTTTATATTGAAGGTTATAACATATTAACATACTACGCTAGAGCCAACCATATACATGGTGGCTCAGTAATTTTAGCAAACACTGACACAGTAGCAACTGAAATGTCAAATATAAAATATTTATCTGTTGAATGCCACGTCGAAATATGTGCAATACTATGTCAAATAAATAATATTAAGCTGTCAATTCTTACAGTATACCGACCACCAAATGGTGATATCTATTTATTTATGAACAATTTAACACAAGCACTTCATATTGCATCCAGCAAGTCCAACTTCATTGTCCTTTGTGGGGACCTAAACATTGACTTAAACAAAACTCACTTATGTACCAAATTGCTTCTAGATGTACTAAATTCATATGGGGTCAATGTATTAAATCTAGGTAATACTAGAATTTTTACAAAAATAAACGGTCGAACGAGCTCTTCCTGTATTGACTATATGGCTACTACTTTACCCAATCAATTTTTTGCTTGCGAACTAGTAAATCCAAACATTGCCGATCATTTTGCTCATATTTTAAAGCTGACACATTTAAAAAATGATAAGGATAACAAAAACAAGAAAACAATAAGCAAAAGATCATTAAATAAGAATAATATGAGTGAATTTAGAACCAGACTGGCCAGAGTAAACTGGACCAATTTATTCGATTTAGATATTAATAACGCATTTTATTATTTTGTCGAAAATATTACTTGGTGTTTTAATATATCCTGCCCTCACAAAAGTAGAGTAAACAAGCAAAGCCAACACCGAAATTGGGTCGACAGAGATATTAAAAAAGAAGGAGAGGATTTAAAAAAATTGTTTTGGTTAATGACTAACTACGACAGTATCGAATTAAAAAATAGATACAACGCAAAAAAAAAGGAATACAAATTTCATATTAAACAAACCAAAGCCAACTTTTACAAGAACAAAATCAATTCCGCCGCGAATAAAGCAAAAGAGACTTGGAACATTATCAACTCAAAATTAGGTAGAATTTCGAATAATAAAAACATTACTATTGCACATAATTCCAAAAGGGTTGAAAATGCCAGCGAAATTGCGGAAATATTTGCACATCACTTCTCCTGTTCTAGCACAGAAAGCATTCTAAATCATTTTGGGCAAAACTTGGCACTGCCGTGCACAAAAGTGATTAGACACGATTTTGAGTTTCAGTTTAATTCATCTCCTGTAACTGTACATGAAGTCATTGATATATTGACACAAATAAAAAACAAAAAGACATCAGGGATTGATGAGCTCTCTGTTTTAACTATTTTTAATATAATTGACATTATTGTCCAACCATTTGTTTATTTGATAAATCAGTCATTATTCCAGGGATACTTTCCACAAATATTTAAAACCGCTCTAATTGTCCCACTGCATAAGAAAGGTGATGTTGAGGACATCGATAACTTCAGGCAAATCTCATTACTTAACACTTTATCTAAATTATTAGAAAGAATCGTTTCCAGTCGCTTGACGACCTATCTTGAATCCAATAACATACTGTGCACGTCACAACATGGATTTAGAACAAACAGATCAACTGAAACAGCTACATGTGAAATGCTGAATTACATCTATCAAAGTTTAGATAATGGAAAATTGGTAGTTTCGCTACTTTTCGATCTTTCGAAAGCGTTCGATTCAGTATGTACAAAATTCTTAATTACTAAACTGTCAAATATCGGACTACCAGAAAATATTCTACGCTGGATAAAGTCGTATATGGAAGGACGAAATATGATAATTGATGTTAATGGGGCTAGATCTGAGGCATACGATGTCAAACTTGGCGTTCCGCAAGGATCCGTTCTGGGCCCCCTACTTTTTCTAGTATATATAAACGATTTGCCTGATCATATTACAAATGGTTTTATCACGATGTTTGCGGATGATACTACCATTACTGTAGCCGCCGAACCTCCACAGGAACTGGAAACTGCAGTTGCTAACATAATGGATGAATTTAGCACTTGGTGTCAACGTAATCGGCTCATACTTAATGAATCTAAAAGTACAGCCATCAATTACTACATAAGGAAAGGTTTGCCAAATGACACAGGTCTATTGAAATATATTAATTTCAATGAAAAAGTAAAATTTTTAGGCACTCACTTAGACAATAGACTTAACTGGGATGCTCAAATCGAAAGTGTTTGTGCAAAATTAAGTAAAACATACTATGCTATAAGACAGATGAAAGATTGCCTCGATACTTCAGTATTGTTAAATATCTATTTTGCTATGGCATATCCTCATATATCTTTGAACATAATGAGTTGGGGTTGTGCTCGGGATATACAAAGAGTGTTTATTTTACAAAAAAGATTAATAAGGTTAATCTTTAATCTGGAATACAGGGAAAGTTGCAGACAAGTGTTTACAGATAAAAAAATTCTTACTTTATCCTGTATTTTCATTTACAAATGTCTCGTATTTGTTAAAAAGAATGAGCACTCTTTTATTTGTAATTCATTCACGCATAACCATAACAATAGGCATGGCCATCTGTTAAGAATTCCCTCCCACAAAACATCAACTTACGAAAACTCGCCTATCTATAACTGCACTATTTTATATAATAACTTGTCACCAGACATTAGGAATATTCAAAGTGTGCCTATGTTTAAAAATAAATTAAAAAACGTATTAATAAATGGAGGTTATTATAGTATACGAGAATTTTTAGACCGAGCTAGTGAGTAACTTTCTTTCTGTGAAAGAAAATCAGTAACATATGCAATTGTTGGTTAATCATGTATAGATGTTTGTCTTTGGATTTTATACTTATTATTTTTATGTTATGTATGTTATGTTATGTATGCGTTTATTTATGTTTATATACATATATTTATTTTTTTGTATTGATGTACCATATATACCTTGTGTATCTTTTTTGGTCAATAAATATTATTATTATTATTATTATTATTATTATGGGGGTTATATGGGGGTGGAGAAAAAAATTGACACGGTGGAAATTTTTTTTGCCAAATTTGGTTTCAGCGCATCAAAATACATAGGAAATGATATGTTTGATTGTAAAGACAGAACATTTTTTTTTTGTCGGCCAGTGTTATTAAGCGCGGGAGCCCCCCAGAGAGTTGACAAACATTTTTTTTCGCATTTCTCCTCCCGCCGCTAATCAATTATTAAGCGTGGGGGTCCGCCAGTGAATTTGGTACCGGGGCTTATGATTTGATGTGAGGGCCTGATTAGATATGCGGATTAGAATATGAAAAACTCTACATTCTCGTTTTAGTCACGTTAAAGAATGCGAATTGTTCAAAATTTTGTTTATTTTTTTATTTATTAAAAAACTTTTAACGTAGGTACTTAACATTTTAAAGTATCTTTTTTCAATAACTATAGTGGGTGTTTCATTAATAATTGGAACTTTCCTCCGTATATTCTACAAAATGTTGAACAGTCATTTTTTCTCAATTTTACCAACGAATATGAAGTAAAGATTTGTATAAGTGAACTAAAACCAAATAAATGTCCAGGTATTGACGGTATAAAGTCAGAATTTATTAAAGAAAACCAAGATTACTTTTTAACACCATTAGTCTACATACCGTGTGTGTAGTCGCGGGCTAGGCATGGGGAGAAGAATTACAACATCGCGCGTGCCAGCTGGCTGCAATGAAATAACAGAGCTGGAATGATCCACCAACCTACGAATTTACAGTTGCCGGTGTTGTCAAAGCTCTCGCGCTACGTGAATGTACATGCCTAATGGGAAATTACACGCCCGGTATATAACAAACTCTTTGAAACTGGTATTTATCCTTCAAAATTTAAAGAGGCCATAATAACTCCTATACATAAAACTGAAGATAAAACGTTGCTTGAAAATTATAGGCCAATATCACTTACAACTAATTTTAATAAAATATTAGAGAAACTGATAAAGAAAAGAATGACCAGTTATATAGAAAAGTATAATTTAATATCAGATATGCAGTTTGAGTTTCAAGAAAAAAAACAACGAATGACGCTATTGGAAAACTTACCACGCTTATGTATAATGCGGTAGATCAGTCGAAGCCCTCGTTATGTGTATTTTTGGATCTTGCTAAGGCGTTCGATACTGTTTCACATCACATTCGCAACTAATAAATATACTGGAAAGAACTGGATTCAGAGGTGTCATGTTAGAAATGTTGAAGTGTTATCTGAAAAACAGGAAACAATATGTCAAAATCAATAATGTCATTAGTGAACACCAAATTGTAGAATATGGGGTACCGCAGGGGACTGTACTAGGGTCTATATTATTTACTATTTATTTGAATGATATACTTACATTAAACTCGGCAGGCACCATTATTTCATTCGCTGATGACACAGCAATTTTCTACTCATCTGAATCTTGGGAATTGCTAAAAGAAATAGTAGAATCAGACTTACAAAATATTAAAAATAGATTCGACAGTAAAAAACTCACTATTAATTACAAAAAAACGTATTACTTACCCTTAACATCATAACACAGAAATAGGCCATTATATAAAAAAATTCAAATAAAGGACCAAGAAGGAAAAATAGAAATTAAATCCACAGAAAAAATAAAATATTTAGGTATCGTAATAGACAGAAACTTGAAATGGAATCATCAAGTGCAATCAGTACTGAATAAATTAAGAGGGCTCATATATAAATTTAAACAACTTAAAAAAAATTTAAAACTTGACCACTTAATAGTTCTTTATAAAGCACTCGTTGAGTCAATAATAAGATATGGCATAGTTGGATGGGGTGGGGTAGGTGTATCATATATAAAACCTTTGGAAAATATTAAAAAAAGGATAATTAAAATCATTTTTAAAAGATGTATACCCCACTGATGCATTATATAATGAAAGTAAATTATTTAATGTTTGGGAAATGTTTTGTTATTGCATACTAATTCATCAAATTAATAAGAGACATGAAAGCAACGCTATCTCACATTCACACAACACTAGAAATAAGGAAAAAGGCAATTTAGAAATTAAGAAAATTACAAGAAGCATTGGAAAAAATTGTTTTAACTACCTCGCGCCAAAATTATATAATATGTTACCTGAATCGATAAGAAAAATAAAAAAGATAAAAAAATTAAATTCGAGGTAAAGAGATGGATATATTCTGAAGGTAGGGATCTATTCTTAAAGTTAGGTAATTAGATAAATGTAGGTATATAAGTTAAATATAGATGATATTCTAGATTAATTATTTTGTATTAGCTATTGGTATTAACTCTAAATTAATTATGTTGTATTAAATGAAATTACTAGTTGAGGTAGCTATGACACACAACCTATCCAATGATGTTATAAATGAAATGCATTTCATCACATTCAAGGGTATATAAATAGTCTTAAGTGATTTTTGTTTTATTTATATTCAAAGGATACAGATGTATTAGCTAAAATCTTTTATTAACATTACGCAATTTTCACACACAATTTAATTTTACTGTATACTCAAATGTAAGACTTTGTTATAAATAAAAATTATTATTATTATATATTATTATCTCCGTAAATAAAAAAAATTACTAGACTTTCTTTAATTATTAGTCATTATTGATTTTAAGCGAACGTCCCCTAAGTATATGTTAAGAATCACCCTGTATGTGTACTTCAGATTCTATCAAAAAAATTCCCCTCTCCAGACGCTTTCTTTATTTCGATTTTTAGCTTTATTTTACCATTTTCGTAATTTTGTCTTTTTTTTAGTTGCAGGAAAATGTATTTTCAGAATCTTTGAGGTGAGGTACGGTACTGGTTTCAGTGACTGGGCTCGATCGGCGAAGTTAAGCACATCCGGGCGAGTCCATCACTTGGATGGGTTACCGTAACTCATCTCGCCGTCCTGGTTAAGTGGTAGAGTAGCATTAGCTAAACTTCGCCAGGACGTTAATATAAATAAGGCATTTAAAATAAAATAAAAAAAAAAAAAAATAAAATCTTTTTTTGTCTGTCTCTCTATCTGAATGTTTGTTCCACCATGACTCGAAAATGGCGTAACATGTTTAGAATAGGCTATTTTATATCAGTGGTGGTGGGAGTGTAGGGGAAGATCATGGGAAATAATTCATGGGAAGGTGGGGAAAAGTGTGAGCATATGGTGGGAAAGTGAGAGAAAGTGGTGGCAACGTACCGGGAGTTGGTGAGATAACAGAAAGATAGTGGGAAGGTAGGAGACTAGTGGGAGAGTGGTGGAAACGTGGTGGGAGAGTGGTGAGAATGCTGCAGAAAGGTGGAGGATAGTAGAGGGAATAAGGAAAAGTGGATTCACGGGAATATAACAACTGGCATAAGATAGTATTTTTAAATAACCTTTTTAATGCGTTTATCGCACCAGCCAAGCCAGCGAGCTAGTGACGCCAACTCAATCGGCAAGCTTTTCTCTAAGTTAATAGAAGCAAGAGATTTCTAGCGATGCTGTTATAATTAGCATTAATTATCTTGCGAAATAAATTTCATATATTGGTGACAAGGGCTCTAATATAAACCGCTGCCCAAGGAATCACTACTTCCACATTCAGATTTTCTATTCAAGTCTCTCACAACGAAAAAAATGTGTATTTGGAAATAACTGTTCATGGAACTTTAATAATATAATATTTGAAATTGTCTACCCGAAGAACTCATAAAACATTATGCCACATCGGGGGTGATGGAAGGGGGGTGGGAGCGGGATGTAATACGCAGAAAATGGCATGACAAAGATATAAAAAATCATTGTGTGCGTGTACTACACGATAGAAGTAAAACTTCTACTTCAAGCATTTTCTTCGGGGAAACTTACTATGTATCAATACTACTCGAGGTAACCCACTGTGCATGCATCCAATTTACTCGAGGAAACCCATTGCGCATCCATACTGCTCGAGGTAACCTACTGCGCATCTATAGTACTCGAGAAAATCCACTGCGCATCCAAAATACTGGAGGAAACTTTCTTCTCATCCATACTCCTTGTTGTAACCTAGTGCGCATCAATAGTACTCGAGAAAAGCCACCGTGCATCCAAAATACTCGAGGAAATCTATTGCGCATCCTTACTACTCGAGATAACCTACTTCGTATCGATGGTACTCGAGGAAAGCCACTTCGCGTCCTTAATACTCGGGGAAATCTACTGCCTATCCATGGTACTCGAGGAAAGCCACTGCACATCCATACTACTTGACGTAACCTACTGCGCATCTATAGTACTCGAGAAAAGCCACTGCTCATCTAAAACACTCGAGGAAACCTACTGCGCATCGATACTACTCGAGGTAATCTACTGCGCATAAATGGTACTGTGCATCGATTATACTGGAGGAAACCGACTGCTCATACATAGTACTCGAGGAAACCCACTGCGCATCCATACTACTCGAGGTAACCCACTTATTATAGAATCAAGAAAATTGTAATAGAAGACCGTACAGGTTGCATGGTATTCTAATTTGAAATCGTAGAAGCTAGACACACACGCAATGACGCGTCTCTGACGCTATCTCCTCATCTATCCTTGAAACATTGGTGTCAATTTAGCAACTTGCTAAAATAATCTTGAAAGCCAGTCACGCTGACGTTCGTTTGTTCATAGGACTCGATACAATGCAGCCTTATAAATCTTAAGATTCCCACCTAGATTTTCTATCCAAGTCTGTCACAACGAAAAAGATTTTGATACTACATTTGCACTTCACTGTGTGGAAATTATTGTTTATGGAACTTTAATAACATAATATTTGAAATTGTCTACCCTAAAAACCTATAAAACGATATGCCACATCGGTAGTGGGAGTGGATGTAAAACACAATTTTTGAGGTCTTAGGTAATTTAGCGTATATACAACATGCTAAATTACAGTTTTATTTTTTTTCACCTCCTTTAATAATGGGGTGGGGTAGTAATGAGGGTGGCAAATGCCAAAACATTTTTTGAGACCTTAACTTCTTTTATAGATACTAAATACCAATTTTACGTACTCTTATTGCTTGATTTACCCTATTTACCCCCATTTACCCCAGTTTATCCCCCTTCAACAAAATGATATCAAAATATAATCTAGTTCCAGATCTCGTTAAAATACATACGAGTGCCAAATTTCAAGTCAATATCTTAAACGGTTCCAGAGTAAACGTGAGCACAAAAAAAGTTACAGACATACGGACAGAATTTTCTTTCTCAAACTTCGAAACTCGACGTTTTATGACATTCTAAGCCTATTTGAACAATAGAAATGTTCAAAAATTTTTTTTGCGTCACTATTATACTTCCACTAGATGTGGAAGTAATTAGTTTAACTAATATTAATGTACATACCTATATTACTTCTGTGGACACGCCTATTAATTTTACAAAATATTTCAAAAAAAGAATTGTTTATGAGTATTTTCTTTACTGCGAATCTATGTTCGCCTCATTTTTTTATTACTTTCAAACATACTTTAAAAAGTACACGGCATTCGCAAATTAAACTTGCAAAAATTGAACGTCTCGACAAGTAGAGAGCGCTTCGATGATTGGAGCAATTATTTAAGCACTTGTACTCTCAGTTTTGCTTACACAGTAAATAATATCAGCAAGTAATTCCAGCAACTTCCACCTACATGTGGATACCCGGCTTAACATGACCTATTTTCATATGGAGACGAGGCTAAAGTGTAATTTATGCAAAAACTAATCAGTGTTGGCTAGTTTTTTCGCCGTTAATACGTTATCATGTACTTCTTTTTATTTAGTTATTGGTAATTTTTAATTAGTTAGGCAATGTTATGCAGATATTGCAGATGCGTGCATGTAAAGAATTATTTACATATTTATATTTTCCGGTCTTAGAGTTTTAAAAATTCTTTTGGTGGTTGAGTGTCAATAGTGTTGTGAACTGTGATGTTATTAATCTGTAATTGTGACAATATTGAGATGAACAGCCTAAGGGACAGGGCATTAAAGGTACTTAGTAAGTAAATTACTATATTAGCTGTTTTTAACATTTTGGTTTGTTTTAAAAGGTAAGTTCAGAACGAGATGGACACCATGTAATCGTCTTACAAGGTAAGATGATTTTGATTTTAAATTCGTTTTGAAAATCTCAAACATACGCGGTAATTCTTTGACATTAATTCGCATTGTAAAACACCGCTGGGTAACTATTGGTGGCTATAATATAGACCAATAGTTTTCCTGACAGCGCTTAGTTTGTCAATTAGGAGAACCTGAATATTCTATAATCAACGTGGACTCCTATTAGTTTTATTACAAATAAAACCGTGAATAGTCGCGACAGGACAGGCTTTGAAATTAAATATACTCATTAATATAATATATTTTCTTAAAGTAAAATCAACCTAATTAACTTTGGTGATATATATCAAGTAATGTTATTATTTTAACAATTACTGCATAATCAATTTAATCTAAAACAATAATTTCTTAAATAAAATTAAGAAATAATAATGCGTCTGTCTAGACACAGATTTCAACTAATTTTATTTGGAAGGAAATAATTTAATCAATCATAGACAACATTCGCTTAGACTCTAACTATCTTATATGAATGCCAAATTGTGTATTTACTTTATATTACTTTACCTATAACACTTCTATTGTGCTCAATATTGAAAGTGAGTAAATATTATATACACATATTTAAAAGGAATTGAAAGGTATTTATGTTTGTTATTATTTAGAAGTTATTTTAAAAATGTAAACAAAACTCATGGCGAGGATTATGTTGCAACATTGTATAAAGACGGCTCTCCCCTTTTTCCAACTTTGCTTACAGGCTGTCAGTTGTCACATCTTGTCACAATACAAGTGAAAGAGACATATTGGTTAGATTTATTTGTTGTTTGTTTATGTGGCGTTTGATTTTGTTAATTTATATTTAATGAATAAGATATTAAAATGGAGTTATTCAATTTGCCCAAAGTTGATTATGACATGAGATTTTTCTATAATCAAAATTTGTATTTTTTGTCAGCAAACGTGAAAATGTGAAAACACAACACGACGTTAGAACATTTGACTGGCCGTTGAGATTGTTGCCATATATTGCTAAATATGTTTTTAAAAATCTAATCGGCATTAAAAATTATTTAAAATATTTAATAATTCACGCCAATTACTATTTTTTACATCAGAAAATTAAATCTCGTGGATAAATATATTAAAATTGATTTAATAAATATGCTTTATACTACTGTTTTCTTCAATTATCTTTACTAGAACCAGATAAGAAATTTCAACTTGGCAACACCACACTGTTTTGTATAAAACCATTCTCTCAACAAATTAACACAGATTACCTACGTCACCAATTTAAAACGTTTTCGTGCCACTTTTTTTAACTTTTGTTTTCTCAAAAAATTGATAATAATTTTCGCGGAAATCTGTATTGGAAGGCTTGTTTATACATATTCTGTGATATCATTCAATTAAAAAAAAATAGGAAAATACCCTATTGTGTAATAAATTTTACTTTTCGTATTATTATACTTTTCGGAAATACGAAAATGAAGAGTATATTTGCATTTGATCGGCACATTTCTAAAACCAGTC
Source organism: Rutpela maculata (assembly GCA_936432065.2). Taxonomy (NCBI): domain Eukaryota; kingdom Metazoa; phylum Arthropoda; class Insecta; order Coleoptera; family Cerambycidae; genus Rutpela; species Rutpela maculata. The sequence goes on from OW386290.2 coordinate 111,854,145, forward strand.
CTTGTGTTACTGAACGAATTCTGAAATCTTTCAAAATGTCCGTTTGTCTGTCCGTCTGTCCGTCCATCACGTTTCTTGTAAGCACGATAATTTAAAAAGAAAAATTCGATTTTATTGAAAATTACACAGTAAGTTAGTGTTAACTATTGTTTTTGAAGAAAATCAGTCTGTAAATAAAAGAATAAAAATAAATAATAAATATAAATTTGAAAAAATAATCTGTTTTGATTTTCATGTTTTTGTAATTGAATAGAAATCTGGTGAAATGATATTTTGAAATATTTTAATATCTATTTATATATTTTACTAATATACATATATTTCATAGTTATAATATCCAATCGTGGAAATATGATCTTAACTTATCGCCTGTAATGTGAAAATTTACATTTTTTTACGTGGCAAGTAAAGTTCTTAAGCGTTTGACTCATGGGTTGCGGGTTCGAAATCCACATAGGTTTTGGTGTATAGTTTTTTTTTAAATTTTTACTTTATTTTACACTGACTGTCACCAACTAAATTCGTACTATAAAATTAAAAATATCTAAAACTAATATTATTTACAAAACAACTGCGAAGAGTATCCTATTGAACGTGTAACAATTATATAAAAAGTTGAGTAAATCGGTGAAGAGTATGTTTTTAGTATATTAATTATTATGAGTTTATAATTTATTATAAGAAAGCTAAAACGGCTATAGTTTTTTATATATCTAACTCTTAACATCTTGGTGGTTAAATGTAACAGCAACTTAGCTGAACTCCGCTATTTTTTGAATTTGTTAATTGTAAATGTATGAATTTGAAAATAAAGTCGATTTTTCTATTATTAATATAATATATAATAATACATTATTGGGGAAAAAAACTGTTTAGTAAACTATGCCTTCACTTGACAAAGTAAAATATGAATTCTGAAAATACACAGCTGTTGGACGTGATAACTTCTAGAGAACACATTGCATGATTTTGTTGAAGTCCGTTGCCGCTACACACGAGGGGGTGGCAAAGCTCTGACCTTTTTTTAGATTTTTTTTTTGCCTCAAAGAGTCAAACAGTTATCGACTGACCTTTATATTCTCAAATAGACTTTTTTTTGCAGTACATTAAAAATAGCGTCAAATTTGCAATATAAAGGAAAAAATCGGTAAAAAAACTTCTCTCTCTGTTAATCATACTTTATTTATTTTTCTCATTCGCAACGTCTTGCCCGGACGTTTTATGATTCATAAATTATTTTATATTTTAATATCGTATATTTTTCTTCCTAGACAGTTGTACTAATTGCATTTGAAATATTATTGCTATCCGTCACATTTTTTCTTTAATTTTTTTAGGGTGACCATCCTGTATATTTTTCATATTTTTCTTCTTTGACAGTTAACCGCCTGCAAAATATCGTCCTCCGTTACATTGACCACCATCCGTGTTGTTTTCTATATTTTTCTTCTTTGACAGCTTTATTAACTGGATGCGAAATATTATCGTCCTCCGTCGCATTTTTTATTTTTTATTCTGTATATTCTGTATACTCAGTATATTTTTTTGGCAACCATCCTGCATTTTTTTTTTCATATTTTTCTTCGATAGTTGTGTTAACTACGTGTGAAATATTATCGTCCTACTTCACATTTAAGAAATTTTTTGAGTGACAGGGTGGTATTTTTTTTCATATTTTTCTCCTTCGACAGTTGTGTTGACTGCATGCTAAATATTTTCGTGCTCCGCCACATTTTTTAATTTTTCTTTGGCTGATCACCCTGTATATATATATATATATATATATATATTTATTTTTCTTCTTTGATAGTTGTATTAACTGAATGTGAATTAGTATCATCCCATTTTTTAATTTTTTTTGGGTGACCACCCTGAATACTTTTTTTCATATTTTTCTTCTTTGACAGTTGTGTTAACTGCATGCGAAATATTATCGTGCTCCGCCTCGTTTAAAAAAACTGGTTGAATAATGGAGTGGGGGTGGTAATGGGGGTGGCTAATGCCAAATTTTTTTTTGAGACATTAGCTTCTCTTGTATATACTAAATAGCAATTTTATGGACTCTTACTTGCTTGATTTACCTATTTTCCCCAAATTTACCCCAATTTACCCCCCAATCCTTCGACGGAATAAGATGAAAATATAATCTAGTTCTAGATCTCGCTAAAGTACATAAGTGTACCAAATTTCAAGTCAATATCTCAAACGGTTCCAGAGTAAACGTGCGCACAAAAAAAGTTACAGACAGACCGACAGACAGAAGTTTTTTCGCTCAAACTTAAAATCTGGACGTTTCGTGACATTCTAGGCCTATTTGAACAATAAAAATTTTAAATTTTTTTGTCGTTACTATATTTCCACTGGATGTGGAAGTAAAATTAAGTTCTAACATACCTGTTTGTATGGAGATGATTTTTTCACTTTTCTTATTCCCCGATCGACGACAAAATAAACATATCTTACGAATTTTAAACAATTAATCTTTTCTTGTCCGTGGTCTTTTTATCTATATTACTGCCATCTACACTTTCTGAATCGGTTGCTCTTAAATTTGACTTTGGTTGGTTAATATAGGAAGCCCTACATGAAATGTGAAATTTAAAATTTCCTTTGCCACTTAAAAGCATTTTTTTGTGTTTCAGAATATTCTTCGCCAATCGATCTTTTCGTTCTTCGGCAACGTCTATTAACTTTAATAACCCTTTTTGTGTTGGTTTATTAACTGTATTTCTCTCAAAAGAATTATAGGGATTCCCACAAATTAGACAATTTTCGCACATGTCAAAACTGAAAGTAATGATTTTGTGATATTGAGAATGTTATCTATGCAGTAGCCCTAATAATATTTACGTTGTAATATTTACACCCAAGATATTATTATTTAAAATTTTCAGACGGCTATATAATTACACTATCAAAAACTCACTTGGACGACACTTTAACAAAACTACAGCAATTAATTTTTTTGCAAATATATTGTAAACAAGTTCATCACAAAACACAGCATTGAAGTGTTTGATGAGCGACGAGATGGTGAATAGCGAAGCACCGCCCGCGGCCAGCGCGGGATTACTATGTAACAATTTATGTCACATCAGAACTCATTAAAAATCGATAACTCGCAAACTAATAATACTATCTCCAAAATTTTTTTTCTAGTAAAGTATTAGCAATAAAAGTAAATTGTTGCGTTGACAGATCAGTGAAATTTGAAAAAATTCGAAAAAATTCATTCTTTTAAAAAAATCGCACTAAAGTAAGTCAATTTTCATTTCATTTTTTCGAAATTCAACAAACTTTTTCAAACTTCGAGCTGCTGTAATTTTTAAACAATAATTGATCGTGGAAAATAATTATACAAAATTTTTGCGAAATTTGGTAATCTACAATATTGATAATAAGTAATTACTATCTGGGAGTAACGGGGGGCAGAAATAACTGCAAGAATCTGCAGCGAAGCATAAGTTTTCACATTCTGATGACTGAAAATCGTAAAGTACTATTTTGCGATGTTGCAATTAAAATCAACTCTCGATAAAGATGGTTTAATTAATATCTATTACTAGATGGCTTACAGTCACATATCATTTAATATTTTAGCGTGGGGTAGGGTTACTGAATTTGAAAGAGTTTTTATAGGTCAAAAAAAAAGTTCCGATTGATTTTTTATTTGAAAGTTAATGAAACCTGCGGAGATATACATTTAAAGAAAAAAGGATTCTCATAGTTCCATCCATATTTTAAAATGCCTCACGTTTACTAAAAACAACTTGGATTATTTTAAAAGGAGAGCAGATTTTCATAATTATGTAACGAGACATAGCGAGCTCTTGAGTATCCCTATCCACCGCACAGGTGCATTTAAAAGCGGGTGAGTCAAGTTAAAGTTTTTAAAAATATTTTTGGCTTATTCAATTGTGCTCGTTTTTAAATAATAAAAAATTTAAAAACAAGTCCGGGGGCTAACTTGACCGTCAGCCCCCCCTTTTTTTTAGTTTTTTAAAATATTTTTGGCTTATTTAATTGTGCTCGTTTTGTGCTGAATTGTGCCGATATTTTTTACAATTGTGCTCGTTTTTAAACAATAAAAAATCTAAAAACAAATCCGGGGGCTAACTTGACCGTCAGCCTCTCATTTTTTCTAGTTTTTTTAAATATTTTAACTTATTTGATTGTGTTCGTTTTGTGCTGAATTGTGCCGATATTTTTTTCGATTGTGCTCGTTTTTAAATAATAAAAAATTTAAAAACAAATCGGGGCGCTAACTTGACCGTCAGCTCCCCATTTTTCTAGTTTTTTAAAATATTTTTGGCTTATTCGATTGTGCTCGTTTTGTGCTGAATTGTGCCGATATTTTTTTCAATTGTGCTCGTTTTTAAATAATAAAAAATCTAAAAACAATTGTGTTTGCGATAGGTGTAAAATACCAACAAAAAAAATGAGTGCGGTTTTCATTATTTGCAGTCTCGGTCTGCTTGACTTAAAATGGATTTTTACCAAATTTCAGTGAAAATGGAATCTAACTCTCGGAGTTAATCTAAGAAGAAAATAAAAGAAAACCTTTAAAGCATCTGGTAGGTTTAAAACATCATGTTATAATCTTTTAACTTTTAGGTATATAGTACAGTAACTAGAGGTATTAACTTCGGAATAATGTCATATGAAACGGATTTCGTTCATTTTTGGCAACTTAATAGTGGATACATCAAAAAAAAGTTTGTATATTATGCGGCGGCTTGCTAATTTATAGAGGGTGGATGCCACCCTTTTTGAGGGGGTGGCAACTAAGAAAAAATCAACAACATTGGAGCCGAAAGTAAATAATATTTTATTTTTCATAAAAATGCATAGTCTTTCATTTATAAGGACTTGAAAGCTGAGTTTTTGGCTTAAAAAAATTAAGATATTTCAAAACAATATTTGTCAAATAACTCGAAAAGTGTTACATTGAGCGAGTTAGAGATAAATAAAAAAGCTTTTTTTTCTAATTTCTGTAGAGTTAATGGTTTCGGAGATCTGATGGAAGTATAAAGGTGGCGTCCGAACGTCTATAAAACGAAGTATTTAGTATTAAAAGTTAAATATCTCAGAAACTATGGTATTTACGTCAAAAGCACTAAGAACCAAAATGAAAGACTATTAATTGAAAAATTTTTCAATAAAATACGCGTTAAGTACTTTATATTCTTACGTTGTCATATACGTTACCAATAATATGTATCACTTCCAATTTTTAGTACAAGTAGGTACCTGTATATTCATAGTTCATTCATTCACGTTTATTTTTTTTATATAATTATTTGTTGCTTTGGTTACTTATGTTAGTGCGGTTATCTAATAAAAATCATTTTTAACTCGCTAATTTTGCAAGGAATCGATTTTTCTTAGATATAAATAGCTTTCTGAAAATGTAAGATTCTAAAAAATGATACTATATTTAGATTGATTCGAACTTGTATTAAGTTCTAAAATTGCTATTGAAAACTGACGTGCATCTGCGTCAGTGGACGTACGTATGTATGGAAACTTGGATTTTCTAATCACTTCGTCTACTGTCAGAATAGAACTCTATTGAATTTAAAAATGCTCCATCAAGTAGTTTAATTATTGTGAATATATGACAGTAAGACTATGACGATTCAGGGATCAGTTCTTAAAATAAAGAAATTATTTTTTTGTTTACCTCGCTCTAACACAAAAATGGAATAAAATCGTTTGTTTTCAAATTGCCTGTGAGTTTTCTCGAGTACAATGGACGCTCAGTGGGTTTTCCCGAGTACTATGGATGCGTAGTAGCTTTCCTTGGGTACAATGAATGTGTTGCAGTTTAACATCGAGTGCAAGGAATGCGCACTGGGTGATCCCAGGTACTATGGATGCTCAGTGGGTTTCCTCGAGTACAAGTTTTAGATTTTTTAATATTTAAAACCGAGTACAATTGAGAAAATATCGGTACAATTCAGCACAAAACGAGCACAATTGAATAACCAAAACTATTTTAAAAAACTTTAAAAGGGGGGCTAACTTGACTGACCTTTTAAGGGTGATCACCCTACTATAGTTGTATTATCATGTATAATGAATGCCCTTCCTACAGACATTCGTAATATTTCCCAATACGTGCTATTTAAAAAAATGTGAAAGAATATTTGGCTAATAATTGTTTTTATAGTGTGAATGACTATATAAAAAATAATGCTTCATATTTACTGTATTTAATTCTGTTCCATTTAATAATTTTATGTGTGTTTATATATAATATATGTGTGTATATTTGTAATATATTTTTGAATATTTACGTATTCTTATGTATATATGACTAACAGTATTGTAGCTTTTGCTTACTTATTTATTTATTTTCTTTTGACTCTGTATTCTGACTTGCCATATATACTTATTTGTATCCAATTTTGGCCAATAAACTATTATTATTATTATTATTATTATTATTATTATTAATAGAGAAAAGTGGTTTAATTAAAGTAATACTAAGTGGAACGGTGGAACTAATAGGAAAGGAAATAATCGAGAAAAACCTACTTTGACTGTCATTAATTGTGTCGATCCCCTCTACATTACATAAACAAAAAATTTCTGGTAGGAATTATTCACTAGTCAAATGACAGGTGACTGTACTATACCTTTTTGTTAAATTAATTCTTAGGCATAATCTAATTTGATTGAGTGTATGTAATATAAAGAGTGAAGGAGCACTAATAATGCTGACTTCTATTGATCTTTATTTTTTTAAATATGTTCTACCACTTGGATCCTCTGAGACTTTTTAGTGTGTACTACTAGAGCATGGAAATTATTTCTTGAAATACCTGTAGTTGTTCATCAACCGAAACCCCAAATTTTTTTTTCAAAGATGCAAAAAATATTTTTAGGTAAACTATTATCATTAGAGACAAGTAGCTTGAATAAGATGTCTTTTTATTTCCTACAATATTGGTAATACTGAATTTTAGGATTTAGGATTTTAGAACTAATAGAAAAGGAAATAATCGAGAAAAACCTATTTTGACCGTCATTAATTGTGGCAACCCCCTCTACATTGTGCAAACAAAAAATTTCTGGTAGGGATTATTCACGAGTCAAATTTGACCGCACTATACCTTTTTGTTAAATTAGTTCTTAGGTATAATCTAATTTGATTGACTTCATTTAATATAACGAGTAAAGGAGCACTAATGCTGACTTCTATCAAATTTTATTTTTTTTTAAGTATGTTCTACCACGTCAATCCTCTGAGACTTTTTAGTGTATACTACTAGAGTATGAAAATTATTTCTTGAAATACCTGTAGTTGTCCCTCAACTGAAACCCCGACATTTTTTTTTTCAAAAATGCAAAAAAATATTTTGCTTGATGGAGATAGCGCGGCCTCTTGAATGCATTACCTCATATGCGCCATTCAAACTCCTATAATATACTGTAGTTTGAAACTAATTCAAGGCCATTTTTCTTCAAAAAAATATTTAAAATATTTTTCAAAAACTGTCAATTTCTAGACACTAATAGTACAGGGAAAGATTGAAAAGAATGCCTGTAACTCGGAAAAAAATTGTGCAGAGTTTAAACTTTGGTTATAAGTTTAAAATAGACCAAAGTTCACGAAACAAAAAAGTTTAGGACTTTTATGGATCCGCAGGAACCTATAGGGGGTAAAATGGGTTACTTTTAATAAAAAAAAAATAGATTTTTCTCCATTTTCTCGGGAAATATGTCATTTACAAAAACATAGTTCAAATAAAAGTTGTTTCTGGCGAATTAATTTGGTGTTTTTAAATTAATTTTATATTAGTAATTAACCGGAATACGGCCATTTTTCGATAAGGAGCTGGCGGATGCAATTTTTTTTGTAAAAGAAGTGTTTTAAAGGGACAAAATTAATTGAGCATTTAGGTGATGCTATATATTAAGGAAAAATAGCATTTTTTAAAGAAAAATTAATTACTAAGCAATTACAATAACAAAATGCCGACATTCTGTTAACGCGTTTGTATCGGCCATAACTTCTTTATTTTTTGTGATGTAGAAAAAAACAAAAAATCATTTTAAAGATTGATTAATTACCTTTAATTTTGTTTCTCAGAATTTTTGATGGAAGTGTCACAGTTTCTAACATTCAACATTTTAAACTAAATACTTCATTCTAAAAATGGCCGGATACCATATATAAAATTAAATATTTCCGAAACAATCAAACCTACACAAATATATAAACAAAATAAATTTATTCTCAGTTTACATGCTTCATTTTTGATGTTCATCATATTTTCTCTTAAACTAATATTTATTGAGATATTTGCAAAGAAACAATGTTACATTTTTTCGAAAATCCCTTTAGAGTTTAAAATGCAATTTTTTTCTAAAGCAAGCACTGTAAGCCGATGAAAAAATTTGAACGTCTAGGTCACACTATATATTAGGAAAAAACAGTATATGGGAATATATGTTTTTAATTAGTGACTACTTACATTAACAAAATTGCGACGTTGTTATTTAAAAAAAATGTGAAAAACTACGTTGTTTCTGTCATAACTTCTTTGTTTGTTGTGCTATAAAAATAGGAAAAAATCATTTGAAAGCCTAATTAATAGTTTTACTTCTACATCCAGTGGAAGTATAGTAACAACAAAATTTTTTAAAACTTTTTTTGTTCAGATAGGCTTAGAATGTCATGAAACGTCGAGATTTTAAGTTTGAGCGAAAAAAATTTTCTGTCTGTCTGTCGTTCTGTCATCTGTCGGTCTGTCTGTAACTTTTTTTGTGCGCACGTTTACTCTGGAACCGTTTAAGATATTGACTTGAAATTTGGTACAATTTAACGAGATCTAGAACTAGATTATATTTTCATCTTATGTCCAAGGGTTAGGGGGTAAATTTGGGGTAAATAGGTAAATCAAGCAGGTAAGAGTCCATAAAATTGGTATTTAGTATATACAAGGGAAGCTAAGGTCGCAAAAAATTTTTTGGCATTAGCCACCCTCATTACCACCCCCACCCCATTATTAAAGGGGATGAAAAAAAATTGTAATTTAGTGTATGTACAAGAACCAGAAACCTCAAAATATTTTTTTACTTCATCCACCCCCACTCCCACCCCCCACCCCACTACCGATATGAGGTGGGAATAGAGGATTTCTAATATTATATTATTAAAGTTCCATAAACAATTATTTCCACATACAAAATTTTTTTCGTTGTGAGTGACTTGGATAGAAAATCTGGATGTGGAAGTGGTGATTCCTTGGGCAGCGGTTTTTCATTTTAGTTATTAGCGTTTTTGGCCTAAGTGCCATAGTTTCTGAGATATTTAACATTTAAACTAAATACTTCGTCTTATAAAAATTCATCATTAATTTAATAGCTTTCTTATTTGTCTCTAGCATGTTTTTGCTCAATATAATATCTCTCGAGTTATTTGAAATACCATTTTTTCAATTTAAAATCCCGAATTTTCTAGTAGTTATTATTAAATTAACTTAAATCTATCAATTTATATGAAAAGTTGCATAGAACCTTTAATTCTCTCTCAGCTCTAATGTTTTTGTTTTTTTTTTAGTTGCCACCTCCTGAAAGGGGGTGTCATTTACCCCCTATAAATTAGCAAGCCCTCGCATAATATAGAAACCTCTGCATTTACTTTACTTTTATGCATTTACTATTAAGCTGCCAAAAATGAAAGAGATCTAATTCATATGACATTATACCGAAGTTAAACCTCTAGTATTTTGGTTAATTATTGCTATAAAATTAAATTTAAAAACACCAAATTACAGATAATTTTGTCAGAAATAACTTTTATATAACTATTTTTTTGTAAATGTCATATTTCTCGATTTTTTAATTAGAAATACCCATTTTCACCCTCCTATACGTTCCCGCGGATCCGTAAAACTCCTAAACTTTTTCGTTTCGTGAACTTTGGCCTATTTTGAACCTATAACCAAAGTTTAAACAAACAAACCTTTTTCGAGTTAAAGTAAAGTTTTCCTGTACTATAATAATTGAGCACAAGAACATTCACGCAAAGAGCAACATCCACAAAAAAGGCCCAATCTATACCGTCACCCGGCTGTAAGCCTTTCGATTTGTCAAATTGAAATTATATTGAAATTTAGACATGTTAAGTTGAAATTTCAAATTATTTTTTCTTCGTCGTAGCCTCAATATGCATCCGTTTTGCTTTCGATTCTGAGGTGTGCAAAATGTTATTCATCAATAACTTAATTATGGAATTATATATATTTTTAATTCATAAACGGCAGCCACTATAGCATTAAAATAATTATTAAAGTTATAATAATGGAAAAACCATATAATTTAGTTTGCGCGTTGACTAGCATTTACATGTCAATCACCAAATTACCTGGAAGCAAAAAAAACTCCAACTGTATAATTTTGTCTTTACTTAAGGCCGTATGGTTAAATTTCTACATATTGCGTCGTGTTGTCGCGTCGCACACCGACAAGAGACACAGCTCGACGCCAAAACGACTTGCATGGGTTGTTCGTCAAACCCATGGCGCCTATAAGAGTCTGTACATCCCATGTGGATTGAAATATTCAAGTAAATAATGAGTGACATTCTACAGATTCTTTCAGAGATGATTTAATTATCTCATTAGGGGTATGCCACTTGAATATTTCAACACTCCGGCTTTTATGGTAAAACTAATGGTCAATGATTGGAAACAAAATGCTTTGTAGGAAGTCCTTGAAGAATGGAACACTGTGGCGCCAGGATAGTGGACAGTGATATGGTTTTGAATTTTGATATTTTGCATGTCGGTGTTGTATAGAAATTTAATTGCTGAGAATACTGTTTCCATATGGGGTATCTACAAAATTGTAACATAACATTATATTATATCCGCCTTTTCAGGTTGCTTATACTTTTCTTGTTAACACGCTTCTATTAACTTGACCTGCAATATTGTAAGCAAATCTTACAACTCATTTTTCACCCACTTCTAATTACCAAATCGATTTAAAACTTTGCAAACTTATGCAATTCTGGTGACAGTAAAATATTATGGTACCATTTACCTTGTATGACGACAAAGGTTGGAGGTAGTGATAAGAACTCCTCATGGGCGTATCACCGGCGACTCCGCCATAAACTCGAATTTTCCGCGACAGATACAGAAAATGAATTATAGTTTAAAAACTAAAAAAACACGTTTTTATAAGTAGCGCACTAAACGCGTGTTTTTAGTTTTTTTTAAACTATAATGTAACTCAAAATATATTGTCATTTTTGGAGTACCTATTTAAAATCTATACAGCTCCTTTCTAAGATATATTATAGACATTATTTGTGGGTCTCAGAACTGTTACAAACATGTTTAATTATGTGTTAGAACACAAACCAACAACAAAAAAACTAGATTTAAATATAATAGTTTATTTACATATAATCCAATACAATAATACTACAATAATAAAACTATTTTGTAGACAAACATAAAACCAAAGTTACCCATAAAGAGTAAAATTATTGAGTGAGCTTACAAAATTTAAACAAAAACATTAAATCAAAATAAACTGCCGGTTAATTGAAACGGACCAAGCAAATTTTTATGTTGAATTTAGAGCTACATTTTTTGTGAAGGAGAACTAATTTCAATATAAGGTATTCCAAATTGAAGAGACAGTTTATTTATGAAAGAGCGAGTACTGCCCGATGATTTTATTTTGAAGCACGTTACTCTCTACAAGGTGTGAAAGAAGCGCGTGTTTCTTTTACCAAACTTATAACTACCGAGGTTCCAAAAATATTTTTTTATATTTTTGTTATGTACATTTTTTCAATCATAGGTTATATCCCGAAAGCTCTGAATTTTATCGGATAAACTATGAGTAGCTTTTTTTTGTAAAATTTTTCTTAGAAAATATTCGAGACTTAATATAATTTATCTTAAAAGGCGGGACCCGAGGCCGAAGGTCGAGGGCATTTTGTGTAAATTATTAAGTCGAGAACATTTGCTTGAAAGCAGAATTTTGCAAAAAATTTAGCTACCCGCAGTTTGTGTGTTAAGATTTAGAGCTGGAGAGGTATATGCCAAGATTATTTCCCAAATGAATAAATTCCTTACGTACTTTGAAACTTAGCTTATTATTTATAGATACATACACTTTTTTATGTAAGTTAAGTAACAATTATTATTATTTTATTATATCAATTGACGGAGACGCGTTTTTTAAACTACTTTTGTCTGGTAGCCATGTAAACGGACGTGGTAGAAGCGTATTTGACTTTTGTTACGCGATCGTTATTGTAAATCTGACAGTTTGTGTCAGTTTGATATTAAGAATACCGTTGGCACATAGTAATTATAAATAAAATAATAATTCTTGAATTTGTATTATGTTTTATTTTGTTCATAGTCCAACTAAGAGTAAATTAAATCAAGTAAATGCATTTAAAAGCTAAACGTAATTCATTCGCTGGTAAGTTTAAAAAAGCTAGCTTGCATTTATTCAGTGCAAAACTGATGTCATTGGTTGAAATTAAAAAATTCGCGAAATGTCATTGGTCTATAATTTATGAGGGAAAAGATGGTGGTTTATGGGGAAATATCAATTTATCAAATTTTTGATATCTCTTATTGTGTCTCGTAAGGGCCGATCGTTGTAGGTTATTATAATAGCTTGTGATTTCTCCTTTAAAATAATAATAATAATAATAACGATATTAATAAATAAATTTTTTGTGCTTTCCGTACTATCATGGTGAATAAATATCTCTTTTCTTGCTACTACATATTTTATTTTCATTACTCCAATAATAAAAGGTTTAGTTCTTGTCTTTTTATTTAGTTATAATAGTGCTTATAAAAAAAAAATAAATATTTTTTATTGTTTATTTAGATTCCATTTTATTCCATTAAATTTTTCGAATATTTTATTAATTTTTTGTGTGAAAAATACGTCAAGAAAATTTAAAAAAATTGTTTGTATCTACAGGTTCACATGTATGCCAAATTTTACATATTTTTATATTTTTCGTTTTTGTATTTCGAGGTGTTTTCTTGTCGCTCCGGAGATAATTGGTGTTCCGTTATTTTTTTTTTAAATGAATATGAACGTATGCCGCTTTAGGATACTCCAATGGTCACCATGAATTCAAAGTGCAAAAAAATGTACTTATTAATATTATAAAGGAACTATCATAAGCAAAACACAGTAAGGCTCAACGGCAAATAAAATTTGAAAAATGGCAGGTTTTTAGAAAAAAAGAAAACGGTTGGTATCTTATAAATTACAGAGATATCGAGAATTTGAGAAATTGTTTTTTCCCCATAAACCAGTGATTACAAAAATACGCATCAGAAAACTATAAAAGAATCAAGCAAAACTAGCTATTTCACAAATAAATTGTTTCTTAAAACCTGAAAATCGCCTATTGATCTCTGTTCTTCTTCTCAAAAAATGTGAAGCTACATTTTTCACATTTTTCACCTAAAAGTTCGCATGGTCTGTTTTAATTGGCCAGTAGTTTATTTGACATACTGAAAGCTCATGAGATAAATAAATATAATATAATAAAATGGTATAAATCGTATTCGAATTCAAATTGGCAACAAAATACATAAGTGAATAATAATATAAATTTTATTATATAAGGTATGTATTTTTTTATATCAATGAATATGTTTTGAATCCTGGGTAAGTCCATTTACTGATTTTAACTTTACATTGATTAAATAAAAACCGCTGCCCAAAGAATCACTACTTCCACATCCAGATTTTCTACTCAAGTCTCTCACAACGAAAAAATTTTGTATGTGGAAATAATTGTTTATGGAACTTAATATAATAATATAATATTTGAAATCGTCTACCACAAAAACCCATAAAACGACATCTTACACCAGTGGGGTGGGGGCGGTGATAGAGGTTGGTATTAGTGGCGGATGAAGTAAAAAAATATTTTGAGGTTTTTGGTTTTTGTACACACACTAAATCACAATTTTTTTTCATCCCCTTTATTAATCAGGTGGGGTGGTTAATGCCAAAAAATTTTTTGAGACCTTAGCTTTTCTTGTATATACTAAATACCAATTTTATGGTGCTGCTTGATTTACCTATTTACCTCCAATTTACCCCCCACCCTTCGACGGAATAGGATGAAAATATAATCCAGTTCCAGATCTCGTTAAAGTACATACATTGAAGTCAATATCTTAAACGGTTCCAGAATAATCGTGCGCACAAAAAAAGTTACAGACAAACCGATAGACAGACAGAAATTTTTTTCGCTCAAACTTAAAATCTCGACGTTTCATGACATTCTAAGACTATTTGAACAATTAAAATTTTCAATATTTTTTTTTGTCGTTACTATACTTCCACTGGATGTGGAAGTAATTTAATTCTTTGATTTCCTTTAATAAAATTTTCTATATTATTTGTTTGTATCTAGTACTATATAAACATGGTCAACTTCTCAAATCTGGTTTTATTTTATAGTGATACAATAATTTGACTCGAATTTGACAGAAAAATTGCCTTGGGTTTTGAATTTTACTTTCTTGGTATAACTGACCTAATGGGTAAAATAGCACTGCATAAATTATCTTTATGACCAATTTTTGAATAATATTCAGATTTTCCAAATAATTTTTATTTACTCCTCCCCAGCATATTATTCTATAGGTTAAGTGTGGTAAACAGTAATACATTGTTTATAAGTGACACTCAAAAAAAAACGTTTCAAATATTTAAAATTGCCAAGTAAACTTCTTAACTATGGCACTAAGCTACTTAATTGAGAATCCTATCTCGGGTGATTATCTATTATAATTCCCAAATATTTAATTGATTTACAAGATATAACCTTAATTTCAACAATATTACATTGTATGGTTAAAACATTAACGTTGGTAAAGTTTCGAGCACGTGACGAAAATAGCAGAAAATGGGTTTAATTAAAATAAGTCAGTAATTTGTCATTGAAAAAGTCGATAATTATTTTAAAGTCATAGTTAGCTTCGGTTTTCAGTTTCGCCCATGATACGTCTTTATGAAAATGAAGTGTCGTCAACGAAGGTAATAATATCACCTTGGGAAAGGACCGTAAACAGATCGTTGACTAATATTGTAAACAGAATGTGGCCTAGTAATGTATCTTGGGGTACAGTTTACATGCTACTTTCCATCAAAAGTTTTTATATATTGTTAAGCATTCTACTGGATACTTCTGTAGTTTTCATTAAATAAGTAAGTTTTTTAGATATTTTTTTTGCTATATTTGTAGTTTTGGCCATCTCCCGATGACGTCAGCTTGTTTAACGGGACGCTAGTTAGTATTCTACGCTGTGTTTTTCTTGTAGATTTTGTCAAAAGTTTATAACACTCTTCATGTAAGTACATTTTTTTTAAATGTTTCATAACTTTCACATTTACTAATCTATTCTTTTTATAAGCAATAGTGTTATTTTCCAGCTATCACTAACTCACTTTCAATACAATCACCCTTTATAAACACGGGCAGGCTGATAAATGAAGAGAAAGACAGACAGAAGGATATTTTGAAAGATGCTCGAGTTCGATAACCAACACAACACACTTTTTTCTATGAGCAATATTTACGATTTTAAAGAAGTGCCTGCAAAATAGAATATGTGCTTCCTTTTTGATAAGAATATAATAAAGCGGGAGTAGGTTTGAAAAAATAAATAAATATTTGCAGTATTTTACCATAAATCGAATAATTTTTCGATCAGTCTTTAATAACACAGCCACACAAAAAAAAAGTTCTGTACAGCAGACCAAATTATATGGATATGGTGTATTTTTCAACGCTGAATCCGAATTCGTGGTCAAAAAAAAATATATCTTGTCAGTTTTGTTTTTTAGTCAAAAACATCCCTTAAAATGGTGTAAAATCACAGAAATAATGTAATAACTCTTAATGGAATGTGAAAAATGGTAGATGTTTTGTAGTCGAGAGTAGAGAGTAAGCTATTTCTATAAATTAAACCGAAATCCGCCCTTATGGGGGGAGTGAAAACTACCGCTAAAACTCAAAAGGCGCAGGTGAGTGTAAATAACATGTATAAATGCCAAAATTTTGTATCTCTTAGTGCAAAATATTTGCCTCTGGTGTGAAAACCAGCCATACCCAATCCTATGGAGAGTTAAAACTACCCCCACCCCTCAACAACAACAACAACAATAACAATTTGTTAAAGATTTTATATACATTTATGCGCCTCGCCGGAACCTGTCCCGGTGCCAGCCAGACAACCACGGCGCTGAGTGTCGTGGTGATTGCATGGCTGGGCGAGGCAAGTCCGGTTTGGCTTAACGACGGATGTCTTATGAGTTAGTACTCCTGTCTGTCACAGGCAGACTTAAAAACTAAAATAAAATTAAAAATGTGTCCACACGGACCTAAAGCTAATTAAAAGAAAACTGTAAAAAATTATCACTCACTAGGCAAAGCACTTATTTAATTTTGGTTGGTGGCACGGGAAAACAGAACTCAACGAAAAAACTCCCTGGTGGTCTTCCTGCCGCCAGAAAAATGCCGTGGAACGTTAAAAAGATATAATAAGAAATATTTTAGTTTTTAAGAATTTATACGTCAAGATGGAATTTAGAAACAAAAAAGGACAAAAGAACAAAAAGGATAAAACAAATAGAACATATAAAGGAGATAGAGAAGGTTGGTTATAGTTTTTAGTAAAGATTAAAGGTGGGGAAATAAGAAGTTGTCGTATAGGAAAGTTTGGCTAGAGAGGTTGCCGGAAAATAGGCAACGCCTGGTATGGTAGGGGGTGTCGGATATCGAAAAGGATTGCATTATGCTGTCTGATTCGGGTTATGTTGCGGGTTAGCGGACTATCGCACAGTTTGAATTCGTAGATTTTTTAAGAAATTTCTTGGACGTAGTCCGCTAGTGGGTTATGTCGTGGCAACGATCATATAAATCTCTGAGGGAGGTGTATCTGTCCGAACCAGAGATGAGGCGCATAAATTTATGTTCGAGAACTCGAAGTTTTCTCATTGTCGTGGCCGGTATGCTGCACCACCCTCATAGGTTTCAAAACGAGGAAAAAAATTCAGGCAGGGTGAACAAATATGGAGTAAATTTATTTCAACCACCAATACATGACTAGAGATTACTCTTTGAGGGTGGTAAGAGCTACCTATGCTCAAATGTTACATGTTGTATTAAAATTCAGAAAGGGTCAAATACTTGTAGCTCATTGTGCCAAATATATAAATCTGGTACGACAACCACCCAATATTTTTAATAAGATTGAAAATCACCCCTGTTGGGGTGAGGGTAAAAACTACTCCCACATACGGACGGACATACGGACGGAAATAGATAGACGGAAATTTAGTTAATTTAGGTATATAGTTGACATAGATAGAAATTAGTCACTGAAGAGATAACATCCTATATCTATGACTAAGAAAATAGGAAAAGAAAACCACGGAAAAGATATTTTGAAGATAAGAGAGAAAAATCATAAGAAAATAAAGTATTTGGATTGATGGTCGAAAGTATGATATAAATAGGATAAGGGATAGCTTTACACAGATTAAAAGATAGATGAGATGATAAATGTTAAGATAAACAGTTGAATAAGCAGGTATGGTATAATAAATAAAACACAACTGGTTAATGCTTAATGCATGAATTTACTCCATTTTTATCTACCCCGCCTAAAACTACAAATGCCTGAATTCTTGCTCCAGGATATTGGAAGTAATGAAATCCGTCCATCTGTGGGGGTAGTTTTTACCCCTCCCCACAATAGGGGTAATTTCCAACCTTATTAAGATTGGGTGGTTGTCGTACCAGATTTGTATATTTGGCACGATGAGCTGCAATTATTTGACCCTTTCCGAATTTCAAAAGCACCTATATGCACCATTTGAGCATAGAGGTAGAGAATATTATTTAGGTATTATGCAAATCACAACTTACACACTTTTTCATTTATTATGAAAATACCTACTTTCTGTATATTGTTGCCCTAATCTGGGCACGCTAATATACTAGTCAGGTAAATACTTTAAAACACTCATTATTGGAGAACCAATCAAAACAACTACTTTTCTAGCTAATACTGACGAAGTATTGAATTACATGATAGGATTCTTAGCATTTTAAAGAAAAAAAAAATTAGAAATACTTAAATCATTTATTTACATTTAGTCATTCACACTTTTTTATTTCATTTTGAGAGGTAACTTCAAAATGAGTGCTATCTATATAGGAACTCTGAAAAAAGTCTGCAAAGGCATCTGCAATGTTTTTTGGGTCGTTTATCATACTATCATTATATATCATATTGTTTGGCATGCCACTATTATTTTTTTTATTGTTAAGAAAATGCCATAGTTCTTTAGGATTATTTTTTATATTACGTTCAATACAACTGCAATATTCTTTATAAGACACACTCACCTGCATCTTTTGAGTTTTTAGCGCTAGTTTTCACGCCCCATAAGGGCGGATTTCAGTTTAATTTAAATAAATTGCTTACTGTGGCTCGAATTTATATTCTCTATTCTCGACTACAAAACATCTGCCATTTTTCACACTTCATTAAGAGTTATTACATTATTTCTATGATTTTACACCATTGTAAGGGATGTTTTTGACGAAAAAAACAAAACTGACATGATAGATTTTTTTTTGGACCACGGATTCGGATTCAGCGTCGAAAAATACACCATATCATATAATTTGGTCCGCTGCACAGAACTTTTTTTTTGTGTGGCTGTGTAATATTTTCACGTTATTATATTGTTCACAGAAATGAAGGATACATTGTATTTTCGACCGTCTTTCTGTCTGTCGTCTGTTGGCCTGTCCATCACCTATCTTCTAAGCACGATTACTCAACGAGAAAGATTAGTTTACATTTAAAGAACCTCGCACATGTCTTACATAAATTGGCGTATAGTCAAATTGACTGAAATTTTAATATGTTGTAGATGTCGACTTTCTGATCAAAAGATCTCATGGGGCCCCAATTCGATCTTATGTCTAGTTTCCGAGATACAACTATAAAATTCTGTATCTTGTCGAAATTTTAATTTATTGATGGCGGAGGAGAGGTCAAAGGAGCAATTTTCAAAAGTTTTTCAACTAAAGTTATTTGATCAGGAAGACACATACTTTATGCAAAAAATGTTTTAGCCAACTTGACCGAATACTTTTTTCACTTGTTATCTAATATAAAAATCTCTTGTCACAGTGTTTGTTATCGAACTCCTCCGAAACGGCTTGACCGATTTTTATGAAATTTTTGGTGTATATTTGGTAGGTCTGAGAATAGGCTATTTTTTATACCCCTAGGTGATAAGGGTGGCCCTATCCAGAAATTTTCTTTTTATTTTTTGGACAAAAATTTTTAATTTATATGGCAAAACAACGTTTGCTGGGTCAGCTAGTTTTTATATAGATTTCCCGGTGCCTTCGCCAACATTTTTCAAACTTTAATTTTTTTCTATGCTATTTTCATTAAAACAATAAATGTTTTAGTGCAAAATAGTATAAAGGGCTATTAGAACGTATCACAATATAAAATGTATGAAAAAAATCATGAATTCGAATTTTTTTTAATTGAACAAGAGGTCATTCTTGTACATTTCTTGAGCTGTATCTCGGAAACTAGACATAGGATCGAGTTGGGTCCATGAGAGCTTTTGATCAGAAAGTCGAAATCAACAACATATAAAAAATTGAGCCAATTTGACTGTCGCCAATTTATATAAGAAATGTGCGGAGTCCTTTGAAAAATAAGTTAGTGCAACTCATAAAATTTCTGCTAAAATTAGCTTAAAAAAGCGACATTGCGAATATTCACAGAATTGCATGCATGCCACCAAAGTTGATCTGGGATTCATCGTTTTCCGTAATTCTTGCTAATTTTTCGGTTAACTATAAATTGAGATATATATGTTTCTAATGAATTATCAGTTTTACAAAATTTATGCATAGTCTTGAAGCTTAAATGAATACATAATGGATGGTGAAATACTTTTATTAACTTTCTGTGTTTATTTAAAAATTATATGAAAAAAAAATCATATTATTGAATCGTAAATGCTTCACTTATATTCTTTTAACTCTGAAAGTTCATTTGGCATGATGCTTGAGAGAGTATTTTAAAGTGGACTAAATTTGTTCAAAAAAGATCTTTCGATTTTTTTTTATTACAATCTTTTTAGAGCGATAAAGCCCGCCTCCAACTTTCACTTATTAAAACTTCCTTATTAAGGAATTTTATTACATTTTAAAGTAAAATTAATATACCACCTCATCCATGGAAAGTTTGTTTGAACCTGAGAAACACGCTATATATTAAAATTCCTGACATCTTGGGCATCTTTATATTATTGTGTGCTTAATCAAAACACTTGTATAGCATTACAATAAGTCTCACTAAAGACTTAGCATATCTTGATTATGGGAGTTTATCAATCAATTGATTTATCATTGCATACTAAAATAAGGCTTTTTCTTTGTTAAAACAGACTTAAACTAGTATAATATGCGTCTTGCTTGCAGATATTTCAGAAAAGATTTAACTTCACGTGAATATTAGAATTACCATGTATATCTTCTAGAAACTATGCTGTAGGTGCATTGTCTTTATGAAAAGCCAAAGAATTAGTTGATATTGTAAAGTTTCAGCTGCTGCTCTCTTTATTTTTAGGAATATAGTTAAATTGTGTTTACGTTTGTTTTGTATTTAGTTTGACACGTTTTGGTCAATGGCTTTATTTTCCCTATTTTGTATCTTTCAAGAGTATAATAGCGACGCATGTGGTAAAAGCAGAAGGAAATGGGTATGTCTTAGAAATGGCATGTAGGATCTGTATTCTGTTGTGTTTGTGAATTGGAATTACTGTAAACTCTGTTAATCTAAATGTTTCTTGGAAGACAAAGTGTCCAGACGCCAGTGAAATAAAAATGAGTTCACCTTCCAGTAAGTCCAGAACATTCCAAACTTGGCGCATGTATAGAATCTAGGGGCCATAATAAAATATTATACTATACCACTTGGATCGCCATATTAGGAAGATGGCGGCAAGATATATTTTTTAAATGATCTCGCTTCCACTGTATTTTGCCACAAAAATAACCATTATTAAATTTAGAGAGGATAAAATCAAATCGAATTAAATCAGAATTATTGCATATTTAAGAATACAATTTTTTCTCAGCACTAGTTTCCGTATCCAGTAGACATCCTCAAGCCAAGGCTCCACGGCAGTTGATGGATTGAACGAGAACCAGCCCGAGGCAGAATTAAATACATTGTAATAGTGACTCAAACTTCAACATATCTAGAGGAACAAACCTACAAACTATGTTCTATACATAGTGAATGGTTTCGCTTTAGCAGCCGAGTAAATTGAAACCATTCTGACTTGATTTCAAAAACTTTCTCGTTTCTCGCTTCAAATCTCCATCACCAGTTTATATCAACTGGTATTTTTGTCGCACCAGATATACTCGTTTCACGTCATCATGAGGTAAATACGACGGAGGACAATTAATATTTCGAATGTCTATCCAAGTCCAAGTATTTTTTCACCCCCTTTAATAAAGATATTTCCATAAAGAAATCATCTAAATCATTTCGTAAAAAATTTAGAAAATTTTCTGCCTTGAGGTTATCCAGGAAAAAGGGCCAACAATTTGTTCGTTTAATATGCCACACCACACGTTAACTTTTTCACTATATTGGTTTTTACAGTTAATTACAAAGTTGGGATTTTCGGCTGCCCAATATCTACAATTTTGACTAGATACCACACTGTGTGTCGTAAATGTTGCCTCATCACTAAACAGTATGTTTTAAAAAAAAAAAATGTCGTTAAGATAGTTACCTTGCAACCATAGACAAAATTCAAACCACCGCGCCGTTCAAAATCACCTTCTAAGAGAGTATGCAAAAATGTTGGTTTAAATGCCCTAATCCTACTGCGTTTCAAACATCTCCATATTTGATTTTTAATTAATTTTAGTGTTCTCGCAACTGCCCTTATACTACCATTTGGATTGTTCCGAAATTCTGTTAAAATACGTTCGTCGTCTGGATATTGTCGTAAATTTAAATTGTACCTTCTTCGTCTTATCTTGAAAATGGCTCCGGTTCTTTCAAACAGTTTGTTGATGTCACCAACGGTTTTGTGCCAAATTGGTGCTCGATTACGATGACGTTGATTAAATATTCGAGCAACCTGACGCGTAGATCTTTCATTATCACTAATTAAGCGGATAATTTCAACTTTTTCTTCAATTGTAAGAAGTACTCTCCGATTTTCTGCCGTTATCAGTAAGATTGATAAATTAAAGAACACTATTTAACTTTTGACAATTCTTATGAATCGCCATATATCAAATAAAAACTTGTTTTTCAAAACACTTTTGATTAATGCCTATGGTTGCAAAGTAACTATCTTAACGACAGATTTTTTTAAAGAACTTAATGTTTAGTGACGAGGCAACATCTACGACAAACGGTGTGGTATCATTGGAAGGTGGTTATGTTGAAGAGACCAGTATTTATAAAAAAAAAATTGTTTTTAGGTTTGTTATAGCAAAAAATTAAAGTGTTTTTTAAGAAATTAATTAATATTTCGTTTCTGCCATAATCCGTTTTTGAGATCATAAAGAATTTGGATTAAGGAGTTTTTGGACATGCTGAATCCAAATATGATAGAAAAATTTGTCTAAAATAAGCCCTAATTCCTTTTGCCAAAAAACCTACCCTATTTTACCCCCTAAAACCGCACGCCAATGAAGAATGAACATTTTTACTATGTCAAATAATTAATTTTTCCAACATATAATTACCACCGAAATTTGAAGAAAATCGCATTATTAATAACTGATATATTAAGAAATTAATTAATTTTTCGTTTCTACCATAATCCGTTTTTGAGATCATGGAGAATATGGATTAAGGGGTTTTTGGACATGCTAAATCTAAATATGATAGAAAAGTTTGTCTAAAATAAGCCCTAATATCCTTTTGCCGAAAAATCGACCACTTTTTACCCCCTAAAACCGCACGCCAATGAAAAATTAAAATGTTTACTATGCCAAATAATTCATTTTTCCAACATATAATTACCAACCAAATTTGAAGAAAATCGCATTATTAATTACTGAGATATTAGGGTGGATTTATGAAAAGCGGGACACACTGTATATACCAAATACCAATTTTATGGGCTGTTAATTGCTAGATTTTATTTATCCCCATTTACCCTAATTTACCCACCAACCCTTCAACGGAATAAGATCTCATTAAAACACATGCTTGTACCAAATTTCAAGTCAATATCTGAAACGGTTCCAGAGTAATTGTGCGCACAGAAGAAGTTACAGGCAGACAGACCGACAGACAGAATTTTTTTTACTTAAATTTAAAATCTCGACGTTTCATGACATTCTAAGCCTATTTCAAAAATACAAGTTTTCTTAATTTTTTTTGCGTTACTGTACTTTCACTGAATGTGGAAGTAATTTAAGAAATAAGGAACGATGATGGAAAACAATATTTTGATATAGTTGACATTTTAACCGAAGATGAAATCTGATATATTTGGGTTGTCACATTAAAAATTACCTAGAAAATGACAGAGGAAAATTATATTTGAATTATTATAGTTGTCCCTATTAGTTCCTTGAGGTAAAGCTTTTATCCCAAAAGTTCTGCGACTGGACTGCAAGATTTTCGAGTGTGGGGTGACAATATGTTCCGACCTATCCTCCAACCACTACCCCTTTTCCGATTTTCTGGTGCTAGGCATTTTTTTATCGGAAAATTTTATTAAAGGAAGTTGTTCAGAATTGTCCAATATTTCATCATAGTAAAAAATTGAAAAATTAAAAAAATTGATAAATTTAAATAATACAAAAAATACCACTAATTACTTGACAACTATCTGACAGCTTGGGATTAATTTCAAACAAAACTGTCATGAATTTTTTAAACAAAAAAAAACCAATTTAAATTATGTTTTCGGACTTGGACAATATTTCAAACAAATTTAATATTTTTTTAATTCTAATTAAATTTTGATAGGAATTTTGCATAGTTCTGAACAACTTTCGTTGACAAAATTTTCTTACAAAAAATGCATAGCACCGCAAAATCGGAAGAAGGAGTGGTTTTTCCGGTTTAGGGATGGTGGTTGGAGGATAGGTTGGAAAATATTGTCACCATCGTGTTCCTCGCCCGTCTTGCGGTCCAGTCGCAGAACTTTTGGGTTTTTTGCCTCTTTTTGGTTTACCTCAAGGAACTATATTATCAGGAAGAAAATCTGATATGCTTTTAAAAAGATAAAGTGTCCCACTTTTGACGGTAACACCTTTGTAGCTCAGTTATTAGTCATCCAATTTCAACAAAATCTGAATCGGTATCAAAGACCTTTACTATATGAGTTGTAGGCCATATTAGGTATTTTTTACTGAAAAACTAATACGACATTATTGATCAGCATGCTTTAGAACCTTTATATCCAAGGTCGTAGAGCCCCCAGGGCTAGAACATCAAAATATATTTTTGCCATTTCGCTCCTACATTTTGAATTATGGTTTTTGGCCCCCTTAAAACAACATTTTTGAAATAATAAATTGTTAATAACTTGAAAAGGAATTGTTGATATTCCTCATTTTCTATTTAGAGTCACTTTTTCTATCCCCTCTTCCATCGATACTTTTAAATTCGACAATCCTTAATGCCCAAAGCTGCTGGTTGAACATCTTTGGTAGTTTTTCAATGAAAATTCTTAGCCTACGAAATTTTAAAGTATCGATGGCTGGTAGAAAAAGTGAATTTAAATAGAAAATGAAGAATAACTTCTTTTCGTAAAACAATTCGTGTCTAAGTTATTAATTATTTATTTAATATTTCAAAAATGTAATTGTGAGGGGGGTGTAATTCGAAAACCATAAATCAAAATGTAGTTAAATTTTGGATATAGGAGTTCTAAAGTATGCTGACCAATATTATGGCATTAGTTTTTCAGTAAAAATGCCTAATATCGACATATCGACTTGACCTTGTCAATGACCGAAATAAATTTTGTTTTACTTAAAAAAGATATAGTTTGGTTGAAATTGAATGACTAATAACTAAGTTCCGAAGTGTTACCGTGAAAAGTGGGACACGCTGTATATTAGGATGGTACAAAAATGACTTAATTTTTTATAGAGGGTCTCGATCCCCCCAATTTGTTTCCAAATCCGAAAAAAAGTTAGTATGTATTTTTTTGATTGTTCAAAATTTTGATTTCAAATTATGCCTATGGAGACCTGAAGTTTCTCATTTAAATTGCATGGGGAAAAATCACTTTTTGGGACTTTTTGAATAATTGTTCAGGGTTAGGGAAAATCTTGCATTAAACTTATATGACTTGGAGAGGACTATCCAACGAAGAATTTGATGTATACACATATAGGTTTGTCACTTCCAATACACCACCAAGGTTCCCCGAAAACTACCCTTAAATCAAAAAAATGTAAATTTTTCGAGGAATTGACCGTTTTGAGCACTTTTTTCTCGTCTCTTCTTAAAAAAAATATTACTATTGGTCTAGTGGAATACTTTTTAGTCAATTTTCATTTATTTAAACAAATTCCATTTGTTTAAATATTTTCTTTTCTCGAAAATTGTCTAAAATCCTGTTTTCTCAGATCGGAGTGGCATTCTATTATTTTTAAGTGACATCAATTAATTTTCAAATATTTTCCAATTGTTTAAATCAATCAATTATTATTATTTATTTTCAACTTTTCTTCAAATTATGCTAGAAAAGTCATTATCATTTTTCTAAATTAATAAATATTTTTATCTCTTGTAATAACCTTCTCATTTAACAATTTCGTATAATAAATAACCTGCAGTTTTTATTTTATTCATTCTCGATCACACATAAATTCTAGGTAGCTATTAAAGCTTATTCTAATTATTCAGAACCCGAATTCTGCTACTGTTCATATTAAATGAGGTTTTCAAAATATCCGTCGGCTTTAAATTACTATTTTTATGTTATTAATCAAGGCACTGCATGTGTATTTTATAATTGGGTACAGGTAAAAAATAATCAGTGCTTGCTCGGAATGAGTAAGTATTAAAGCCAGGTAGGTATAATTAAAAATAGAGTAGTTAATCACATTCCAAATTAAATCAAATCGATAAGTATAATTAAAACTTGTCTATTGACAGATTAATTTCCTTGCGTGGGGTACCATTGCATTGTAAAGAAATAGTACGGCATGATTTTTGTAAGAAAAGATTAATTTATTTAATTATGACTGTCTATGAAAACAAAACCAGTGGAAGTTGCAGTCGGGCGTGGTCGACTAGGAATACTTACTTGATTGACATTTTACTAATAATAATAATAATATGGTTGAGTGGAAGAGCAAAACCCTGTCCTACGGACAGACTGTTTAAACTCTGCCATTTGACAGGCAATCACTGGTACAATTACTAAAATATTATATTGTAATGTAATCATTTCCTGCCCATAAAATCATTTATTATTATTACTATTATTATTATAAACTTTATTTTCCTTTTATAACAATATGATACAATATTTTATGGGAATAGTCAGACTTAATATCTAAAAGAGAGAAGAAAAAAAGAGGTAAATAATGGAGCACTTTATATATTAAAATATTCTCCTAATTTGTAGAAGGTTTTGCTAATTAAAACTGCTTTGACTTTATTTCTAAATAGTGAAAGTATATTGCTAGGTTGTATTTCCACAGGGAGGTGATTAAAGACTGTAGGTCCTAGACAACTGGATGAATTTACAGAGACATTTAATTTACTGAAGGGCGGATAAAGATAATTTTTTTGGATGGTATTTACCTCATGTAGATGATTGTTACAAACAAATTTACTCTTGTTTTTACAGACAAATAAACATAGTTCAAAAATGAACATTGACGGAAGTGTCAATATATTATAGCCTACTATACATCTTATCACACACTTTTGGGCTAAAAATACATTATTGTGTAATCCTCCCCCAAAAAACAAACACAATATATTAACCGAAAATCAACCTCAGCAAAATATAAATTCCTTCGTTGAGCCATGTTTGGAACATTTTTTACATTTTTTAACTGATAAACTACTGAATGTATTTTGGCTATCAGTAATTCACAATGACTTTTCCAGTTTAAGCAACTGTCAATATTTATACCCAACAATTTAACATTGGACGTCCTTGTTGATATTGAAGCATTATCAAGTTGTTCAAGTTGAATATTTGGATAATCACATTTCTTTTGTCTATTATGAAACACTAATGCCTGTATTTTCTCAACATTAACATAAAGAGAACTTTTAACTAAGGGATTCCAATAAAATATCACATTTCATCTTTAAAATATCAACATTTTTACCTGATAGTATATCAGATGTGTCATCTGCGTAAAAAGTAAAATCTGCTAAAGTACTCAAACCATCCAGGTTATTAATAAATAATAAGAATAATATTGGACCTAATACCGACCACTGTGGCACGCCCATATTAATTTCTACAGATGCCGAGTTACCAGAATCAATTGTATTGAGCGTAATATTGCTAACTGACACACACTGTTTGCGATATGATAAAAAACTTTCAACCCAGTCTAGGGCTAGGTCCCTTACCCCATATTTAGAAGTTTTTTATGATTGACGCATCAAATCCCTTGCTTAAATCGCAAGAGATACCAACAGGGCATTCACCTGCTTCGAAATATGTTATTATCTTTTCATAAAACGATTGCATTGCACTATGAGTTGATTATTATAGAATACTACTAGAATACTAGGATACTAAATTACGGTATAACGGGGACGTTGAAAGTGATTTCTTTATCATTAATATTTTTCTACTATAAAGCATTTTAAAAGTAAGAAATAACATTCAAGTATTTGCTTTCTGTTTGGTTTTCAAAAAAGTGCAAAAAAGATCAATTAGTGTATACAAATTGTTACTTTTCTGTAGTATTTTAAATTTCTTTGTCATCATGTTTGAGAGCTACTGTTGCGAATAGAACAAGAAAAATCTATAAAAAACGTGAGTTGCAATTGTATTTGTATCGTGTTGTGCAGCCTACTAAGCAAATCACAACTTACACACAGTTAAGTAAATACTTTAACACAGTCATTATTGGAGAACCAATCAAAACAACTACTCTTCTAGCTAATACTGACCATACCGTTTTGTTTATTTATTTCCAGGAAGTTGTTTATATCATATATATTTGGTTAGTTATGACACAAAATATGTAATTTAGTTGAATAAAGCTATTTCCATGTAAAAAATAATTTATGATTTTTCATTTTTCATAGGTAGCAATAAGCGTAAAATCTGTATTTTTTATTTTTACTTCCACGTCCAGTGGAAGTATAGTAACGACAAAAAAATTTAAAAAAATTTTCATTGTTCAAATAGACTAAGGAATGTCATGAAACATTGATATTTTAAGTTTGAGCGAAAAAAAAAATTTCTGTCTGTCTGTCGGTGTGTCTGTAACTATTTTTTGTGCGCACGTTTACTCTGGAACCGTTTAAGATATTGATTTGAAATTTGGTACACATATATACTTTAAAGAGATCTAGAACTAGATTATATTTTCATCTTGTTCCGTCGAAGGATTGGGGGGTAAAATGGGGTAAATTTGGGGTAAATAGGTAAATCAAGCAGGTAAGAGTCCATAAAATTGGTATTTAGTATATACAAGAGAAGCTAAGGTCTCAAAAAGAAATTTGGCATTAGCCACCCCCATTACCACCCCCACCCCATTATTAAAGGGGATGAAAGAAAATTGTGATTTAGTGTGTGTACAAGAACCAGAAACCTCAAAATATTTTATTACTTCATCCACCCCCACTACCACCCCCTATCACCACTCCCACCCCACTACCGATGTGGGGTGTCGTAGTATGGGGTTTTCGGGTAGAGGATTTCAAATATTATATTATTAATTATTTCCACATACAAAATTTTTTCGTTGTGAGTGACTTGGATAGAAAATCTGGATGTGGAAGTAGTGATTACTTGGGCAGCAGTTTTTCTGTTTTACTTCCACGTCCAGTGGAAGTATAGTAACGACAAAAAAAAATTAAAAAATTTTTTATTGTTCATATAGGTTTAGAATGTCATGAAACGTCGAGATTTTAAGTTTGAGTAAAAAAAAATTCTGTCTCTGTCTGTCGGTTTGTCTGTTTGTCTGTCTGAAACTTTTTTGTGCTCACGTTTACTCTGGAACCGTTTAAGATATTGACTTGAAATTTGGTACATCTATATATTTTAACGAGATCTGGAACTAGATTATATTTTCATCTTGTTCCGTCGAAGAGTTGGGGGGAAAATTGGGGTAAATAGGTAAATTAAGCAGGTAAGAGTCCATAAAATTGGTATTTAGTATATAAAGAGAAGCTAAGGTCTCAAAAATTTGTGAGTTAGTGTGTGTACTGTGTACAAGAACCAAAAACCTCAAAATATTTTTTTACTTCATCCACCCCCCATTACCCCCTATCACCACCCCCACCCCACTACCGATGTGGGGTATCGTTTTATGGTTTTTTGGGGTAGAGGATTTCAAATATTATATTGTTAAAGTTCCATAAGCAATTATTTCCACATACAAAATTTTTTCGTTGTGAGAGACTTGGATAGAAATTCTGGATGTGGAAGTAGTGATTCCTTGGGCAGCGGTCTTTCTCAGATCTGGTCAGAGATGGGTAAACTCCCGGAGTTTTGATTACTTCAAAAGTTTCCAGGAAGCTTTCCATTGGGAATATTCAGAGTCTATTTTATAGTGAAATCTGACTCTCGATGATCTAAGCTTCATTCTGATACCAAATAAGTGCATATAAATATATTACTTACATTACTTTTACAGACTTTTACCAAATAATTGATATTATATGAAACCTGCTATATGTGTCCTGTGCTATATGAAGGATACCAGTAATTTGTTTTGCTTGAATTATTAAATATAAATAAAATAATTTAAAGAATGTGATAAATATGTAGATTATAAAATTAAAAATTTATGTAAATATCATATGTAAGTCGTAACTCCTATTTTGTGCAGAAACGAAAATGTAGAAGGCAAAGCAGAAATAACATCTAAATCTCATATTATAGTTATATTGAATAAAAAGTGAAAAACAAATAAACAAATGTTTATTTAATTTTAAATTTTAACACTTAAAAAAATAATATCAATATTATTAATACTAATACAAAATAAATTAAACCATCCACTATATAGTTATTATAATTTTATTAAAATAAAAATGAAACTATTAAATATCTCATAATTTGTAAAACAATAGAAGTATATTTCTTTTTATCATTTTCGTTTTTATATAGTTATATTTTACCAAAAAAAAAAACGTGAAAACTGAAGAAATTAAAATCTTGCATCGAAACAACAAATTAAAACTGGATTTCTGGCGTTTGAGGTTATGTTTGATCATCGTGGCGGCAATTTCAAATTTTTGAGAACAACTGTAAATATTCGTGAAAAACTTGGAAACTTTCCCAGAATTTTGGAAACTTTCGGAAAATTAAAATATTTTAAAGGAAACTTTCATTTTTATCAAAACTCCGTTCCGGAAACTTCCGAAAATTTCCTGGAAACTTTCATTTGGAAAGTTTCCTTGACCCATCTCTGGATCTGGTTCAAAATTATGTTATATATGGGGGTCCTCGTTGAATTCTAAACACATTTTCTTCATACAGTTTTTCGATATTTTATGAATTTTTCGGTACCACCGTCAATTATTTTTTACATTCCCGACAAACCAGTGATCACATGACATATTGTGTCAAAATGTATTTTTTGGTTGCCAGGCATACAGAACTCCCCAATAGAGTTTTAGAAATCTCAATAATACCAATTTTCCCATATGGCGGACACTGTATACCGGGTGCTACAGGCTAGTGGCTCCCCCCTATATTTAATGTTTTTTAACTTATCCATTTGAAATTTGGGGTGCATAAACTACCTGTAAAAATGGATTTTTGGACATAAAAAACGGTACGAGACCATTTCCGGTTTAACCGGAAATGACCGCAACTTTCGATTTTTAAATAGAAAACCATGTATATTTTCACCTATTTGGATTCAAGACAACACTCTGAGTATACCATGAGATTTTCGCGAATTTTTGAGTCAATGTTCAGTTTTTTTATCGAAAACTTTCATTTTTCAAATGGGAAGGTGGTGGCTCATAGTGTTCAATAAATTATAGATTTTTTCTGAATACATTGATATCCATTTCAAATTTATGCTATTTGTTTTTCTATTTTATTGAATTTATTTAAAAATAAAAAATCACTTTCAATATAATTTTTCTTGAACTTAACATAGTTGCCTTTGCAAAAATCATATGTCTAATAATGAAATGTGAATAACTAACTTTTTGTGAATAATAGCCTTTTGGTTCTCCCTTTTGTTTCTTAATTGGTATAAGTACTAGTGCAAAGTATAAGGATCAATAAAAATTATTTTGAAAGCGATTTTTCATTTTTAAATAAATTTAATAAAATAGAAAAACAAGTAACATAGATTTGAAATGGATATCAATGAATTCAGACAAAAATCAATAATTTATTGAACACTACGAGCCACCACCTTCCCATTTGAAAAAAAAAGTTTTCGATAAAAAAGTGATTTGTTCACTTTTGGAGGCTTCGTAAATAGTTATTAATCAAATTAAACGAAAAATTATATTTTTCCTTTGGACTTTACCTGCCGTAGAACAAATTTCGGTATTCCAAAGCACTATAGACGAATGTCTTAAATGCTTAAAAAAACTGAACATCAACTCAAAAATTCACGAAAATCTCATGGTATACTAAGAACGTTGTCTTGAATCCAAATATGTAAAAATACACAGGATGTTCTATTTAAAAATCGAAAGTTGCGGTCATTTCCGGGTAAACCGGAAATGGTCTCATACCGTTTTTTATATTCAAAAATCCATTTTACGGGTAGTTTATGCAGCCCAAATTTGAAATGAATAAGTTAAAAAATAAAGGAAATATAGAGGGGAGCCACTAGCCTGTGGCACCCGGTATACCAAATTTCACATGTCCATATCAACAAATAAAACAGTGTTCACTGACATGGCATGCACTTTTAGTTTTATCAACGATTTATGTTTTTTAAACCAGTAACATAATCAACTACTTTAAAACTATTTGCAAGTTATTTTTTGTATTCGAGCTTTTTTAACATTTTTGTATTTAGGTCCTGAATTTATAAAGTTACCTACTCATATTATTGGTGTTTTCAGGTGTAGTGCAATGTTACATATATCTTTAGTAGATGCAAGCAATAATTAATTTTTTAAGTTCTCTACAAATATCTACCATAATATACTCATATTTGTGATAAAAAAGACTTGGGTAAAAACGCTTAGATCCATTAAAAGTCGCAGGGGCTGCGTATTGACATACTTCCGCCATCTATTATAACACCCTCGAACTAACATCAACAAGGGTTGTTAACCTTTCACCCTCATATTGCGTCCCCTAAGGCAGGTTTCGTCCTGCCTAGCTATAGATGACTGCATACTTTAACTGCCTAACCATAGTTGCATTAATTCTATACTATGTAATTAGATTATAATTTGAATAGCCTCAGGTATTTCTATCCGTATTCATAAGTTAAGTTTTTTTTTTGCACTTTATACATTCTTTATTACATAAAGTGAGATATTATATCCACAATTATTGTAATGTCTTAATGATGTATAATTATAGCAAAATCGTGTAGTTTTTTGCAAAAGTAGTTAGTTTAATGGTTTAATCATTTGTGCACATCGAGGCAAAACTATAAAAAATTGGAAATTTTACATTTCTATAATCACTGGCCTTTATGATTTTGTAATCATGTTATGTTTTTTTTAATAACATTTAAGAATTTGTTTCTTTGTGCACTAAATGAAGAAAATCTTCGGTAATTAATATAAAAGTAAAGAATACTTTGTCAAATTTTTCTAGATATGCTTGGCCCTTAATTTATCATAATCAAGATAAAATATTGTTATATTCTCTAAAAACATCCAATTTCACATTTTACTTATATTTTTTATACGTTAAAATATTCAAAATATGCATTTATTTATCCAAGTTATTTCACAAAAATATCGGCGAAGAAAGTATCAAATTCAGAAATGTATTTTTAAGGAAATAATTTCACTTTGGTGTTCTTTGTAAGTACAAGTGTATTTGCCTCGTAATAACTGTATTTAATGTTACTATTTTTTGTTTTTATGCTTGATATACTGGATAGGCATCACAGTTTATACATTCTGCCCTTAGCACTGAATTAAAAACTACTGCTTTATTCATATATAAATCTTTATTTCTCAAAGAATATACGCAGTACAAGGTACAGAAAAAAGTTTAACTTACAAACTTAACTAAACACATTACTGTAACTTAATACAATGCAATTCATCACTTACAGCTAATGAAAGACCATTTGGAAGCGACTTTATACATTATAACTAAAAAAGCTACACTAAAAACTTAATACTCTAACCTAAAACAACAAATTTTCAAAAAATTAAACACGCACAGACAGAAATCATCATTGTTAAGCTGATATCACAGAAAAATATACAATATAAACAATTTTCAAAAGATTACACTTATCACACAGCTTGCTTGAGCATTTTTGAAAAACTAACTCAAAATAAAGCTTAGATGAAGTGGTAGAAAGCTATGGTGCAAATTAATCTAAAATTTAAGTGCAAACTAAGTATAAGAGCACTAAAATAAACTTATTTAAAAAGCATGCAGTCTTATGTACAATAAATTGACACATTGTCGGCCTATACTTTTCAAAAACCAAGTTAAAAACAATACTTAAATTACAAACTTGCTCTGAAATGTAAGTATTGTTTCTAATAATTTTGAAAACGTTCATTAAAGCATTTACTTACACTATTCTCCTTAAGGCATTTTCGTATCACAGGCACATTAAAGCAAACAAATCTTAAAACTAGTTAAAGCTCGAAATTCTACCCAACTAAAAACAAATTATCACCTTAACGTCATGAACAGCCGTTACTTTAACAACTGTTAATGACATGTAGCTGATAGAAATTGATTTAAAGCATTTTTTGTTATTTTATTAAAGCTTGAGCAAAAACGGAAGGTGTCTAAAAATTATGTACACTCTATAAAAAAAAACTTAATGCAATATTGAGAACTATTAGGTGGGCGGTGCCATGAACGTAATTCGACAATTTCTCCTACATCCTTGAACCGATTGAAACATTTTTTGTTAGGCTTTTGGAGAGAACTTTATAGAATGATACTAGGCTATTGAAAACTAAAGAAAGAAAAAAACTAGTGTGAAAATAAAAAAAAAAAAATTGTTGACTTTTCAATAGTCTAGTACCATTCTCTATAGTTGTCCCTAATAGCCTATCAAAAAAATTTTTATTAGTATTAGAAATTGTCGAAATACGAAATCATTTTCTTATGCAAGGCATCACCACCCTAAAGCAAAATTTAAAGGTGCATTTATCACAGAGTAGTTTTAAATATCTTTTATAACTAAATTATTATATCACATAGAAAGCAGTGACCTTCCAAAAAGGTTGGAAATTAGAAAACCCAATCTTAATTTGGATTAAGTCACAATATCACAAGACTACCTAATATCACAAGAAAAAAATATATTGCACTTTAAACAAAATAAACCTAGGCAAGATTGCACAAATATGTTTGAAGAACATATAAAAACAAAAGTTAAAATTACTATTGCACTTTTTGAAAGTCAGCTTAACCAAAATTGAAAACACGCATTAAAGCTCAATTAAAGCAAGTAATGAACAGCACATCTTATATTTTTAACTCAATTTTTAAGGAAGACATCTTTATATACAAACTTATATAAAAACTTAAAACTAACTCATTAAAATACCTAGCTTAAACTACTTTTTACCAAGTTCCATCAACTCATTAACGAGATTTTCGTTGATTTCATTGTCATGGTATGATGAATATTTAGCACTGCTCAAAACCTCAGCAGTTCTGGGCAAGTCAAATGTCACAAGGGAAGATTTCTGCTTTGACAGCTCCTCGAACTTGGACCAGTAGGCGTTCAGGTTCACCCTGGCACTCGATACAATTTTTCTGGAGAGCCTCGGCTTCATTGGCTGCAATGAAAAACAATAATTAATAATGAATTTAGGTAATACTACTCTCTAAAAATGAAGCATGTACAGGGTTATTCATTATATAATTTCTGATATTATAGGAAATAAAAAAAAGTTTCGTATAAAAGTTGTATATATATATATATATATATATATTTTCTAATGCAATTAAAAAAACAATTGATTGTAGGTCACATGATATAACAATGAAGATTGTTTTTTAAATGGAAATCAGGGAACAGAGATCTAAAAGAATTTCTAAAAACATACATTTAAAATAGCCTTCATTTTTATCACGTGACCTATGCAAGCAATTGTATTTTTAATTGCATTTAAAAGAAAAATATACACAACCCTACAACTTTTATACCAAACTTTTTTTTATTTTCAATAATAACAGAAATAAAGGGAGGAGGGTGTCAATATATAATGAATAACCCTGTACATTGCACTGTAAATACTAAATATTTTTATTCATGATTACTGTGTTAAAATTATATTTATATTAGCAGTACAATAATTAATTCAGGAATAATGTCATATGAATTGCATTTCGATTTTCTTTTTATAATTTAACAGAAAATGCATCAAATAAACTTTTCTATATTATGTGGGGCTTGTTAATTTATAGGGGGTGGATGCCACCTCCTCAAAAGTGGTGGCACAATTTTTCTTATAAATTGATAATCTTTGAGTAATGACTTGAAAATTGCGATTTTAGCGTGGGAGCAATTTCAAAGCAATTTTCGTTATATAACTTCAATAAAAAGGACGAGTTTTGTTTTTTTTTATAATTTCTGTAGAATTATTAGTCTGCAAAGTAAGGATGTCTAATGATGACGTTTATAAGACGAGGTATTTAGTTCAAATGTTCAGTACTCAAACTATAGCACTTACATCAAAACTAATTACCAAAATAAAAGGTTATCGATTAGTCTTTCAAATTATTTTTTGACTGTTTCTGTAGTATAAAAAACAAAGTAGTTATGACCGAAACAATGTGTGTCTTCACATTTTTTTAAATAAAAACGTCGCCATTTTGATACTGTAAGTTAAAAAATATATTCTCAAATACTGTTTATCGTTAACATATGATATGACCTAGATGCTCAAATTATTTGTCCCTTTACAGCACTTGTATTTGGGAAAAAAATGCACTTTAAACCAAGTGATGTTCGAAAAAACGTAAATTTTTGTTTATAAACATCTCGATAAATATTAGCTTTATCGAAAAAATGATGGAGACCAAATATAAATCATATAAATTAAGTACGAATTTGATTTGTTTCATAATGTGGGTTTAACGGAGATATAGAAGTTTAAAGATGGCGTCCAATTGTTGACAAGTTATTTCAATTGATCTATATTAGATGTATAATGAAATGTTTCATATATATTTTATGCCCAGATGCTCAATTTTTTTATTTGTTTAAAGCACTTGTCTCAGAAAAAAATTCCATCCGCCATATTAGACCCGCCATTTTGAATTATTTAATTTTGATTTCAGCTATCCCCGAAACATAAATACACTACGTTTCAAAAATAAATCAGCAATGCGTTTTCAAATATAAAATATTTAAATTTAGGGGTGGTTTTAACCCCTCGAGGTAAGAGCAAGTATCGATACCATATAGAGACTGCAAATGATACCTTTTACTACAATAATAACAAAGATAATTACATGTGACATTATTTCCCAATTTTGCCCATTTTTAACCCTAGGTACTGTAAGTAAAAGTAATATTCTGTTTATTATTGACTATTGCAAAAAAAGATCATTACATGTGACATTATTTCTAAATATTACACATTTTTAACCCTAGGCACTATAAGTAATCTTCTGTTTATTATTGACTATTGCAAAAAGTACATGGACTATTTACAAACAATTGAACTACTTACTGAATAAAAAACTGATATCAATACTGAATTGAACTGTCAAAATTTACGGTTAAGAAAATCCGTCAAATTCTAAACTATCTCAAAATAAAGCTACTTTTCAAAATTGCTGAACTTACCTCTTTAAGATTTCTCCGCCACGGTGACCTAGGGGTCTTCGGCTTGGCCGTTTCAGGTATCTTGTTGCAAAAGCACATTTCTGACAGATTGTTTCTCAAAATTCCAAATACACTGGCTTGAAATCAGCTGATCTCTCTCGTAGTTCAAGCACGTGAAGAACTGGTACGATACGCAACCTCAACGAAAGGCAGAGGGTGAATGTGACGAAACCGGGTACTAGTAGTCATTTTATAGTGCCGTTTTACCTGTTCTAACCTCGGCGCATGTACAATTTTTAGCGCGCGCGATACACGCGACGGGCATACGTTGGGGCCCAAGTCGTTATGCTCCGTCCCTGTCTTGCCTGTGAGGTGTGGTAGCGTGATCTCTCTTACCTGTAAGGTTATGTGATACAGTCTTCTTTACTGCTTCGTGCTGAGATCAGATTCGTTGTTTTTTTGTTTGAGGCTGGAAGCTGTAACGAACTTTTCGTTTTGTTTTTTGTATTGCTTTGTGTGTTTTGGGATTTTTTTTTGGAGATGGTCGGACGGCTACTTGGGCGTACTAATACGTAAATTATTTGTGTAATAATTATTATTATAACGAATGTCAAATACGTATATTGTATGGGGGTAATTATTTTTAAAATTGTTGTACCTGGATGTATCGGAGCGTTTTGGCATTTTTAGGACCAAAATAAAAGTATTACCATACAGGGTCCATTTAAAATCACCGACAAGCGAAAAATTGATAATAAAACAAATATTATTTTTGTATAACAAAGTGGGAGTTACTTACTTACATTTATTTATAAAACATTAAGACAAGAAAGTGGTTATTTTCTGGGACCAAAACTATATACCTAATCGTTTGCCACTGGCAACTAAGAATGTAAAAAAATCAATATACCGGGTGTCAACGAAATCATTAGGCAAGTCATATATATAGCAACAGCTATAATAAAATAAAAATTTTTGTTTGAATATTATCTATTTAAATGTTTTTTGACATGTTTAATATTTGATTCATGAATATTATATATTTTTATTTCTTGTTATTTTTCTTGTCATTTGTTTTTCGTTTCCCAGAAAACTCCTGTCTCGCTATATACACCCCCTCGTTAAAAAAGAGAACAGTCAATCAACCAATGAGTCGATCGCAAAACGCACTTTTTTAATCGGGGTAGGCAAAGTGTCACATCTGTCAACTAACACAAAAGCAATATTGACAGTTATGACTTTGTTTCCTTTATTAAAGGTGAACAATTTATCTTTACGTGATAAAACTTTAAAAGGACCTTCATATAAAGGAGAAAAAGGACGTTTAAACCGTTCCTTGCGAACAAAAATAAAATTACAAGAGGAAAGGTCTGAACTAACAAAAATTTTGTAATTGACATGAGAAATTGGAGGAACAAATTTTAAATTATTAAAATAAATGCGTAGTTTGTCAATGAAATGGGGGATATCTGGGGAATTATACGATTCAACGAAAAATTCGCCAGGTAAACGAATGGTTTGATCATATATAAATTCAACAGGTGAACATTCCAGATCTTCTTTGGGAGTTGTCCTAAATGCCAATAGAATAATAGGTAGTTCATCTGTCCAATGCGATGTATTGGCTCTAGTCAACAAGGAAGTTTTAAGTGAGCGATGAAATCTTTCTATTAAAGAATTCGATTGTGGGTGATATGGAGTTGTACGTATTCTATGAAAGCCTAAGCACTTTGCAAATTCATTAAATAATTTTGACTCGAATTGTACACCTTGGTCGGTTGTCACGGTCAAGGGCACACCGAATCGACAAACAAAATTTTGAAATAAAGTACGCGAAACTGTTTCTGCTGTGATATCGTGAAGAGGATACATTTCCGGCATCTAGTGAATCGTTCAATCACCGTAACAATGTAAGAGTTACCTTTGGATGGAGGTAATGGTCCTACCAAATCTATATGGATATGATCGAATCTGCTTTTTGGGATGGTGAAGCTACCAAGAGGACTTCTCGTATGTTGGCTGACTTTGACAGCTTGACAGTTAATGCACGATTTTGACCATAAATTGCAATCGGTACTCATTTTCGGCCAAAAATGTATAGCAATAGCTATAATAAAATAAAAATTTTTGATAGTAGTAACTAAATCTGATAATTGGGTTGATATAGAGTCAACAAGATTATTAGAGAATGATGCAACCATCGAATTTTGGCAAGATTCCCATATCCGATCTGCAATATCGAATATCTCTTTGGTATCAGTTTTGCCTGAAGCTGTAATAACAATATAAACAGTTTGAGGCAAACGTCTTTTCCATAATTTAATCAATAAATTTCGACTAACCATGCTGAAGCCTCCAACTACATTCCACATGGATCTATAGAAATCTGAAGGTTTCAGATCGCCCATCTGAGAACCTGAGAGCAAATCATTAAGACGTTTCTCCTCGCTCGATATCAGACGTGAAATTAAAATAGTTTTTAAATGTATGTATAAATCTGTTACAGGGGTACATCGTATGTATTATCTATCACATCTAATGGCAAATTAGCTATAACCTGGTCATACTTCTTTTTGTCATTGACAATTCTCGCGACCGAAAACTGCGATTCGATTTGGGTAAACCAAATTTCAGGTTTTGATTTCCAAAACGGGGGTAGCTTGATAGATGTGACATAGTGGCTCTTAAGGAGATTTAAAGGTTTAATTGAAAGATCGTCTGAAGGTTGTGTTTGCATAATTGGTTGATTGATGATTGACTGGTTGACTGTTTGACTGTTCTCTCTAATAACAAGGAAAATGCAAGTTGACTCACTTACATTACTTGGAAAGTGATAACTTTTTAAACTTCAACTGGGAATAATTTGGATAAATTAGAGGAACATCAATTCAAAAGAAAAAATTTATCGGCAAATCCTCTGCGTATTCTTCTTTATATTCTTATTTATATTCTTATATTCTTCTTAATATTCTTTTTAATATTAGAAGGTTAGTATCATATGGACTTCATTTATTTTATAAAAGTATCAATGGTTCTAAAACTGGGGGAGTTGGTTATGGATTACGTGCTCCTCTGGGTTGGTTTATTGATTACGTGTTCTTCAATCTTTGGTTTACTGATTACGTGTTCTTCGGTCTTTGGTTTATGGATATCCCCATATAACCATCACGTCGGGGTCACCAATTTATAGCAACAACTATAATAAAATAAAAATTTTTGTTTGAATATTATCTATTTAAATGTTTTTTAACATGTTTAATATTTGATTCATGAATATTATATATTTTTGTTTCTTGTTATTTTTCTTGTCATTTGTTGTCTGAGTAGTAAGCGAGTGAGTCGCTATATCATAGTTTCCAGAGTTTTCAAGATATAAGTCTTGAATTTGGCAGGTAATATATACCAAAAAACGACAAATTTTTCACGATTTGACACTTTTATGTATGATTTAAGTACGACTGCGTAGTTTAAAAAAAAATTTGGGACTACTTGATTTTTGTAGGGCAATTTTTATTTTTGCAACTAGAGTACAGTGAATGCACTCGAATCAATTAAATTGACCAAAACTATAAGAGAAAAATGTAAATGTGAGATTTTTCGAATTGGATTAGTAGCTACGACAAACCAAAATTTCCGAAATCACCAATTTGTAATTATGTCAGCTTTTACAAATGGCAACATTTTTTAGACACCCCAGTAGTTAAATACTAATTGTCACGACAAATCCATTGTATCTTTAAATTTGTTGTTGTTTGTTGTTTGCTAATTATTGTTATTATTGTTTAACATATATACAAGGGATGAAAAAGTGGACATGTTATTAATTTTTGTCACAAAAATTCCAGAAACGCCGCAGATTTGTATGCCCAAAGGTATCCGAACTGACATCATCCATGTTTTCAATATTTTCCAATTGTGGAGAAACAAATCAGGAGAGGAATTGATAACAATCCTGCAGCTTTTATCGTTGATGAAGCGACAGAAATTAACGTGTTGGCTTTTGTAGAAGTGAATCCTACTGCTTCTACTAGAGAAATTGGCCACGAGGTGCACATTAGTCATGAATCAGCAAGAAAGATTCTCAAAAACTATGGTTACCGCTCGTTTAAGTATCAAATGCACCAGCATTTGTACGAAGATGGTGACAACCGAAGATTAGGTTATTGTGACTGGTTACTTCAGAACAATACCGTTAAACCGAATTTTGTTTCTTTGATATTGTTTTCTGATGAGTCGAGATTCACCAACAATGGAATTTATTTATTTATTTGAATACAACGACCCAACAGGTAACCAATTAAAGTATGGGAACATTACAATAGAGAATACGAAAACAATATAATAAACCAAAAACTAACTAAGCTAACTAAATTATCACGACTTAAAACATTGCAATGATATAAAAAAATTATAATAAATAAAGATATAAAGAATAAGTATGAGAGAAGTACAAAAAAGTACATAAATTAAGTTGTTTAATTGAATGAATACTACAGTTAAATATATCAAGCTGATCTTGTTGTAGATTATAATTTTGTTTCTTTGATATTGTTTTCTGATGAGTCGAAATTCACCAACAATGGAATTTATTTATTTATTTGAATACAACGACCCAACAGGTAACCAATTACAGTATGGGAACATTACAATAGAGAATACGAAAACAATATAATAAACCAAAAACTAACTAAGCTACACTCAGAGAAATTTGGCGTTTTAAAAAGCACAAGAAATCACTTGAATATAAATATATTGATGTATTGAATTCAAGTCGTCAAAACTCAACATATCAAGTTTGTATATTTTTACTTTTATATTGATTATTGAACAAATCATTGCTATATACCCTTCAAAATATAGGGAATTTCCTTTCCTTTAATGTTTAAAATGACTGTTTTACTTGCCTGACTATATTAATAACTCATCCATATGAACAAAAGTTGAACATTTACATTTTAAAGAAACTCATTGGTTTTGTATATACGATAGTTAACATTTTTAAAGAAGAGCACAATTCGTCACTGGAAAGACGAAGAGGCGTATCTCACATAAATATACATTATAGATACGCCTCTTCGTCTTTCCAGTGACGAATTGAAACAAGTTATATTATTTTTTCTGATAAATTCAATTGAACATTATGCAGTTATTTTAAAAGTGTCAAATATTTAAATCATCATTAGGCACTTTTGTTTTGAAAACGCTTCATAAAACCATATGTTGTCTTTTTGAATTAACTATAAACACTAATGAGGAAAAATATATTTGATTTATTTTCAATCATTAGTGATTTTTTTAATTTTACAATGTTTTTTCTCTGAGTGTAACTAAATTATCACGACATAAAACATTGCAATGATATAAAAAAATTATAATAAATAAAGATATAAAGAATAAGTATGAGAGAAGTACAAAAAAGTACATAAATTAAGTTGTTTAATTGAATGAATACTACAGTTAAATATATCAAGCTGATCTTGTTCTAGATTATAATTATTACACATGAAATATAAAGGTGAAAATTTTAATAAATTTGTCCGAGGGTAGGAAGATAGAAAGTATCACGATTCCGACGTGTTATATGAGGTTTATGAAAATTTATTTGTTCCAAAATTAGAGGGCAATCAAACATGTTGTGCATAATTTTGTAAAGGAAAACTATTGAATATATTATTCTTCTATTTTCCAAATTAGACATGTGAAATCTGTCCAGCATAATATTTTGCGAATATCCAGTTATTGGGTAGGTACCATCTTTAACAAAGCACAAATACTTAGCAAAACGGCGCTGAACATTCTCAACATTGTTTATGTAGATAGCATATCCTGGGGACCATATCAATAAGCAGTATTCTAATTTTGATCGTATAAATGAATAGTACAGCAACTTCATAATATCACTTTGCGGTTTCTTATTATAAAACCTAAACTTTTTATAGCTGACGCGATGGTGAAATTAATATGCTCCTTAAAACTAGGGCACTTATCAAATATACTCCAAGATCTTTTACTGTATCAGTTCTCTGCAAAATTTAACCGTTTTTATGATAGTTATACTCGATGGGATTACGCATTTTAGAGAAGGTGAATATGTTACATTTGGATATGTTGAGAGGCAAGCAATTGGATAGACACCATTCATTATCCATAGCTAGGTTATTCTGAAGATTTTCACAGTCATTTTCATTTTCTATTACGCAATATATTTTCAAATCATCAGAATATAAGAGACCATCTACATTGAGACTAGCTACAATATCATTTATGAAAATAACAAACATAAGTGGGCCCAGTACAGAACCCTGAGGGACGCCGGAAGTGGCCTGAACGTCAAACGACCTGTGACCACGGTATTACACATACTGAAACCTGTTCTCTAGATATGAAGAGAAGAAATCTAATTGCATCACTGACAACCCAAACTTACTCAGTTTCT
Source organism: Rutpela maculata (assembly GCA_936432065.2). Classification (NCBI taxonomy): domain Eukaryota; kingdom Metazoa; phylum Arthropoda; class Insecta; order Coleoptera; family Cerambycidae; genus Rutpela; species Rutpela maculata. The sequence continues at coordinate 111,897,785 of OW386290.2, forward strand.
GTAATACAATATCGTGATCCAGGTGGTCGAACGCCTTGGAAAAATCCGTGTAAATGATATCAATCTGCTTGTTTGCGTCCAGTTCCTTGGAAATGTATTGCGTGATACATGCAAGGTTGGTCTCGGTGGATCTACCGGGAACAAAGCCATGTTGGTTACTTATAATTTGACCATATATGTGATTAAATAATGACGTATGCAAAGTGATCACGAAAACTTTAGGCGAAATTGCAGATAATTGTGATGGGTCTATAATTTTCAGCTACGCTCTTGTTGTTTTTTTTTAAACGGGACATAGGCGACAATATTTCCATACATCGGGAAATGTACGCGTTTTTAGAGACAAATTAAATACTGTTGTGAGAGGACCAGCAAAGATGGCCGCGCAGTCTTTAACAATAAATGCAGGAAAGTCATGTGGTCCTTTAATAAACTTAGGTTTGATTTTCTTTAATGATTTAAGCACTTCTATCTCAGAGAAAGACATTAATGATAAATTGGTGCCATTACTACTGGTGTCTTCGTAAGAATGATATTTGCCTCCGTCATTGTTAGGATTCAAGTATGCAGTTTAGAAAAAATTAGCAAAGGCATTGACAATATCCTGAGGATTTGTGCATTGAATATCATTGAATATAATATTGTCAGGAATGGAAGTGCCTTCTCTTTTACTATTAATGTAGATAACTTTCATGCAACGGTCTTAACTCATCTTTTATCTTTTTTCTTATGTCACTAAACTCCCTATAAATATTGTCATTCTTTGTTTGTTTTTATTTTTTCCAGAGACTGCTTTTTTTCTTTGTCTCGTATTATGTTGTTCGTATACCACGGTGGGTAATTAGGTTGTCTAGGAACGTATTTGGGAAAAGTTTTATCAAAAATTTTTGTGAATTTTAAGTAAAACTCAGAATACGCGATGTTAACATCTTTTAGCTCATTTAGGAAAGACCAGTCTGTATTGAATAAAATGTCATATAGTAGAAGATAATCTGCTTTTATAAAATTATAAATTTCTGTTGATTTACCCGGGATATTTCCAGGCTGAGACGTATTTATTGTTATTGATATATCCAAAGGTGGATGGTGTACATCTTCAGTTAGTAGACATTCCACTGACCTTGTCATGTAGCAATTTCTGTTTGACAATACTAAATGTAATGTAACGTTACTGACATTTTTAATAGTGTTAAATTGCGTTATATCAAGATATTCCGGGAACTGCCTCAGAGAGTTTGTTCTAGTGCTTGAAGCAATGTTAACGATATTGTATTCTGGAATATTAAAATCACCTATAAGATAAACATCACCATCATTTAAATAGGTTAGTGGTTCAATCATTTTCGAATAGAGCTGAATAGGAGCCGCTGAATATGTTTGGTGGTATTCAAATAATTAAAATAAAAACAGTCTGAAAATTAATTAATATTTTAATAGTTTAATAAACAAAACAATAGATATTGGACGTAGGAAAATCAACATTTAGATTAGATTAGATTAGATTAGATTGAAGGGAGGAGCTGGCCGCTTAGCCTTGGCCACCGCGACCCCTTTGGATCTATTGTGGCGCTCCTAATCTAATTCATTTAGAGTTCCTCATCCAGCTTTGTCTTTTGTACCAGACTCCATAGCCTTGATAGGGGCTCCTTAGTATAGCTATCCGCTCTTGGTTTTTCCTCACCAAGTATTTGGAATCTCAGTCTGGCTAGGCCTTCACAATGGCACAGCACATGTACTGAGGTTTCCTCTTCCTCTTGACAGAATCTGCATGTTGCATCATCTGCCAGACCCATTAGACTCATATGCCTATTGAGTCTACAATGTCCAGTTAGAAGACCCACTATTATCCTAATGGCCATTCTACTTTGGCCTAGTAGATCTTCCGTGAATTTGGCCGACCGTTCTTTAATGAACTCTTTGGCCTGTCTCTGTCGCGGGAAACTCTTCCACCATTCTAGAGATTTGTCCTGTACCCATTTATTAATGGATTCTCGTTTGCATGGCTTAGCCACGCCACAAAAGGAATCGGGGCCTACCAGGGCATTAGATGCGCCTTCCCGAGCCAGCTCATCAGCCTTTTCATTTCCCCTGTGTCCCTCATGTCCTGGTACCCATGCCACGATCACCTTGTTCTGATTCCTAGATCCATAAGGGCGTTAATACAATCCCATACTAGTCTTGAGTCGACCTGCATGGAATCGATGGCCTTTAGCGCCGCTTGGCTGTCGGAAAAAATGGCAATTGACTGGTTGACAGTTCCTTGCCTCATTATTTCCCTTGCACACCACTGTATAGCGGCCACCTCTGCCTAAAATACTGTGGCATGTATTCCTAGACTTATCGGAATTTCCGTTTTCGACCTTATCCCGTAAATCCCAGCTCCTGCTCCATGTTCTGTCTTGGAGCCGTCCGTGTACCAGACTATTTGTGCTGATATCGGAGGGCCATTCTTCCAGTCCCCTCTGTCTGGTATCTTGATTTGAAAGTTTTTATAGAAGTTATACTTTGGGACCATACTATCCGTGGGCATTCCCAGAATGGGGTCTGCCTTCAGCTCTGAGTATAACTTTTGGTGCTCTGTACCGTGTTGCTGCCTTATGGGCGTTGTGCCTTGCATTAGCCTGTGCAACACCGAACGAGCTTCCCCCTGAATGAAAATGTGTAGTGGTGGCAAATCTAGAAGGACCTCCAAAGCCGCCGTGGGAGCAGATTTTATGGCCCCTGTGGCGCACAGGCAAGCAAGCCTTTGTGCGCCACTTAATAGCCTTACTGCTCCCGGCTGCAATGTCTTGGTCCACTATACCACCGATCCATAGGTTATCATGGGTCTAACGACCCTAGTATATAACCATAGGGACATCTTGGGGTTTAATCCCCAGTTTTTTCCACACATCTGCCTGCACCTTCCCAGGGCAATCGTTGCTTTTTGTGTGACTTTTTGGATGTGGGTATTCCATGTCAGTTTTTGGTCAAAAATGACTCCTAGGTATTTAGCCTCACTGGCAAATGGAATTTCCACTCCATTGAGCCTTGTGGGTTTTAGACCTCCCAAGGATCTTTTTCGTGTGAAAGTGACCACTGTGGTTTTGTGAGGATTTATGGATAGTCCTTCCTCACTACACCACCTGTCAACAATGTTTATGGCTCTTTGCGAACGCTCTGATATGGTGTTCGCAAATCGCCCCTTGACTACTATTGCTAGGTCGTCAGCGTATCCTAGGCAATAAAAGCCTTCTGCGGAAACTTCCCGGAGGAGTTCGTCAACGAGGGTTGCCCACAGTAGTGGAGATAGTACTCCTCCTTGAGGGCAGCCTGTACTCACCTTCGCCTCAATGGTAGCCTCGCCCCGATTGGATACTATTACCCTCTTATCTAGGCTGGCCTTAATCCACTGGCAGAGTACTGTTGGGACTCTCTATTTGACAACGAGTTCGTTAATGATTGCGTTGTCGCGTTGTTGAACGCTCCTTCTATATCAAGAAATGTTGCCACTGCTATTTCTTTGTCATCCAATGACTTTGACAATAGCCTGTTCAAATCATCCAGCGCGAGGTCTGTTGACTTTCCCGGCTGGTATGCATATTGACGTTCACTAAGGGGGTTTTCCCTTAGTACCTCGTCTCTAATGTACCTGTCCAGTAGTCTTTCCAACGTTTTAAGTAGGAAAGAGGACAGGCTTATGGGTCTGTATGACTTGGGCGTTTGGTCTGATATCCTGCCTACTTTTGGTAGGTAGGTGACCTTCACCTTCCGCCACATGTGTGGTATGTATTTCCAGGCCAGGCAGGCTCTGAATATTTTGCACAGATGTGGTACTATTATATCCTGCCCTTTTTGGAGCAGAATCGGGTAAATTCCATCCATACCAGGAGATTTGTATGGTTGGAACTTGTTAATTGCCCATCTGATTTTGTTGGGTTTCGCTACCTCGTTGGCTAGCCTCCAATCTTCAGGTCTGGGCCGTTCAGGCCTTTGATCTGGGAATTGCACGGCCTCCGATCCCTTCACTACCAGTGAGCCCGGAAAGTGTGCCTCCATGAGCAGTTCAATACTTTCCGTCAGTGTTTCCGTGTAGGTTCCGTCCTCCTTTTTAAGGAGACCTACTTCATTTGCAGTGCAACCATCCTTGGCCAAGACCCTGTGGATTCTAGAGGCTGCAGGGCCATCATCGACCTCTTCACAGAACCTCCTCCATGAGTCTCTTTTGGCCTTACGGATTTCTTTGTTGTACTGCGTGAGTTTGACCTTGTAGGTATCCCAGTCTTGTTTGGATTTGGCCTCATTGAATCAACATTTAATAAGGCAAGGTAAATTTCAGGAAATATTTGGAGTAAATGTGTGGGCTGAGGTGATTGGAACAAGAATTATTAAACCTATTTTCTTTCAAGGGCCTTTGACAGGGGAGAGATATTTAGAATTCAAAATGATATTGAAGAAATGTTGATGAACCTGTTTCTGAATAAATGTATCTCAAACAAAGTGGGGCTCCGCCTCATAATGCCGCTCGAGTTATGGATCTGTACGCTGGCCTGCTCGCTCACCAGATCTAAGCATTTTACATTTTTTTTGTGTGTTTTCCGCTCTCCTTTGTGGAGAGCACTGATCTTTTCTAGGGGATCATAAATGTCGCGAATGTACAACGGGCCGTCACTCAGTTTTCATTTTCGTTGAACCATGTGTGGAGTAAAGTTTTCCCGATGATGGTTTTAATTTTCTCCGTCTGGTCATCGTTTCCTATGTGTGCGTTGAAGTCTCTAACATTATCATTGGCATTTTCATTTTATTGCTTCTTCTGGTTTCTTAAGTTAGATGCGGGAATATCCCAATTATTTGAAATTCTATCTTTTTTCGAATGATTTTCTTGGAAACCAGTTTTTTACCTTATTTCAGTTATCATTCGATTATTATTGTCGAAAATATTTCCTATTTGAAATAATTTATTTTTTCTTCAAGCGTATTAAAATGTTTAAATTATGTCACCAAAAACAGAAGTAGAAGTAGGACATTGTTTTACTAGTAACAAAATATTAGTACCGAACGCCACCGTAGTGGACATTGTTTTACTAGTAACATAATGTTAGTTCCGAAAGCGCCAAAGCAGTGGGTATTGTTTTACTAGTAACATAATGTTAATAGCGAAAGCCACCGGTGGCGCGCTATCCACTAGCCACTTGTCATATTGTGTCAACATGTAAGACTGTAGTTTGAATATTTGTACATTTATGATAAATAAATGAATTTTTGCATTTTAATACGCTTGAAGAAAAAATAGTATATACTATTATATTTGATAAATAATTTAAGCTGTTGAAGGACAATAGGTACTTTGGTGAATTTCGATTCTTGCAGAAGCCATTATTTTAGTACAATCTGTAAAACTTACAAATAATATAATTTGAAATGTTGATGACATCAATTTTGCAGTCTTCAGAGAATTTAATCATACAACTATGAAGAATAAATAGAAAGAAGGAGTAAGCACTATGTATTTTAACAATGTTCGAAAAGTGCCGAATTATAATTTTTAAGTACTTCTCCGAATTATTGCTTCGAATTATTCTTCGGATTTTTTTTATTTTATTTTTGTTCTTTATTATAATTTGCAAATTTATTATTATATCTTCTAATTCATTTAGTTCTTAATTATAAATTAACCCCATAGTGGAGCACGACGCAAGTATATTTTAAGAAGAATTTAACAAAAGACAACAGAATATAACTGATATATTTCACTTTGCCATAACCGAATATGATGCACTGTATGACACTTTAACAGGAATTAGCGTTTTCTTTTTCACAAGCAACCCTCAAGGATAGGATTTTGCAGAGTGAGAGGGAAATATGCGTTTATTGTCGATTTATTGTAAATGTTAAAAAAATCGTAAATGGTATAATCTTTAAAATAGTTTCAGGTACTTCCCATTGCTCTAAGGAATACAACCGTGTACAGTTTTTATAATAAATTTTGTATATAGGTTAATGTCATACTTTAATAATGAAGTTAAGAACTATTTTCATTGACAAACTACGAGATTCAAGTACAACAGAAATTTACAATAAAAAAAATATATATGGTTGTATTTGTTAGAACAATAGCAAGTATCTAAAACAGTTTTAAAGATTATACTATGTTTGGTTTTTTAAATATTTATAATAAATAGAAAATAAATGCATATTTCCCTCTCACTCCGCAAAATCCTATCCTTAACGTCATTTTCTTAAAGCTCGCTATATCCTACGAATAATTGTTGCTAGTAGTATTTCACAGTGAGTAATATAAAATGTATTGTCATGCAGCTTCGAAATAAGAATAAGCACCTATTAGAGAAATTTTCTGTAAAATCGCTGGTACAGAAATTCTCTAGATAGCATTCTTATGAAAACATACAACACAAAAACTGCATTAAAAGAAACACACAGTAATGGAATTCTTATGTTAAAATTGTAGATAAATTTTAGTTATTTATTAGAATTTTGTTTACAAATTAATTGAATTATTCAAAAGCAAAATAATCCCTTATATAGTACCTAATATAAATGTTCAAATTAGTCATCGGAAATCTTTAAATTCCAAATTTAATGTAATTAGAAGCAAGTTTATATCTATTCCGAAATCAATGCTTTATGAATTGCTGTAGATAGATTACATCACAGATAAGTTTAATGTTTTACAGTGAACCGTACAACCAATAAATTTAAAATAAGGTAAAAAATTTTTGTAAAAATACTTGTAGGTATAAGTCAAATATTTTTTTCTGAAAAACATTATAATCAGAGTTAATAATTCTTTTATACTATTTATTGAAATTATGATGTATTACACAGTTTTTAAAAGGCAACGTACATTTTTAATTTTGTCCTACAAAATATATTTTTCTGCATATTTTATCGGGAAACCGCAATAGGGAGCTGGTGAACATTTTAGTGACTTATTTCATGCAGGCAGTATATTAATTTTAGCCCATGCGAAAGTTGCAAAAACCCCAAAAGTGCAAGGGTAGCGACAAAATATGGCTACCCCTCCGTTTTCGAGGACGGCCAACATGATACGATGGTGATACTCGCCCCTTTTTTTCCATTTTCCGTTGTTAGGCATGCGAGAACTTGTTGGATCGGATTTTTCTTGAGGAAACTCAATATCTCCTGTAAAATTTCGCAACCAGATATCAGAACGACCCCCGGGGGTTGAAATCACACCCTTCCTCAATACCGGAACTTGCAAAAAAAACATCCAAACGTGCCGAAAATTGTTTTCTACACGTTTTCATGGGCAGGGAACGCGATGCTGATATCATTTAGCTCCTACCCCTCACCATGCATAAATCCAGCCCTTTTCCCTATTTTTCGTTATTAGGCATGCGAGGACTTGTTGGATCGGTTTTTTTTTAGCAAACTCAATATGTCCTGTAAATTTTAGCAACCAGACATCCTAACGTCCTCCGAGGATTGAAACTATCCCCTCCCTCAATCCTGAAGTGTTCCTCAAAGAGGAGGAGTGTGGAGAACACTAAAGTGGCACCAGTTTCTCTCTTAGTCTCTCTTAGTCCTCAAAAACTACCCTTGCATACCTAAAAGCATCGATTTTTCTTATAGTGAAATCATAACTGCTCATTGGATCAGGTTTTCTAGGAAGAGATTTTTTTTATCACAGCTTAAGAGGAGTTTGATAGGAGGGATATGCGCATGTATATATATTCGTGTATGTGCATAGTCGACTTTTTTATTATATATTATATTGTCACATTATGTACATTATTTTTATTCTTATGCTAGACATGTGTCATATATTGTTATTATTAAATTTTAATTTATTCTTCGGCGTTTACAAATTTGATCATATTGTTCTGGCCAACCGGAATGGACATTACACTCTTCAATGAGACTTGCTTCCATCTGGGTACATTCATTATCATCGTCACTAATAACGAAAAATGGGAAAAGGGGGTGGTTCTATGCGTTTATGGGTAGTTGGTTAGGGGTGGGAAACTAAATAATATCAGCATCGTGTTCCTCGCCCTTGAAAACATATATAAAACGCCCCCGGGGGTCGTTCTGATGTCTGGTTGCGAAATTTTACAGGACATATTGAGTTTCCTCAAAAAGAAAACCGATCCAACAAGTTCTCGCATGCCTAACAACGAAAAATGGAAGAAAAGGGGTTGTTTATGCATTTGGGGGGGTAGTTGGTTAGGGGTAAGAAGCTAAATAATATCAGCATCGTGTACCCCGCCCTTGAAAACGTGTAGAAAACAATTTTCGGTGCGTTTGGATGTTTCTTTGCATGTTCCGGTATTGATTTCTGGTTGCGAAATTTTACAGGACGCAAGTCCACGCATGTCTAACAACGAAAAATGGAAAGAAGAGGTGGTTTTTAGCATTTAGGGGTAGTTCGAGAGTATCACCATCGTGTTGGCCGTCCTCGAAAACGGAGGTAGCCATGTTTTGTCGCTACCCTTGCACTTTTGGGGTTTTAGACTTTTTTTGCAAGTTTTGTATGGACTATTTCGCACTATCGTAGAAGGTATTATAAAATTTTCCGCTTCAGTAATTTAATTCTAAAGTTGTAATTTTTCTCCCGTTTTTTTACCTAAAGTATACAAGCTAAGCTAGTTTTCTTTGAAAGTTAACGATTCCTCATTTAGATTAGATTAGGTTGGATTAGATTAGATTAGATTTGAACGCAGGAGCTGGCTGATTGCCCTTGACCTGTGGATCGTGGCGCTCCTGATTGATTGATTGGTTTACCAACATGTGGTAGGCATTGCTGCCACTCTCAGGCCCGCTGGGCCTGCTACGTCCACGCTGGGTTGGATTTGGGCCATGCTTGTTGTCAGCAGCAAAACCACATGACGCATGGTACATGAGTGAGGGACGGGCAGTGTAGGTGCTTGTGAAATGCGTTGCCGCAATGTGTCATGGTAGAGAGTTTTTATGCTCCTCTTTTTGTGATTCTGCTTCTACAAATCTTATTGGAGACAGATTTGACTTTTGCTCCACGTGTTCCTTATTGTTAAGTAAAACATGTGCGCTAGGTATTTATATGGTCGTTTTCCATTCCATAGGTAGAGGTGTGGTTTCTATCCATACTCTGGAGGTGATTTCTTGCTTGCTTCTTTAGCCTTGCCGGTCCGTAATGTATTAACTCGTTGTTTATTTTGTCTACTCCAGGTGCGGTGTTTCTTCTAGCTCTGCCTATTATTTCTAGCTGTTGGTCTTTTGATGGTGGCTTGTCCAAGGGCCAGTGGTCCGTTTCTTTTAGTAGTTCTGTTCGTTCTGTTCGTTCTGTTCGTTCTGTTCGTTCTGTTCGTTCTGTTCGTTCTGTTCGTTCTGTTCGTTCTGTTCGTTCTGTTCGTTCTGTTCTTTCGTTTGATGCCCTTGTTTTTCCAGCTTCTTGGTCCAATGTTGCAATGGTACGTACCTTCTCTTGTGGGTATCATTGTTTTTTCCTATATTCTTTCAGATATCTCAAGGTTTGATTTAGCCGTTGTCCTGCTGAGACTGTTTCTGTGTATTCAAAAAATGCTCCACATTTTTCCTCGTCGTGGTTTCTCTCCGTCTCTCTTTTTTCTTTCAATGCTTCGTTTAGTTTTTCATTATGTTCCACGTCGGGTGTTGTTTGTCTGTAGCATTCATTTTCTATTAGTTCTTGTGTCCTTTCCTTGTTGGGCTCATACTCGTCCCTTTTTAATGTTTTTCTTGTCGCAGTTTTTATTTTTGAACTCACTAATGTCCTGTCTAATTATTCCCCTGTCAGTTTTTTTTCTATTTCTTCGCAGTATTTCTTCTGGAAGTCTATAGTAGAGAGCTATTCCAGTTACTGTGTGGTGTTTTGTTGTTTCCTTTTCTCTTCTTTTATTTCCAATTTTCCGTATAGGATTTTGTAGTCTGTATTGACTTCTGCTGTCCTTTTTACTTTAATGTTCTTGATCCTTTTTCTTATCTCTCTGCCTACCAGGATATGATCTATTTGTGAGATTGGGCTTCCAATAGTCCAAATGTCAAGACAGGTTCGATTTTTGCTCCACGTGTTCATTATTGTTAAATAAAACATGTGCGGTAGGTTTTTCAGGACGTTTCCATTTTCGTTAGACCATGTGAGGAGTAAAGTTTTTCCAATGATGCTTTTATCTTCCTCCGTCTGTTCGTCTTTTCCTATATGTGCATTGAAGTCTCCTAATGTTATAATGGGCATTTTTCTTTTTTTTTTTCGTTTGAGAAAAATTATATCACGTGTATTTCTGTTGATGCCCTGCCAGAAATTCAATTTTGGCGCGATATATTTATAAACTAATAGTACGCCACTGATTAGTAAACTAAAGTAAAGTAAAAATTAAAAATGATTAAGAAATTTTTGGCCTGTAAGAAAATGTGAGTCTATTAATACAAGTTAAGAATATAAGGACTTATCATGCTCGGTGCAGCTATATGATGTCACTCACTATTACCCAAAAATTTCTTGTATATGAAATTTGTTTTCTGTCGCATGTTGAAACCACTTACACTGGTCGATCTTATTTTATGAATATATGTGCTGTTCACTTGCTAACAGCTATGTGGATCGATTGTGGCGCTTCTGTTCTAATTTTACTTAGTACTCCTTGTCCAGCCTTGCCTTTTGTATCAGACTCCACAGGCTTGATAGGGGCTCCTTAGTTTAGCTATCTGCCTTTGGTTTCTCCTCGGAACCTTAGTTTTACTAGGCTTTCGCAATGGCGTAGTACATGTACTGAAGTTGCTTTTCCCTCTTGATAGAATTTACATGTTGCGTCCTTTGCCAGGTCCATTAAACCCATAGGCCTATTAAGCCTACGGTGTCCAGTTACAAGACCCACCGTTATCCTAATAGCCTTTCTATTTTGATGTAGCAGATCTTCCATAAATATGGCCGATTATTCTTTAATGAACTCTTTGGTCTGTCTCTTCCACCATCCCAGAGATTATTTTGCATTCATTTATTGATGGAAGCTCGTATTCATGGTTTAGCCACACCGCAAGAGGGTTCAGGTCCTACTAGGGCCTTAGACGCGCCTCCCCAGTCCAGTTCATCGGTCTTTCCAATTCTCGTGTGTCCTGGTACCTATGCCACGGTTACCTTTTTCTGACTTAAGGGCATTTATGCAATGTTATACTAGTCTTAAACCGATCTGCATGGAAACGATTGTCTTTAGCGCTGCTTGGCTATCAGGAAAAAATGGCAATTGACTGATTAACTGTTCCTTGCTTCATTATTTCCTTTGAACACCACTGCAAAGCAACAACTTCAGCCTCAAATACTGTGTACGTGTATTCTTAGCCGTCCGTATACCAGACCATTGGGCCGTTATTGGAGGATCGTTTTTCCAGTCCTCTCTCTCTCTCTCTCTCTCCCCCTGGTATTTCGATTTGTAAACTTTTATAGAAGTTATACTTTGGGACTATAGTGTTCGTGAGCACTAGTGTTGCCGTCTAGACAAGACAAGACAAGACAAGAGTTGCCCTAATCTTGTCCTGTCTTGCAATTTCAAGACAAGACTTGCCTAAGTCTAACTCTTGACAAACTCTATACAAGAGTCTAGATTAGAGTCTAGAAACAAAGTACATACCTAAACATAATGATGGCATACTGATTAGGAGAGCATTTATTTCTCTCAACGTTCCATGATCATAATTTAAGTATAAAATCCAAACATCGTTGTCGGTGGGCAGCGGTCGGCGCCGTAATTGACTAAATACCTAATCTTAATGGAACTGAAAATTGATATTGCTGTGGCGCACAAATAATAATTGTTTCTTTCACTGCAAAAATTTGTTTATATATATTTTTAATCGGGCTATATTACCGATGCCCGCCGCTAGTCAAGCGACATAAACGCGCCATTGTATGAAATTTGCATTGTATAATGTATATCAACCCATGAAATGATCTAGTTCTCAGAACGAAAATATGAAGCGTGCTGTGAATTGTTGTAAGTCTCTGCAGCCAAAAAAAGGTTTTACATAAAGAACAAATATCTATAGCTATACACAGTGATACCGATAGTGCATCAGTTAATAAATTGAGACCGACCCAAATCTCAAACACCCCTACGATATTATTACTGGTAGGAGCGATCATAGTTTGTCTGCTGATAAGGACAGAAACAGTGACACAGTCATGCCATCAACAACGTCCGATGACCTGTTATCAAAAAAGACCGGGACATTGGGTCATTCTGGAAAACTTCTACTTAAGTTTTTCGAAATGAAGAAAATACGAAATAACTACAAAATTAGCACCTGTAAAATTTGCAAGAAAGAAATCCAAATGAAAAACGCTAAGAACACTGGACTTAAGAGGCACTTATCTTCACGTCATCCAAAGCAATATGTTGAATTGTTTCCCAAAAATATTTCTAACGAGCCAAATGGTATTTTGGTATTTTTGGTGTCTGTTTAACTTCCTTAAACAATTTCCTAAAAAAGTTACTCTTGTTTGATACCGATAACACGACCCCTGTTCGAGAAAAAAATATTTTTTTGATAAGGTGTCCAGGATAAAATTCAAATTTTTGCCAAAAATTAATATTAATTCAGTGGGTCAAATCAGCAAATATTGAAAACCTACATAAATAAAATATTTTTAATAATAAATACAATAAATCCTAGAAATGAATGAACACGAAATATTTGCTAAATTCATAATAATAATTTTCTTTGTGAAACTACGTTAGCAAATAATTAATACTTTAAAAAACGAAAAAGAAATTGAGAATTTTTTTCCCGAAAAAGGGTCGCTTTATCGGAATCAAACAAGAGTACCTTTTTTTTAGGAAATTGTTTAGGAGACTTAAAAAGTCAGCAAAAATTCCAAAAATGTGTCAAATGCCCAAAGTTTGGGGGTAAAACCTGTTGGGGGTAGTCCGCCCCCGTCTTCTTAAAAAAGATACGAAAGGCGCCATTTTCTCAATTATAGATATTCACTAACTGTGCATACTGTCCAAATTTTATAAGAATCGATACAGCGAGTTGGGAGTTATCTGCAAAAAACCTTCTTCACGATTGAACCTTTTAAGAATAGCTACGAAGTGGGGCGCCCTAGGAAAAAAACTTAATCTTACTTTTATTGTTATTTTGACCCAAACTATACGCCCCCGGAGTACTTCCGCGTACTTTAGGAACACCCTGTATACATATAGTCTAATCAAGACTCTTGATCTTTGAGGGACTCACTCTTGTCTTGTCTTGAAATTTCAAGACAAGAGTTTGTGGGGGTCTTGTCTTGAATTTTTAGCTCTAATCAAGACAAGAGTTAGAAATTCTAACTCTAGACGGCAACACTAGTGAGCACTAATCTACATTCAGCTCTATTATCATTATTATTATTAAGAACGCGAGCGGATATCGAAATCCGCAGTACTCAGGCCTATCGGCTCATTGTACATTCACGACGTATAGGATCCCCTAGAAGAGACCAGTGCTTTCCACAAAGGACAGCAGTCTGTTCCGAGGTAGATCCCGTAGTTCCTCTGGATGCAAAATTTTCTCTCGAGGTATATATACCTTGACGCTCCTAGCGGAGCGCAACCGCATCGGATATGAGTGAAGGTTTCATTCTGCACTCCACGTATCTGACAAGTAGGATCATCTCTCAACCTCATTGTATGTAGGTGTTTGTTCAGAGGACAGTGTCCTGTTATTAGGCCCACCATCTGTCTTATTTTTTCTCTATAGAACTCAAACAACCACTTTACGGTAGAGGCAGCCGAAGGCCCTTTTATGTGGAGGCTCGACCGCCTCATTCCGGGAGCCTGAGCCCTGAGGGCCACGGTCCAGTCTTGCAAATATTCTGCCCAAAAGATGTCCCCCTCTGAACGGAACAACTCTTGTCTGAAACATTTTTCACTAGTGTCCCTTCCTGCGAAGATATTACTGTGAATTGATTAAAACGGCCTAATACTTTATTTTGATAATTGAAAGCCAAGCTAAAATAGTAATATATTTTTTCGATTAATACTCAAATAAGTAGGAATTCAGAGGTCTTCGCACTTTTTTTGTGTGCCTGTTATTGTTCATTACCTAGGTTTATATTTTTTTAAGCACTTTCCACCAATCTGACCTTACAGTAATTTTTACACACGATAATTATGTTAGTGTTAAATAATAAGATTTTTTTTGGTAGGTGCCACTCAAGGCACCAAGGGGGGTTGATCTAAAAACAGCACCATCAAAAATTAAATTAATTTTTTTATATACTAAATGATGTAATAGGAATGTAAAAAATGTATAATATAAAGCTATTTTATATCAGCGTCTCCTATTAATTTCATTTAATTATCTTTAATAGTTTTGAAAAATAAAACTAATTTTGAAGTTAAGGATTGTTACCCCCATAACTCTGATAATATAGGGGATAGAGGTTTCTTATCTATTTTACTGAGCATTCCTAGTCATATAAGCAACATGCATGTGAATGAATAGCTTAATAAGCCGCTGGGCCCAATACCACATACTTAACTGGCGAACAAAATTATAATAAGGAAAACTATACAAAACCTTAAACAATCTTTAGTATCTTAAATTGAAAAAAAATCTATTTTATTGAAATCATTTGCGTTAAAAGTTGAGAAAAAATCAAAATAAAATTATTCTCCACAGGCTCATGTGAAATTCAACCTGTATGTAAACTAAAATGAAATCTTTTCTAGAGAAAATAAAAGTCAAGTTAAAATTGTAAATCAGCCTTTATTGAACAGTCATATATGTACATTATACGTTACATTACGCT